>JAJMGA010000014.1:0-360762 GCA_030568575.1 Suhomyces ambrosiae | reverse complement strand
AACCGGAGACCTTTCGCATGCTAAGCGAACGCGCTACCAACTACGCCACACGCCCCAAGTAGAATGGTCCCTAGCAGGATCGAACTGCTGATCTTGGCGTTATTAGCACCACGCCTTAACCAACTGGGCCAAGGGACCTTTACTGTTGTTTGGCATTACATGTGAAGATTACTATTTAGAAGAGTACATCATTTTATGACATACATACCGTTCATACGATATAGAAGTGGTGTAAGTATCGATCTACAATACCGATGAATTTCATTAGGTAGCTCTACATTTTCAAGAAGAAATCGGCTTAATGAGAAATCAGTTTACCAAAGGATTACCTCGGATGGAAAATTTTTCATTCACATACTTTCCTGCTTTTGACAAGTTTGTTTGGATTTCAGTTTACAATTTTATCGGCCCTTATTAAAACTCTAGTATTGTTTTTTTCATTATTAAACTTTGTATTTCATGAAAGGTTTCATTTTGAAGACACTTGGTACTAAGAGAAGATTGTGTCACGTGCTGTGTTTTGGTATAGTGTCATTTTTACTGAAATCATATACACCTATAAGAATATTACACAGTAGATCAGGTATCTAATAGATATTCATCTTCAAAGCTATAATTGTCTCGAAGAATACATGATTCTTGCAAAGAAGAGCCTATAGACATAACATCAATACTAATAGTCTCACTATTAAACCAAACATATATTGATCAAATAAGGCATCAACAGATTGGATTGTGAACAATCACGGTACAAATTAGTAGTGTATCGCACTCAGGCTATCCCATATTCTATCTACTTCCACTCAGGCATTTTCCATATTCCATTTAGTTGACATTACAGTATAGAGTTGAACATAACCTATAATCATGTCTATCAATTTAGAAGCACATCTAAGAGAGTTTCAAACTCAAACATATCCCACCGTGGAACAAACTATAGTCAATAATGCATCAGTACTTTACAAGAGAAAGAAGTTTTTTCTTGAGGACCTTCGTCACTCCTTAAAGTTCATAGGATTTATTCTACTTGGAATTATCTATCTTCGTGACTTGTCAATGTTGCGTTTAGTAATTCGAGGGTTTTCTCATTTCTCCATTTCCAATCCATATCCCACTGCCAACACAAGAATAAACATAACGGAAGAGAACAAAAAGGCAATTACGAAGTTTTTATTATCAGGTGTATTAATGGGAAATGCATTTTGCTTCTTAATGCACTTGGTGTTTGGGATCTACACAGAAACACACAGCTATGACAACTATCTTCATGGAGGATTCACTGTTCAGTTCATTGGCGAACGATTGCCATATTCAGTTTTAGAACTACTTATATTGGATGTATTAGTGTTTGCAATTCAATTAGTGTTTCATAGTTTGATGTGTGTTCCAGATGACTCGACAATTCTCGAACAAAAAAGAATGGATACCGATGATCATTTGGGTAAACCGTATAACGAAAGTGATGGTTACAATGGAGGAGTATTTTTAACTTCGATTGATATCGTTCAAAATGTAAATAGAGTCCTCAGTTTTCAAGACAGATTTCAGTATTCTACAGGTTTAACAGGATTAAACCTAAGGGGTTCAGATGCAGAAACTGTTGGTGCTAATTCAAGAGCTTCTCATGTACCGCCAAGCGCTTTTGTATAGACAAAATGAAATCCTAGAATTGTTCAATTTAGATGTAATATTTTGATTCGCTTGAGGATTTTAATGCTTCATTTTGACTAAAGATCCATATCGTGATTTTACTCATAAAGGTATACTTTCGAAGAATATATGATGAACTTTACATGGTCTAAACGATCCTTAAAACAAAAATTTGACATATATATATATTTACTGGCACCAACAGCGTTACTCTTAAGTAACTACTGCCTTATATCGAAGCTCTTTCTGCTCTGAAAAAGCCTAATGATTAGACTTCAGTTGCTTGCATTTTTTAAAAATTTCAACTGAAAATAAAAAAAGTAATTAATTTAAAGAAAATAAGCCATCAGTATTTAATAAAATAGTTATTGCATCAAACTGCAATTAAAGACAGACTTAAAGTGATCCAGTATTGATTTCTTATTCCCTGTTATCCATTATCCTGGTACTAAAACCATGGATCACGTGCCTTGGAATGCCCACGACACCCTAATTTTTCTCGATGCCATCTCAAAACTTTCCACAAGCTACACCGCCATGTTTGACATAGTAGGAATAGAATATAACAGGGTGAGCAACACCACCTCCACCGACTTCCCTGGACATAGTGCAAACGGTGATTTTTCATGGGATATTGAAAAGTTCAAGGACTCTTTTGAAATCGACATTTCATACATTACTGAAAGAAATGCTAACTTTGACTTGAAACACATAGATACTTCGATTGCCAATGCGTTCCGTCGTATCATGATTGCAGAGGTTCCCTCAGTTGCTGCTGAAACGATATACATGTCCATGAACACTTCGGTAATACAAGATGAGGTATTGGCTCAGAGAATTGGTTTGATTCCATTAAAGGTGGATCCAGATTCACTCAGTTGGGTGGACAAGACGGTAGATCCTGCGGACAGATTCACAGAAGATAACACTATAGTTTTGTCCTTGGATGTTACCTGTACCAAGAACCCACATGCTCCTAAGAACTCAACCGATCCTAAGGAATTGTACAGAAACGCTCATGTTTATGCTAGAGACTTAAAATTTGAACCTCATGGTACTCAATTAGAAAGATACAAGAATAACCCTGTGGTTCCATGTGACCCGGACATTTTGTTGGCCAAATTAAGACCTGGTCAAGAAATTTCATTGAGAGCCTACTGTGTATTGGGAGTTGGTAGTGATCATGCTAAATTCTCCCCTGTCGCCACTGCCTCTTATAGATTAATGCCTGTGATCGACATCACCCAGCCAATCACTGGTGACGATGCCAAAAAATTCCAAAAATGCTTCCCATCGGGCGTGGTGGGCCTTGATTCCGAAGGAAAGGCATATATCAAGGACGCAAGAAAGGACACTGTTTCTAGAGAAGTGTTGAGACACGAGGAATTCAATGGCAAGGTCAAATTGGGCAGAAAGAGAGATCATTTTATTTTTAATGTGGAGTCCACCGGTGCTATGTCACCAGAAGAAATTTTCTTCAAATCGGTTAGAGTGTTGAAGAACAAGGCCGACTATTTGAGAAACTGTCCTATTAGTCAATAGACGTGTATATTAATAAAGTTGCATTGATAATCGTAAAAAGCAGCGAAAGAGCCCAGATGGTGATGAAATTTACAGTAGAATATATGGTATGGTGATGAAATAGATGGGACTGCTACCTTCTGTTTTTATACTACAAATTGTCTTCTTTTTGTAGCATACGACCCGAATAAAGAAAGAAATAATTATCAATCTAATTACTAATCCCACAGCATCCTCATCACATATTGTGTTATATGACTTGGTGATATCTACAGCTCTTGCATAATTTGCGGGCTAATTTCCATTGCTGTAGTACAATTTAGTTTCAACAACAACAACACCATCAACAACATAACCACTATATAATAATTCTTAATTAGAAATTACAAGAGCTTAAGGTTGATTGGCGATTACGTAACCACGTGCCTGAACTGCCGTTAGTGCCTCGCTTATATGTGTGAGGTACATGATGCATCACCTAATATTCATGTCATCAGCCTTAACATCAGCCTTAACCTTAGTCATATCCAGTACTGTGCTTCTTACTATACAACGCAACACGTGAGTTCTGCTACATTGTCATCGGCTACCCCAAGCCTATTGATCGCCCTCATTCACCTACAATACATGCAAGTGCGGAATTCAATTTTTGGACCCTTGCAGTATTGTTACTCATCCTGGAATCTTTATACTTGACCTCACACTTACCTCCCATTCACCTAATAATTCATCTCATCAAGTATCATCACATCATCACATCATCATCAGCCCCGTGACTGTATACAGGACAGGACACTCATCTCATATTTGACGAACAAACCTAGGTGATAAGAGTACACCATCATTCTCATTTCACGGCGGGCTTCACACCTGTGCAATACCGTTCTGTCACATATCCAACCGGAGTCCCGGGCCCCGTCACAAAGCCACGATGGCGTCCTCGGACTTTTTCAATGATCATCACAGCCCCATCCTGTCAAACGAGCATTCCACTGCTAGCAGCCCATACATGATCAAGCCTCCGTTGGCAGCTTCTTTGGCCCAGAAACAGCGCTCCCTGTCCATGAACTCAATCACCTCCAACCATTCGGTGTTGAATCATCACAATCATATTAGCAGCAATGCCCCCACGCCTAATAATGCTCGGAGTATGTCAATAGTAAGCATAGAAAGTCCTCGGAATCTGATTGTTTCTATGGATGATAATACCAGGCCTCTACGAACAGACAGCAACATGAATTTGGGATTATTGGGGGTAGGTGTGCCTCCAAATGGGGCTTCAGGTTCTGCTACTTCAAACGTAAGCAACGATGTCGCAGGGCATCCCCAGGAAAATGTCGTGCTGCGTGTCGCGTCCCCTCCTCTTCCCACTGATTATACCAATAAGCTTAAGCTCCACAATAGTGCATTGTTTTCTGATGATGACTCGGAATTGGAAGTATCTACCCCTACTCGAAACATTCTCAAACCCATTTTCAAATTCAAAAAAAGTTCCCTGCATAATCTTGAAAATATAGATCATTTAGAGCAGATCAGATCAGATTTCCGCTTTAAATATAAAGATCAAATCACTCCGAGAGCAAATTCACCACCACCACCCGCTCCAAATCACGCATTCAAGCATTTACAAGATCCTACACCCTCACCGTTGTCTCTCAACACCCAGGAAAAAGATATAAACCTCGACTTAACAAAGACTGAAAAACATGACAAAGACAACAATAAATTAGCTAAAAAAGTAAAACCTTCGACTTCAATGCAAAAAATGTACTTGAAAAAAATCTATTCAAAAGAATTGCAATTCGAGTTACTCCATAATCCTAACACTTCACCACCGGTGAGCCCTACAATATCATATTCTGATTCTTTTATTCCTGAACTACCAACTAAATTCGCAATTCCCATTGCCAATTCCCATACCTCCAAAAAATCAGAAAGCTTATCGGATCAGAATAGAGTAATTACAAAATTAAATCAAAAATGGAATAAGTCCATGTACGCTGATGCTCTTGACAAGAAAAAGGATTTTCTGGATTCCAGTAGTAAATCAAAATCTGACTCATACCCAAAAAATGAATCGCTGAGCTCCCGAAAACGATCCAGAGATTGGGCAGATGATGAAGATGGGGGATTTCATGAAAGAGATGGATATTGAAGATGAGAGCTAGATCCCTTCGGCTAATAAGAACAGAGTTTCAGCTCTGTGACAACAAGGCAAGCGAAACTAGTCAAATTGGTTCGCTCCTTGACTAACGATTAATACTTCATTTCTTTGCGTGTTAATTTTGTGTATATTCTTGTAACCTTATTTAAACCCTGTATAATATTAAACATGCAATATCATATTAATACTACTTCATCACGTTCACTGCTGACCTCTTGAAAGAATGGCAACGTAAGAATTTCTTTAGCTGATAATCTTTTAGATGGATTGACTTGTAATGCTGCCAGTAATACTTCCATTACGAATTTATGATCGTTGTAATTCTCTAATTCCTTTTTGAACGCTTCGTAATCGTTTCCGTCCTCGAAAACTGGCTTGTTAAACTTGTCACCCTTTTCACTGAATAAATTGATAGTGTCTAAAACCACGCTATCAGAAGGGAAACAACCATTCTGAAGTTCATATTTCAAAAAATCATTCAAAGTTTTCACTAAATTACAACCACTAGACAATGATGAGTTTGAAAGGTTTATTTCCAAACCACATCCATGTAACTCTGCACACTTTTTCATCATGTCACTTCCAAAAATCAACGCCATTTCTAAAAGTGCATCCGTATCATCAGGAGAATTAAATAAGGGGAATTTTCTAGATAATAAGGAGAAAGCAATAGTTCCGGCCGACCATATGTCAATTTTTGTTGTTTGATTAGTACATTTGAAGAGCACCTCTGGAGCTCTGAAACCCCTCGTCCCTGCTCTATTTGCTCGTCTAGGTGGTCTTTGATCTTGTTTTGGATACGCACCCTTAATGTTTTGTCTTTTAGAAATATTTCTGTTTACTAGAACTTTCTCATGTGATTTGCAAGGACAAGAGTTTGAAATTTTTGAGGTGGTTTTAACTTCCTTTTCAGCCAAGCCAAAATCAACCAAGACTCCACGACCTTTAAATGGATCATATAAGAAATTAGTGGGTTTTAAATCCCTATGCATAACCCCCTTCTCATGGATAAAATCCAATGCATGAAACATCTCCCAAAGGTATTTTTTAATACCTTTTATTGGCAAATCTCGATAAAAGTCGCGAAAGTCAGCATGATGATAGTAAGGTAAAATAGCTAACACTTGATCTTGATAACGTAACACATCCAATAATGGAGCAACATGTGAATTCCCCGATAATATGTATAATAAATTAAGCTCGTTATGAATTCTATTTGGCGATGAAGTCACATAAATCTGCTTCAAAGCTACCAAAGCATTTTTCTGCTTGACAGATTTATTTGCCTTATTCTTTTTAAGTGGAGGAGACTTCCATACTTCAGTATCTAGCCGTATAGTTCCCGTTACACATTCAGCCTTGTAAACAGTGGAAAAAGTTCCCTCGCCGATTTTATCTATAAGACGGTAGTGAATACCCAATTCAGGAAAGCATTTCTCCAATCTGCTCATTTCTTCAAGTACCTCCAAGGACACTTCATCTTCCTCCTCCTCCTTGATTTCAGCAGGCTCCGATTCAATAGGTTGGATGGTTTTATCTGCCACTGGTGCTTCGGAATAAGGGCTCAAATCAGGCGCCACGAAAGTCTGATTTATGATCTTGGAAAGGTTCTGGTTTCGTATAAATGGAGATTGAAGGGGGACAGCAAAACTGGGGGTTTCATCCTCAGCATCACTTTCCTTTCGCTTATCATTAAATGGGTTATCTTCGCTTACTGGTGGAGTCTTTCTCTTTTGAGGAAGACTAGACACAAACGAGCCTGATCTAGGGATTATTTCTTCCATGGACCAACGTAGACACAAGTAATGGAACTAAGATAAACCAAGCAGTAGCCTTGGTTTAATAAATGGTGTACCAAGTTAACAAATTATGGTAAACAGAAGACGTTGTGTTTAGTTTAGTCCGGGCGCGTCTGATCTGGCACACGTAGATGAGGATTTTCAACAGTGAATTTGCAACAATTAAGTTGGGTTGCTAAAGTTACTGGATAGGGAAACGTGAGTGGTGTGATCTGAAGGATTGAGGTTGGTTGATGGTAGTGGCAAATAGTAATGGCGATCAGGATAGATCTTGTGTAGTAACAGTGAGAAGTAATAAACTTGGTTTTTGCACTTTATATGAAACACGACAAAAGAATGAGGTGGAGACTAAGCTGATTGTACAACTAAGTTTGTTGAAAGTAGGTTTCGAATTCAATTTTGCAAAAGGTTCATGGATCTTGTAGTATATTTAATAAGCTTTTGTGCTAATGAAAAGTTATAGAGTGAATAATTAACAGTTAATGAAGCTGGGAAATTACCGTGATAACTACTTTCAATTAGCCAAGGAGCTCACATATAGAGGTGTTTGTCTGAGATCATATTCATATATCACAAGTCTATTTAACTCCTCAAACTTGGCAAATATCCCAGATACCATCAGGAGGATTAAGAAACGGACACCATGGAATTGAGTAGTAAGGTAACGCATGCAACACGTTTAGTTTGAAGTGAAAATGATCTGGTAATTTTCTAAAGTTTTCAGGGTTAAAAACCCACCTCGTATATTCATAAACGTCAAGACTTGGTGTTATTACTTTGCATTATCCGTTTTCTCAGAGCATTTCATGATAATAAATTAATGCCGTATTCATCTAATTCAAATTGTCGACGTTCTCTAATACAAATAGTCCAGACAGCCATGATGATTCCCTAAACCATTAAACCTTGAATTTCCTACAATACTAACTTCTACGAAGCCTGGTGAATTCTTCGTCAACAGGAACTTGCCATTACTTGATCCCTCGCTACCACGAGAATTAACATACCATGCTCAGAAGCAAAAACTCCCTAAACCTCAGTAGAATACATAAAGTCACATTGACCCGTTTGTTTCACTGGTGCATTCCTTGTCTTGTTTCTGGTGCTCGCTCTGTCGTTAGGGCTTTTGTAAGGCACAGTTAGTAGGGCTCGCTTTTGCTCGGATCTCACTCATCACGTTTTCCGTCTACTTCGTCGATGAAAAACTTTTACACCTTTTTCTTCACCATGTTTCGTCCTACCACCACACCACGAGCAGGTCCTGCGTTGCAACAGGTCCGTTACAAGCGAAGACTTGCTTATCCCAGATACAATGCACAAAATGTGCCGAAACCAACTGGAAAGAAAGACCACTCCAGCTTCTTTCAAAGAGCATTAAAGGGCTTCTTGGGTCCTAAAAACATACGGGGAGAGTATTACCGTAACAAGTACTACTATCCTCCTCAGAATCACAAGCCCAACTACATCGTTCCTAATGGACAGTCTGTGGTGGATCTGACCTATAGAGAAGCATTTGCCCCAAGATCGTTGACCCTGGCCGGTCGCAATCCGGAAATACATCCATTCCCCCAAAACTCAGCTTGTCGTACTGCATCGATTATTCCTGATGAACTTAAGCAAAAGATTTGTGATGATGTGAATGAAAATGGTTTGCATGCTCAGGAAGTGGCACACAAGTATGGGATTAAGTTGGCTAGAATTGAAGCTGTGGTCAGATTAAATTCCATTGAAAAACAATGGCAACAAGAGGTATGTATTCAACAAGCATAATGATGAGATTATTTAAAAATTCGATTAGTCTTTAAGACAACTACATGGTTACAAATTTATCACTGAAATGCGTTATATTCATTGAATTATTACTAACATTTAGAACAAAATCACAACTGATCTTCAACAATTTGCCAATGTCATGTACAAGATGTTCCCCCTCTACCAACCACCTCATGGAGCAGATAATTTGACTGAAATTCCAACACCACACAAGACTTTACAACAACGTTTCTTAACAATTGCAGAGTCTGAACCTTTTGGTCCAGTGGATGCCGCAAAGATCTTGGATCTTCCTGTTGCCAGAGATACTTTAGAAGAATTAACCCAGGTTAATAAGGAAGATTCTGCTAATGAAACTCTTAATAAGGTGATTGTTGGCCATCAAAGACAAGGAGAAAGAACCCAATTCAAATTCACCGCTCGTACTAGTGGAGACGTAGGTTTCCGTTATGGTGCTTCCAGAAGAGATAGAAGAAAGGATAGAGCTATTGGTTTTGATGCTGAGGGTAAAATGGTGTATATATAATTGTAAATAGTAATGAGAAACCGTGAGTGCAGCTAACGGAAATGAGAGACCCCAGGGACTTCCCTATTGTAGTGAACTAAAATTTCATCAAACTTTGAATGTAGTGTTGGCTGGATCGCCAGGTCGTAATTCAAATATCCAAAAGAGATTTCACCACTAAAAAAACAATTATAAGCGAATACTCTGTTTGGGTAGTCCTTTTAATAGACGGATACCTGAATTTTTTTGTTCCATTGATTGCAATTTTTTATCATCATCGAGACATCAAGATTATATTAATTTGAATTCATTATACAAAAATTGGCAAACATTACTAGTAATTCTAATGTGTGAGATTATATACAACTAACTTCAAAGGAATCCAGAGGATTATTACTCGAGATTGTTGGAAATTTCAAAAAACCAGAATTTCATGTATTTAATTTCAAGTGGTTTCGCGTGTCAATCTCCAATTAAAAAAAATTCATTATATTTGATCTTCCATAGGTTCATATCTATTCATTTGTCTTTTCAATAATACATATAATATGCTACTTTGAAGTACATTCATTGACGAGTATGTCTTGAATTTTAAATGGCAATTAATTTTTGTTGGAATAACTGCAGAAGTTTGTAATATAAATTGTGCACCGATCTACTAATTTAAACACGTATGACTTCCTTTTTATTGAAAAAGCAAAAATTATCAGTTGTAACTAATAGTTAGTATTTTGCAAACTAATACAATTTGTTTTGCTTGAATGATATTACTGGTATGTTCTTAATTGACTATATTCACTTTGATTTTACCTCATACAAGAAAAAAAATTGATAGCAATTTTTTCCAATTGCAAAAACCATATATTGCCACTTATCATTCAATAGGTATCTAAATACTGCTTCACCATACATGTCAATACTACTAGTTTCAGAATACCTATCCAGGTTTCTCTGGCCTAACTCAGTGTCCTTGGATCCGCTTCTCGCGATCACCTGCACATACGCCTAGTGCGTAGTATTTCGACACGTCTGAAAATGCCAACAACCACTTCAACCACCATGTTGCTCAAATACCTTCTCACCGTATTGGGTTTGGCCTCCCTCATTTCGGCTTCAGCCTTCACCTTCAACTTGAAGGCCCAAGAGAAAGCATGCTATTATATTTTCACTACCAAACCAGGTACTTCTGTCAGTTACTATTTTGCTGTTCAAGCGGGAGGAGATTTTGATGTTGATTATGAAGTGAAAAGTCCTAGAGGAGATGTTATTGCCAACGAGGTCAAGGCTAGACAGGGAGACTTTGTGTTTAATGCTGATGTTGCTGGGGAATACGAGTTCTGTTTCTCCAATGGAATGTCCACTTACCACGACAAGGTTGTTGATTTCGAGATCAAATTCGACGAAGCCAACAGTGCCGATGAATTCAGAGCCAACTTGCCTGGCCAGCCTAATGCTAGACCAATTGCACATGTTGAAAACATGCAACAGACCATCGACAAGATCGATAGACAATTGGATGGCTTAAGTAGAACCTTGCAGTACTACAAGACCAGAAATAACCGTAACCAAGCCACTGTCAAGTCCACCGAATCTAGAATCTACTACTTCTCCATCTTTGAAGTGATATTAATGGTGGGAATGGCTTTCTTGCAAATCACTATTGTTCAACTTTTTTTCAAGGGTTCCAGAAAGCAATTGGTTTAATATATTGATACTTAGATTTGTAGCAGGGTTCCCATTGGGGTTAGTCACAAGATTGTTGCACCCAATCGATCAATCTGTAAATATTGCTATTGATCCAAATTATTCAAAATTTACTCTTCTTAACTACATATTATTCAATACACATTAAACCGTCATATAAGGATACTGATGGATGATCGCTTCTTATAATCTCCTAGCAACATCCGGGAATTCTTTACATGAACGAATACGCCCGGATATATGCTAGGAAGAAATTTTCATATTAAAGATTCAAGTTTTTAATTTCTACATTGAAGGAATATAGTGATCACCCCTTTATGTTATTCAACAATATTTTAGAAATTCTAATTATTCGTCTCTGGAATTAGTCCAAATCTCTTAATTTTTAATCTCCTCGAAACCTATATTTACTGATTATAAGAGACCTTTGCCATATGCCGAATTAAACATATTAAATTCCTAAAGCACATACTGATACTCAATTCGAAATTTGTTGAATGTCGGAATTATATTACATTTAAATAATACCATTAACTCATCATATATACAATACTTCCATATTGACAACACAATATTAATTTCTCATAAATATTATACCTATCTCTGGTAGAGCGACCACTCAAGCTAACTGTGATAATCCAATATTACCGAATCAGGTTGTTGAAAGAATCTTCAGCTTTGGATCTTTACAAAGCATTCCAATTTAGTAAGTCATATTGCTTCATTTTAAACGTTCGTTGAGTGATTTTATTTATTCTCTCTGTATCTTTTCCACACTCCTTCTTTTACCACTCCTGTATAAAACATCGCTTTGCAACACTCCACTGTTCATCATCATGGGCTCTCGTTCAAAATCACCAGTGCCTAATGACTCCATCGTGGAAGACTCCCTTGCCAGGCAGTCAGACGTCACTGTTTCCAACAATATCACTCCATATGCCGAGTACAAAGGATTCTTTATGTATGTGTTGAGTGCGGTTGTTCTCGTACTCTGGACTAGTTGGACCCTCTTGCCAGAGTCGTTTATCGAAAACTACCTCTCTATATCGTACTACCCTGATAAGTACTGGTCTTTGGCCATCCCTGCATACTCTCTCATGGCCATGTTGTTTGTATATCTTGCTTTAGCGTTATATAACACTGAGGTGAAGACCTATCCATTAGACGATATCCGTAACTTTGTTGATGAACACTCTGTTTTTGCAGGTGCCGTGGCAAAGGGAGATTTGGAACATAAGGAAAGGGTGGAAACTGCGGTAGAGTATGTGCACAAGGCCCCTAGTGGGGTTTGGGACCTTCCAATTACGTTGGTGAATGAGGTGCTTTACAATCAAGAATGAGAAGTAGATGGGGCCAGACTATCACTGACATACAAAACGTGAAGGCTTTACGTAGCCCTTCTATTGGAAAATTAATATCTCTAAATGCCGAATCTATGGGTTTAAACTGCATGAGATTGTGGATTAAAGGGTACATAAAATAAATGAAAATTCAAAAGGGAAATATAACATCGAGGCATTATCTTTAGATCTCCTCAATCTTTGGCTTTTTTTTAAAAAAAAATACTACTTACTGTCACTTCATTGGAGCTCAATTCTTTATGATACACCTGAGAGTCAATATATTAGAGCTAGGTAATTTCCTGAAGTTATAATTGATTTTCCTAAAAACTGGTTCACATGTATTTGCTTGATTGAACGTTTATATTCAGTTTTATATTGACCAAGTGTCAACAAAGAGGATATGACTAAAGTTATCACAGTCGCGGAACCAGTATAATGAACTTCGTGAACTTACTTGCGTTCACTACTGCGATCTAAATTTTCTAGTGTCAGCCGATCAAATATAGATTCCAGTGGCTAAAAAATGTTTCCACCAAGTTATTCAATTTATCCAATAAACTAAGCTCGAAGTAACAAACTCATTTCAAGTCATTCGATTAATTACTTAGAGAATGTTCTGGATATTAACTGCTCGATTGCGTACAAAACCCGCCCTTTATATCCTTGTTCGGAATTAATTGGACTGAATTGTGATGTCCGAGATTTTTGACCTACAATTCATTTCTTGATCCATCAGCACCCGCTTTGTCATAACGTGATCCATTCAAATAATCTGAAGGGCCAAGGATTTTAATAGATGTGAAGGTTATTATTTTAAAGTATTATATCGTAATTAAGTAAACAGTGAAGATAAAAAATTGAGACAAATGGGAATTAGAATTTAAGCAGTTGAACCTTCACGAACAATTATAATAGTAATTTGCTTGTTATCACAACTTTAAATCGCAGGACCCTCTGATTGGTTTATTACTACAGAACCATCCAATGAATTATTATTTAATGAATCTATACAAATGCAATGTATCAAAGCACACTGCGATATTATTATGATTTACTTAGCTAATGAACCCCATAAACATTTGCTAAAGTCTCCCTGGACTCTATATCAACATGGTTCATCACCTCTTCCCAAGCATTACCCAATAAGCCCTTGTAACTGGTTAGCATCTGGCTGAACAATCCTCTTAAAGTTTCACTAGGTTCCGCATAGTTACCAATACACACAAAGAAAATAGCCAAATTTTTCTTACCTTGAGTGTTGTCTAAACCACCAAACCCATTCACTGGATTGGCATTAATAATATTCAACATTCCAGTAAATCCAGTTTCCTTCTCTTCGTTGTCGATTAAATACAACATTTGAGAACACCATTGCAAAACAAACTCTGGCAAACTTTGACCCAATGATCTGCACAATTCGGGGTCCCCACTTATTCCCATTCTTCCTAAACAAATAGCACAGTTTTCCAACACGGTTTGTTGGGTGTCAGTACTTGTTAACACCGGAATGATTAGATGAACTAAATTTTGAAAGTAGGGCTTGATTTCATCCGCTGGTAATCTCATCAACATCTCACCCAAAGACCAAATAGCATTGTTAACCACTGGGTACGAGTCGTAGGTACGGTTGTTGATTTCATTTCCAATACTTAACACAATCGATCTTAACCAAGGTTTGACAATAGGATCGCATACAGAAATGGCCAAATCTCCCAAAAGAGCATACGCAGATTGTCTGACATCGTTTGAATGGTCTTCAAAACAAATAAGAAGTAATTCCATCAATCTTTGATCAATTAATTCCGCAGAATGAAATCCAAACCCTTGGACCAATCCATCTATCAAATCCAAAGATGTAACAATAAAGTCCTTCTCTGGGGTTTCAATCAATGGATTGGTATTGGCTTGTTGATCCAATTCAATGCAGTTAGTTAAAATCTTTAATGCTCTCTGGTATATAGGAACAGCGTATGGAGCAAATAACTCTCCTAATGTGGATGCTATGGTGGCTATACATTCCAATAATGACCATAATCCATTGTCATCATCATCTAATTCTTCCCATTTGCCCAATAATGGAGGAATTAACTCCTTGATATTTTCTGAACTGGATAAGTTTTCGTAACCGAGTTTTTCCACAAAGGTTTGAATACAATCATATAATATAGCCAAGTTTTTCTTTTGATAAATTTGAAAGCATCTAGTGAAATGGTGTAATAATTGGTCGAGGTATGGAAGTAAATTTTCACTGTATGATTCTTCGATCAAAATAGTTAAAGCAGAACAAGCCGATTGTTGTACAATTTTTTGTTGATCTAAAGAGACCACCAAGAGAGATTGAAAAGCGAGATCCACTAACTGCGGAGATTGGGTAATGATCCAAGAAGCAAATCTTGAAATCGTCCAACTTGTTATTTGTCTCAATCTTGGTTGAGGATCCTTCAATCTTTCAATGAGGTAGGTGACTAATGTTGGTAGTTTATCGCCAGATAATTCGATACAACTCTTGGAAATCGCACCAAATGCTAATATGGAAGCTTCTTTGACTTTCCAGTCGTCTGATAAAATTTTTTCTTGTAATATAGGTAAGGAAATTTCAAGAACTTCACCTGGCAAGTTCAAGGAAAGAATATCAAGAGTAGCAGCTGAACATTTTCTAAGAGACCATTGATCAACAAAGGAGTCAGAATCAGAATCAGAGTCGTCTTCGTCATCAGAATCAGAGTCATCGTCTTTAGATTTGTAACTACTCTTAGCAGAATGTTCTTTGACCTTAACATTTTTTGGTTTAATGTCTTCTTCTTTATCTTGATTAGTGGTAATATCTTTGGAGTCCTCTAATTCCATCAAAAACACTTCTTCATCTGAATACACCATAGTACTTAATAAGATGGGCAAAATCAATTTCAATTTAGGAATGAAAATCTTTTTGTTTACTTCATCTTCAGATATACTGGATAATGCTAATAAGAACTCACAAGCCTCTAAGGCAACTTCTTCGTCGTTATCCTGCATCAAATGAAGACAATAATTGACCACTCCATCCAAATGAGGCAACAAGCTATTTGGAGAGGTCTCCAAGATCATAGAGAACGAAGAACAAATATTTTTCTTAACTTTGGTGGATGAGTCTTTAGACAATTCAAATAAATTGTGAAGAAACTGGTTTTCGAAGTTAGAAAATTCTGTTGGTTTCAATGGGATGAATTGGTTGATACAGTGGATAGCTAAAGCTCTAATGGATCCGGAGTGAGGATGTACCATAAGTTTTAATAGGTTGGAGAGCATGAAATTCAACGGAGATTCACCCTTATATTGTAAGCAGATGATCAGAGATGAGTCTTCACAAATTTTCCCTAAGGTGTTCATAGCAGCTTCTTGTGAATCATATGGAGAAGCTTCATGGTTAGCCAATTCTATTAATTGAGGTAAAATATTGGGCCAGAATTCGATTCCATAGATAGAAAATAACGAGGTAATCACATTACCGGTGATGTTTCTCACCAAGTTATCTTGTACTAGCAATCCCTTGAGGATGTTATCTAATAAATATTGACGATTTTGGGTTGGGGCCTGGCCTTTGGAAAAGGAAGATTTCAATATGCTGTTCTTAAGATTGATACCACTTCCTGCTCTGACTTCGGATTTGGCTGAGTTATCAAGTACCAAAAGATGAAAGAGATAGTTTTCAAATTCGGGTTGAGTTTTAGCTTGACTCAAAGCATCATTGGCGTTTTTTCTTTCTTGATTGTTGGAGGAAAGTGTGGAGCTGAAAATATGTTTGAGCTGCTCAAGAGCCGCTGGGTCAGCTGTGAACGACATTAGGGCTCTCTAGAAGTCCGGATTATTACAAGTGGTAAGTTTCAAGCACGCGCTGTCAAGCTTCAGAGCCGATTATTGCAAACGAGATATCGCTGTTATTGTAGTGTACGGTCCACGTATGGGGAAACAACAGTTCGCAGCACAATGAGAGTGAATTGTGATACTTCGGCGGTGGTTGGAGGCTATAATCGAGAGCAAACACTCGTTGGGACGAATGGTGATGAGAAGAGTAAAGTGATGATACCTGCACAGAGGCGAAAATTTTCAGCTCGCTGAGTTAGCGACGCCTAGTGGCACTATGAAACCAAGGTGGTGTAATTACGTCGGAGACCGGTTTAGTAAAAATCCTAGCGGGCGAATATGTTAATTGTATATACATAGTAGTGGACTGAGATTTGGTGCCCAATTGGTGGCCTGGCAAGGTTTTTTGACCCTGCTATTTTTTTGGTTATATAGCGGGAGCTTCGCGGGCCAGCGAGACTGAAATGCTCGTTTTATCACAAAACACGAACTGCTTGCTACAAAATACAATAAGAAATACTCTAATGAAACCTTTATTCATTGCCTACTATTCATTGCAAATTTTTCCATAATTCTGGAAAGTTGTAGGATAAATGAAAGTGGTGACTAAGATGGGGACTCGTGATACGACCTTGACATCTCGAATTGTTTTAAACTGTAATTTTGCTTTATGTGGAAAAGCCATCTACAAATCTCTTGATTGTTCCTTAAGGTTCCTCTATATTACTCTGGTATTCGAACCCGTCTATTTACCCATTAATTAAGAACTCACTGGGGTTTGTTCTCGGCAAACATACTGTCCAACTCTGCCAATTTTTCAGCTAATCTGTCAAACTTGCCGAGGATTGGCATAAACATTTCATGAACTGGTTTTGATTTCCGCTTCTCATCAATAGTGGTGTGCTTCGGTGTATTCACATTCACCCCGTTATTTAACGAGTTCATACTAGTCAATGGGGTAAATTCACCGTTCTGTTGATTTCCTTCATCTTCATCTTCATCTTCATCATTATCTTCATCTAGATCGTCAAAATCATACTCGTACTCATAGTCGTCCTCCACATTGATGACTTCGGTCATATCTGGATCAACCTCGTGATGACTGATATTAATTATTGGAGTCTGGGGTGTCGATTGTTTTATGTCATCTATAGGATGAGATGTTTGCATTCTGGGAGTTTGTAGTTCTTCGACTCGTATAGGTTCTGGTGATTGTAGCTCTTTGATTGCTTGGTCCCCAGGAGTTTGGAGATGTTCTCTCGGGGTTTGGAATTGCTCCTTGGGAGTTTCATATTGTTCCAATCTAGGAGTCTCATATTGTTCCAACCTAGGAGTTTCAAATTGTTCCAATTTTGGGGTTTCTTGTGTATTAGGATTGGGTGAATCTTCCGTGATGGTTTCGTTATGGTCTGATCTATTATGCTCATCTTCCAACTCATCTATCTCTTCTAACTCATTAGAAGAAGATCCATAATGGTCTAGAATTAATTGTTGTTCGATATCTGAAGTAACTTTAGTTAATCTATCCAAAATCACTGATCTTCGTAAATGCGTTAAATTATTGGTAATTTCCTTGAATTCCTCATCTTCTTCTTCCTCTTCCGGAGCATCTGGTGTGTAGTATTGTTGTCTCTTTGTCTTGGACAGCCTTGTAGGTGGGGTGTCCGGAGAAAATGAACCTATTGAAACGTCGTCTCTATTTGAGTATGATGTGGGCTTGACAAAATCAGAAAATAATGAAGAGTCTTGGGGTTCTTTATTGGAAGACTCTATATTGGTTAATTTCGATGGTAATAATGCCTTTTTCTTCTTGTTATTCTTATTTATAACTAAAGGTGCTTCTGGATAGATATCACTCAATACTTCTGACGTCTTTTCCTCTTCTATTGGAGGAGCCAATTGTTGTGATTTTTTAATTTCATGGTGAGGAATATCAAATGTTCCATTATCAAAATCTCTCTTTTGCTGTTCTCGGATGATTTGTAAATCATCAGGTTCTTCACCTTCATCATCCCCTTCTTCTAGCTCTAGCTCTCCCAAATCTTCAAATGTGACTGACTTTGAATTATCTTTCTTTAGTCCATTTCGACGAAGTAAGCTATTACTCTTGGATAATACACTATGCTTTAATAAGCTATTGCTTTTAGATAAGTTTGATGATTGTACAAATTCATTAGAGCCATCAGCTTTTTCTTTTGATATGATTGAATCTTCCGATTCGTTTTGGTACAGAATAGGATTTATGAGGTCGAGTCCGTAAATGTCGTTTTCACCATATACTTCAAATGTTTCTTTGGATGTTCTCTCCAACTCTTCATTCTTGAAACAGTTTAATCTTGCGAGTCTCTCGCCATAGGTTTCTAGACATTCAGCCGGTACGAATCCGATTTTACCATCATCTTCATCACTATAATTTTCATCATCCAGTTCCTCGTTTTCAGAAGTATGAATGAATTTGTGGGAGTTTTTCCTGTGGTCGACTCTTTCCTGTTTAGTCATTTTCCGGATCAACCACCAGTAATTATCTTCATCATTTATGAGAAATACCGGTTCATCTCTGGCCAAGGTACAATGAGAAGGATCGGGGCCAGAAAAGTCGTACAATCCATACAATTTATCAGGATCCAATTCTCGAGGGGGAGATCTAGGAGGTGATGGAGGGAGAAGAAGATCATCGGTTTCATCTATGGCTTCGTAATGGTCGATCTCTTCATCATATTCATGCATTTCTTGATATTGATATTCGTCTATATGGTCATAATCGTGTACAGTCTCGTCGTAGTCATTAGTATTTTCATCAGACAATCCCGAGGGATCATCCACATCGATGGTATCGATGGCAACATGAATATTGTTAGGGTTAGGGGTGGAGGTTATATGGGATGGGAGTATGTCTTCATGGATGGCTTCATCGTCGATGCTATCGGCCTCGTCATCCACATGAATGTGTATCGATCTGTTGGGATTCATATTGGGGGACACGCTTCCCAAGTACTGTCGAGAAACATCATCATTGTAATGTTTGCCAAACTTGGTCATGAACTTGGTCTGACGTTCATGGAACAACTCGTTGGGGCTGAACATGGGATCTTCATCGTTCTTGATATAATCAAGCACGCTGGACTGAATGCTTTGCTTGGCGATCCCGTTCATGGCCTTATTGATGATGACCAGTGAGCTCTGGGACTGTTGGGTCTGGTTGGAGGAGGTGGTGGAGATGAACGAGAGCTTCCGCTCGAGATCAGAGAGAAGCCTGTTTGTGGACTCCAACTTAGAGTCTGAGTCGTCCATGTAAGTGATAGTGCGAGATGAATAAATTGAATAAATGAGAAATAGTGAAGAACTCCGTACAAAAGGTAGTGATGGGGAGGATGGGAGGATTGAACTATGGGAGGGAAAATGGGATTAAGGGAGGGATACAACGAGTGCCAATGGTGGTCTGGTGGGGATCAGGAGGACAGTAAGATAAGGATGAGGATACGATGAATGTGGAACTCTGTGAAGGTGGAGAGTTACCAATTAGTGCTGGTATCGTGGGGTCTACAATAGCGCGTTTCACGTCGCAATGTCTGCCGTGGTTGCTGGCGATCGCGAATACGAGTCGGGACTGCCGTGCCTGGATTAGGAAGGACCCAGGTCAGCCTTACAGACACACATACTACACACACATCTTGCCTACACCTACACCCACTTCTGTCTACTAACGAAGCAGCCGGGATATGTTGGATGGACTAACTACTATCTCATGGTAGCGGGCATTCTATAGTACAAGAGTCTGGAATGTCGCGCGACATAGGATGGGGGGTTAGCCAGGCACCTGCCGGCGTACTTCCGGGTATGGAGATATCCATCACAGGGCCTTAACTTAGGATGAGTAGTGTTGATGTTGATGGCATCTTGCAAGAGATGAAAGCGAACGATGAGAAAATAATGCAGACACAAAACACAGTGCAGGCCACCCACATCTAGTGGTGACAGAATTTGACGGACAACGTCGATACACAATAGTGGAATACGGGCCGCATTACGGGCTAGTTCAAACGCGTACCATGCGATGGGGAATGATCATAACGCGACTGAAACATCTGGCTGGTACGGCAGGATGGTAAATCCGCCATCACGCGACCCCGAACCCATAATAACCTTCATCTATACCTACTGGGGTAGACTAAGTAATCATTGAGGTCAATTCTTGAGATATAGGATGGAGGCTCATTAATTGAGGCTTGAGTACTGTGGTGACAATATAACGGTTGTGCGATCCCGTTAATACCACATTTCAATTATTTTATGTGTATCTTACATATTATCTCCTATCGCTTGCAAGCAGTAAACGTGGTGTGAGCAGACGTTTGGTGGCTGCAGTTGTTATCGCGTGTCTGATAATATTTGAACCCAAGACACAGGACCAGATCCAGAGTAGTACAGTCAATATGATCCAACTAGCTCGACTATGTACTGCCCAGAGTAGTTATACTAGTGCATACCGATCTAACTAATATATACTAATATATACTAATCTGTACTTTCCGGAGTTTCAGACTAATCCAGAGTATTGCGTAATCTATGGTGCTTAAATCCTACCAATCCATATTATTTCATCAACATTGACATGGCCCTTACGTCTCAAGGCCCACGTCACAGTTTAATAAACTTATTTGCAATGGGAATTCCAAACTCATGATTTATATTGCAATTCAATATTAATATTCCTATCGAGATATTATATAGATAAAATATACTATAAACAGGAATAGTACCAGAAATTACTATCATCTACTTCGTAGGCTCATACTAACATTTATGACTTAACAACTTGGTTGATGGCATCGGCCAAGTACTCGACGTTATTGTCATTGATACCAGAAATAGAGAATCTACCATCTTCAGTAGCATACACACTGAATTCGTTTCTCAATCTGATAACTTGTTCAGCAGACAATCCGGTGTAGACAAACATACCTCTTTGCTTCAACAAATGGTCCCAGTTGTAGCTGGATTTGTCCAAGTTTTCGTACAACTTGGATCTAACTGTGTTCAATCTGGACACAACCGAGTCCAAGTCAGATAACCATTCAGATAAGAGGTTGTGCTCTTCGTTGAAGATGGTTTCAACGATCTTGGAACCGTGAATTGGTGGTGAAGAGTAAATTGGTCTAATCAATTTCTTCAATTGAGATTCAATGGCCTTGGAACTGTCAGCAGATTCGGTGACAATAGAAATAGAACCGGTTCTTTCACCATACAAACCCATGTTCTTGGCAAAGGATTGACACAAGGCGTAGGACTTGATTTCGTTATTGACAACCAATTCGTTCAATCTTCTAATCAAACCAATATCCTTGAATGGATCACCAGAAGCAAACCCTTGGTAGGCCATATCGACCAATGGGAAAAATTTCTTGGTCTTGACGATTTCCAAAACCTCATCCCACTGTTGAGGAGTCAAATCCATACCAGTTGGATTGTGACAACATGCGTGCAACAAGACGATGGAACCTTCGTCTTGCGATTGCAAAGATTGCTTCAAGTTTTCAAAGTCCAAGTCATTTTTGGAAGTTTCATAGTAGGCATAAAACTCGGGAGCCAAACCAGCATCCTTAAACACAGCAACGTGATTGGCCCAAGTAGGTTTAGGAACCAAGATCTTCTTGTTGGTGTAGAAACGGTTGAGGAAATCAGCAATCACACGGAGAGATCCGGTACCAGAAATAGTCTGAGAGGTGACAATTCTTCCCGATTCAATCAATTGGGCCCCATTGGCATCCTTGTTGGAGTTGTTGAAAATGAAGTTCTTGACAATGTTTTGAAAGTTCTTGTTACCGGTAATTCCGGTATACTCCTTTTCAGTTTCCTTGCTCAACAAAATATGTTCGGCCTTCTTAACAGCTGGGAAAATGATGGGCTTACCAGCATTATCACGATAAGCACCCACTCCCAAGTTAATCTTTTTGGTGTTGGCATCCTTGACGTAAGCCTCAGAAATCCCCAAGATCTTGTCTGGAGGAGCCAAAGGAATATCGCTCCATTTTTGCAATTGGGAGGAAGTAGAAAAAGCTGCGCCAGCTCTGGTTCTGGTGGAACCAGCAGCTAATCTCATAGGAACGGGTCTATACATGGTGGGCCTTGGTGACCGAATTCCGGACTTTACAGCTTTATATACGCCAAATCACGTTACCCCACCTGAAAAATTTGCCGATTTGAGTCATGGTGGGGGAAAGTGGCGGTAGAATAGAGGCACCAATCATCGGAATGCAACGGATGTGGGGCCATATGCCAGGTGGTACAACCACGACCGGAACCGGCTATATTAGTGGGCAGCTTCATCTATGGCACTCCCAACTCCCCTGGTCTAGTGGACACTACGGGTTAATGGACGCACGTGAAAGCCTCCGGAATCATCCGTGGACGTAAATACACCGATTCTCGGACTGAGTCATGGGCAAGCAGATTTGCGATTTAGAGCATAAAGCGGGGGAAGAAGTGGTCCATGGTCAATTACAACCAGAGGAGTCCAGCAGAGCTAGAGCTGGAGGAGCAGTGTTGTTGTAGAAAGTTTGGTTGGTGAGTAACATGGTTTGGCGCATCGTTGGCGGGACCCAATTGGGAATGTGGGGTGGTGGTGGGCACTGCGGAAGAATACGAGTGCGAAGAACCACAAACCACCGAGAAAAGAGGTGGGATCGCTTTATGACACTTTTTGAGCTGAGGTTACTGGAATCGGTTTGACACCACTGACTTCAGTGAGATCGAATGGGAAATGGATTATTTTTTACCTTTATTGATTTCTTAGTGTAGTTCTATTGTATGATTCGCGGGAACATACAATTATAAAATGGTTGATCTGTTCAAATGGATCCAGTAGCTCATGAAAATTCATGGGTAAATAAAATGGATCTTAGAACATGTAAGCGTATGGGTAATTAAATAGTTCACTAGCCACTTGGGCTATTTTCTAAACATGTCAAAATGCATTAGGAACGTATTGACACTTTCTCTACTTCCTGTCGCAACGGCATATGTTGATCAAAAATGTAAACTCTAATGGAGGCAGACTAGCGAAAGAGAGAAACTTCAACTGCAATTGGTGATTCATATGGAACAGTAAATCTTGAGGTTTTTTCAATAATAACATCTTATTATTCACCACGGACTAAGGAGAGAATTTTTTTATAAATTTGCAGATTTTTCATAAATTTTCTAAAAGGATACTCGAGAATAAATTTCTTTTAGGGTTTAACACAAATATCGAAACTCATTTCTACCCTGACATATCTCCCAGATCTAGTCAATTTTTATTGAGCAAGAATAGTTCAGTACCAGACTTATTTTTTGCTAAATATTAACCTTCAACAAACAGGTTGTATAGTGTAGTGGTTATCACTTTCGGTTTTGATCCGAACAACCCCGGTTCGAATCCGGGTACGACCTTTTTTTGCTTTCCCACAAATCAACATCACGTGACACATTTTTTTTCACTAGATGAGCCAAATTTGATAAGATGAGATGAGATTTATACTACATCGCAATGATTAGGACTATGTATGTACCAATAATGCCAACAACCCCAACTCTGCCGTTTCATACCACCATCTTTAGATGTGGAATATTCCAGTGTTTTTGTCGGGGTGAATTTGAATGAATATTCAGCGTACTAACCGTTAGTAAACCAAAAAACGCCCGTTCAAAGAGAGCTCTTGCTAAGCAAGAAGCTAAATTGGTGGAAAACACCAAGACTGCATTGTTTGTGCCTGGTTCTACTGGGAATAAATTTTTACACGATGCAATGTGTGATCTTATGGCCTTGAAGAAGCCATTTATTAAGAAATTCAGTAAGAAGAATGAAATCAGACCCTTTGAAGATGCCACTGAATTAGAATTTTTTTCAGAAAAGAATGATACTTCGTTGATGGTTTTGTCCAGTCACAATAAAAAGAGACCCAATACATTAATCTTTACTCGTTTTTTCAACCATAAAGTGTATGATATGCTTGAATTATCTATCCAAGACAACCATAAATTATTACAAGACTTTAAGAAATTAACCTTCACTATTGGGTTAAAGCCTATGTTTACCTTCAACGGACCTGCTTTTGAGACTCATCCAGTATTCCAACATGCTAAATCATTATTTATGGACTTTTTCCGCGGTGAAGAAACTGATTTGCAAGATGTTGCTGGGTTACAATATATTATTGCTTTATCTACTGGAGATATTGAAGATCCAAATGATACTAAGAATCTTCCATTATTACATTTCAGAGTATACAAATTAAAATCTTACCAATCGGGACAAAAGCTTCCAAGAGTCGAGGTGGATGAAATAGGCCCAAGATTTGATTTTAAGATCGGTAGAAGAGGTACTCCTGCACCAGAAGTTGAAAAGGAAGCCTACAAAAAGCCTAAGCAATTGCAAGCTAAGGTCAAGAAGAATGTTTCTACTGACTTTATGGGTGACAAGGTTGCTCAAATCCATTTGGGTAAGCAAGATTTGGGTAAATTACAAACCAGAAAGATGAAGGGGTTGAAGGCTAAGTACGATCAAGATAGCGATTTCGATGATGAGAACGAAGACGACTTTGTTGATGCTATTGATGCTGAAGAGCCTGCTGTGAAGAGAGCCAAGCATTAGGAGCAAGAGTATGTAATGTATAGTAATCAAGATTATTAATAGAATAACTGGGTCACGATGTAGGAGGGAAATGGATTATAAGAAATGAATGTAGTCGGAAAGAAAATAATGAGTTGATCGTTTTTTAGAGGATCCTTAAAATAAATAAAATGATAATAGCTTCGGCAAAACTTCTTATTTCGTTTATTTGGAGGGTAGAATAAATTATTGGATTTTTAAATTATTTCATTAGATTGAATTGCCTGCTAAATTCTCAAGCTTATACTCGCATCACAACCCTCCTTTACAATAAATTACAAATGCCGCTTAAATCACTTTTAGGTACTCTTTTTAATAACCGCCATTAATTGTAGATCTCACTTTAGCGATACAATAAGTTTCTACTTCTTTGAAAAAGATTTTTCCAAAATTTCCTATGGGTTCATGTCAATTTTACAATAATATTACCCACTTGATTATTTTAATTGCAAAATATTCATACGTTCAAAAATAAGTGGTAAGTGACGATTGAAACAAGCTGGATCGACACTACCTGCACGGTTATTGATTGTGCAAATGATTTAGCTTTCATTAATTTTTCGATATGGAGAAAATCCACCTTTAAAAACTATGTTCCAATATCATTAATAAAGCATTAATTTAAAGCTAAAAATATAATTTTTCGAAGAGAAGGTAATTAATCGAACTAGTAGTCAAATGCCTACTGTTTAGCTATCCAATTAATATTCACTTCAATGTTCATTCACTCACATCTTCAGTAGCTGTATTACGTAACCATTTCCATCTATTGACTTTTTTCAAAACACTCTTCTCTCTAAAGGCAACAATGTCCACCACCAGTTCCATATTCAAGCCAAGAAAGTCGGCTGTCTCCTCTAGAGCACCGACTCCGAGGCTAACCAGTCAATCATACTCCTTTCAGGATGAACTGAATTCTTCAAGCTCCTTCAGAACAACTGCTTTGGAGTTGACCAAGAATGAGAACTACTGCATATCCAAACTTCCAGCTCTTCCAGCAGTGTTTGATTCACCAGGAACTCAGCCTATCAATGCATATTCTGACCACGAGTCCAACTACTCGTTAGTTATTACGGAAGATGCCATTCATGTATGGAGTTATAAGTCTGCGGATCGTACTCCATTATCCATACAATTCCCAACTGAGAAGACAGGTTTAATTCCATTGGCCATTTTGACCAAACCATCAAGCGGAACATCGCTGGATCCTGGCATAGTCATCATTGACTCGTCCACGGGACTTGTGAAGTTTTATGAAAGTGTTCAACATGCTCCGGCTTTGGGCTTAATCAACAATAAGTCGCTTGAATTGCAGCTCAACCTCAATCACCAGAAGGGTGAATATATTACATTGGCAGAGAGCGTGGAGCCAGCGGGTATCGTTGTGGCCACCTCCTGGAAAAGGTGTATTTTAATCTCTTTACGTGATTTTAAGAGTAAACCTCAATTATCTGCCGTGGAATTGTTGTCCAACTCCAAATCTAAGTACTTGTCATACTTCTTTGGTTCTGAGACCACCAATGAAATATTCGACGAGATTGTTAGTATAAGATCGGGAAGAATAATCAATCACGGAATGACACAGGAAATCTTTATTTTAGATTCTTCTGGTGGATTTCATATTGTAACCTATCAACTATTGTCTGCAAATGGATTGCCATATATTGATAAAAAGAAATCTTTCAGTCACAATTTAACTACATACTTCAAGAATAGTATAGATGGATACCTCCCAGGAGCCAATTTGGACCTCAAGTTTTTAGATTTGTGGCCCTCTGCTGGCCACGAGAACATCTATGTGGGTCTTTGCTACGTTAAAGAATCCTATAAAGGCCCCAATGCTCAAAACTTGTTACTTTTGACAATGAAAATAGATTCAACTGGAGTCTTGCCTTATGGATCTCATAAATTATCAAAGTATAATCCGGAAGAACCTCATGTTAATAAACCCAGATTATTTTTACCTCGACCAGGAAAAACTGCTTTCGTTAGCATTGATAATTCAATGATCATCACCGATATTAACATTTCATATGTGGATGAATCCCCAGCATCTGTTTCATATTACACACCCAGGTGGGAGGATATCGTGAGATTGAAGTCTTCTGTTGACATCTTGGGATTCGGCTACGAAAACCAAACTTCTAATAATAACCCATCAGTGATTTTGTTAACTAAAAACAATGGTGTTTTGAGAATCGAAAGATTTTCTAATAGCGTGCTGTCTACAGATTTGGTGGATCCATTGTTCATTGTTAAGTCGCATATCGAACAAGCTATATTTTACTTCAAGTCTGAAGAAATTGAATTTGATGTATTGCAAGACTTCAACGACCAAACTGTGCTTCAAGCAATTTCTTCAATTATAGAAGAAATAACCAATTCTACATCACCGTATCTCTCAGCTTTCTTGCCATCTATAGCAGACTTTTTATCACTTAAAGTGGAGTTGTTTGAAAAATTTATTAATTATACAAAAAGAAACTTTCCATCGGTCTACCCACTTGCAGTTGCATCAATTGTGGATGCTTTGGAAAAGAATGATTTAGCACTTCAGTTATGGGTCCAAATAGAAGCAGAAAAGTCATATACAGCTCTTCTTAAGACAACCTTGGAAAAGATTGTTATCAAATCCAAAGTGGTTGCTCCAAACGAGGATACATTGAGAAAGTTTTTCAATCAAGGAATTAATTCAATCAACGAGGTATTTACTCAATTTATCGAAAGATTGATAGCAGATGATTTCTCCTTACCAATTCTTACTTCTCTTATAGTCCAGGCTACCTACTACGGTGTCTTTAAGAACGAGGTCAAATATCTTGTTGATAATTCAAATATTCCAATTAGAAAACTCTGGGTATTTGAAACCCCTTTGTTGATCAGAATTGAAGAAGTGTTCACCAACGAATACTGTAATACTTTTGATCAAATGAAAACGCAAAAGAATGAGAAAAATTTGATCAAATTTTGTGAAGTGTTATATTATTTAGTCACAAGTGCAATCCAGTATATGGAATTGCACGAGCCAAGTAATGATCAGTTAAAAGAGTACTTGAGATGGTTTAGATCAAGAAACTCTGATTGGATTAATGCTTTATTGAAACATGATTTGATTCAACAAGGAATCGAAATTACTGAAAAATATCACGACTTTGCATCTTTATCCCAGATATTAGAAACACAGAAAAAACGGTTGGAAGATATTTATGGAGAAAACAGTTTTGAAGTGGATGAACTACTTCAAAGATATGTTTATTACTTCGAAAGGTTCAAATATGACTTTGCATCCCTGCTTTATGATTATTATGTTAAGCATGATAAAATACAATCTCTCTTATTAAGCTTCACCAACTACAGATGCTATTTGGAGGAATACTTCGAGAAAAATAGCAAGAAAACATCTAAATTTTCATGGATTCGTTATCTTTTGGATGAAGATTTCAATAATGCAAGTAGAGTACTTATTGAATCAGCATCAAAATATGAAGCCAGTGACAATTTGGATAATAAAGAATTGAAATATTCCTTAGCTAAATTGTCGATCATTGCAGCTAGGGGCAAAGCGCAAACTGATCATGACGTCGACATGGACGGTGATTTTAGTTTAATAGGAACAGAAAATAATTTGATTAAGATCAAAAGTCAAAAAAATCTCTTCTCATCTTTAATAAAAAATTACGGAGGAGAAGTTCAGCTTCTCAAATTTGACAATATTCTCAAAGGATTTAAAAACTCACATATTGGAAATGGAGTGGCTCAGTCTTTGCTTAGTGAATCTTTCAACCAGTTTGTTCATGACAAACAGTTGAAAACTTTTGATTTAATAAACTGGCTCACCTTGTTGAAGCCATCTATTATAGAGTACAAAGGGTTTGCATACGCATTAAAAGTGGCATCTTTGGAAGAGGATACTGAGCGTTACGAATATTATGTGAGATTAATTTGGCTCAGACTACTTACAATTGGTGACGATTGGAGCTTTTTAGAAAAGGAAAACTTGAAGATCACAACTGACGAGCACATTAAAGAAAAAATTAGAAATACTTTATTATTCAAAACTTTCAAGGAAATCGATTTGAATGGAGCTTTGATCAAACAACTTGAACTTTTGTTGAACTCTGGAGGTCTTACTAATAGTTCTCTCGAACATGACTCTGTTGTACAAGAACTTAATGAGACATCTAGTGAGAAATTGAGAAGATACTTCAAGAAGTATGATTTTGTACAGTGGGTTGCTTCAATTAGAGAAGAGGCAAAGAGTGAGACTTAGATTGGTTTCAATAGATCGATGTAAATTAATATACGTAATGTACAATTCCAGCAGCTAGGGAGAATCTGGTGCTCTATGGATTGAATCTATTAAATAAATGAGTTGTACAGTGCAGAAGCCAAGCGAATAGCACTAGTCCAAAAATTGCAAAGTTTAGAATTGAATGTAAGTGATGGGAATGGAGGAATTGTGAATAACAAAATATTCACGACTAAAAATCATTTACCAATTCTTGCTTATATATTGTTGCTTTATTACCATTAAAGCATTTGACATTTCATCATGAATATCAAGCTAATTAGAATTCAATGAAAAGTAAAAGGGAACATTCAAAACCGACAGAATTAATTCTTTGGAATCGAGTAGCACATATCCCAATAAACATCAGAAAATTTTAATTAAAAGACATTCATGGTAGTGAGTTGACATTCATATTTTTGATATGCTCCAAAATAACATGGCTCAGAATCGAATATGATGGTGAACCTGAAAGGGCACAACTTCACACTAATAAGGTTGAAATCTTTGAAAGAAATTGATATCATCTGAAGCATGAACCCACTAATATGACTTCAAAACTCCAATCTGTTTCGATTGCGCTTGTTTCCTTGAATATTCAATTAAGAACTCTGAAATACACCCACACTCTAGGACTGATGTTCTTCAACAGTATTTGCATCTTTCAGCTATCAAATTATACTCTATGATTTGTGGGATTACTTTACACTTATTCTTCCTTATCCAACTTAATCCTCACCAAAGCTTCAGGTAACGGGGCCTTGGTTTCGTAATCTCCTTCACTATACTTCATAAGTCCCAACGAAGCCAATGAGATTGACTTCACCACGTTCTGCCAATTAGCCAAGATCAACGCTACGCTTTCGGTTCCCCCCTTCATATGCTCCAACTTGTCACCAACCAGCTCGAGGTTTGTGGCCAAGTCAGCAGTTAGCTGGCGAAACTCCTGTAACATTTCAAGGTCTGCCCGCTTGTCTACGATCTTCTGGTGATAGATATTCTTCAGCATGGTTATTGTTGTGTATAGCAGATGATTATGTGGATTAGGAACTATATGTAGGAGATACACTATATGCAGGCCCAAAAATTAAGAGGTTCGAGGAGATTTTAAAAACGAATGCTGGCAACATCATTGTCCAAATTCTACACTAGATGAAGCCGGGACCCATGTAGTTGTCATGCTTTTTCTACTAGTGTTTATTCATTGTAATTGTGAAATAGGGTCCAAAATTTAGAGTATAGTCCTGCACACAAGCCGGGCCTCTCGCGTGATGGGTATCACGATCTTTGTTTACTAACAAACACAATACTCCTGTTGCAAGATGGCAAGGAAATCGATTGACTTCTCCCAATCATTGTTAAGGTTTCAAGGCAAGGGTTCGGAAAATGTGCCTGAAACATCGAAAGATCCCACCAAAACCGATCAAATTTTGCCAGATAACGCTGCAAAACAAGAACCTCATGACACCAATAATACCGAGAAGAATTCCCTTAAGAACAAGTATGTATTGCAAAACACGTCGTTAGCACGGAGTAATGCATTGATGACCAGAAAGATTAATGACTTGGAGCTCAGGCTTGGGGAATTGACCAATGAGAATATGAAGTTGAAGAAAGGACACCGCAATCGGGACTCTGAATTCAAACAACAATTAGAAGAGAAAATAGATATGGTCGAGAGTACATTGTTCGAGAAGTTTTCTGATATACTTCGATCCTTGAAGCATCTTAGATGGGAAGAGGGTCTTCGTGTGAATCCTCAGTTGGATATACTTAATGATATCAATCGACCCGTTACTTCTACTCCAATTGAAGGCGATGTTGAAATATTTAATCCTTTTGGCATTCTGGATATGGCAGAGGTACATAGGGCAAAGGGGAGCAGAAGTAAGGACGATATTCAAGAGTTTAGCAAGGACCTCACTGATTCACAGGTGAATCAGACCTTGTTAGAAGAGACCACTTCTGATAATGCCAGGGTGGATAGATTCTCAACCATTTTGGAGGACAGAGAACCTACGGAAAATGTTACGGAAGTAAATGATGCTAAAAATGTGCATACTTCACCTACAATAAGTACTTCCGATTGGTTGGCAAAAGCGAACGAATTGATAAAATCGAGCGAATTGAGCAAGTCGCTAAAATCAAGCAAAAAGGTTTCTGTGATGAACGTAGAGAATGATGTCATAATACCGAAAACAAGTTCAATTGAGCCGATTGTGGTACTTTCGGGTAGTCAAACCCCCAAAATCGAGAATTCTTCCGTAGATGAAGTTAAGAAGGAAGTTCCTATTGATAGCACATTTAGTACTGAATCGAAAGAACCGTCCAATGAGGTGGAGGAAATCAAAGAAGAGTCTTTGGCTAGACCTCGTCGGACTAGAAAAAAGGTTGATTATAAACCCGTCCCATTAAGAGCAAAAATGAGAAGAGAATCGGTTAAGCTTATGGACGCAGTTGGTGAAAACGTCTTGATAAATTATGCTGCGAATAAAAGACCTATGGATGAAGAAGAAATAGGACAAAAGAGGAGAATGGAAAAAACGGAAAGTGGAAGCGCCAAGAGAAAGCCATTGGGTTCTATAACAAACAATATTACTAAGGATAAGACTTCTAGTAAAAATGATAGAAAAAGCACCATTGGTAAGAAGCCTGTTATTCGAGAGGCAGACAAAGAGAATCAAGTAGATTTTTCAGTGTTTGACTTCGAAGAAGAAGGAACAAGGAGGCAATCGGTTTACATTGGCAAGAAGACTACGAACAGAAACAGAAGACAAACTATGATGTAGACAATCAGGGTAATCGTATTAATTAATCAAAGACTATAAATCATTAGGGGTGTTATACACTCATTTTCATCTTAATTGGTCCATATGGCTCGTACTGTGATATTTCAAAATCTTCAAACTTGAAATCATCTATGGACTTGATTTGTTCAAGTCTTTCAGCTTTTATATGAAGTTTAGGGAAATCTCTGGGTATTCTGGTTAACTGCTCTTTTAAAGCTTCAATATGGTCCAAGTATACGTGAGCATCTCCCATAGTGTGTATGAATTCACCACAATCCATCCCCACAATGTGTGCAATCATCTTGGTCAATAAAGCGTAAGATGCAATATTGAAAGGAACACCCAAGCCCATATCACAAGATCTTTGGTAAAGAAGGCAGGATAACTTAGGCTTTGAATCTGGAGGAAAGTTCACGTAGAACTGACAGAAGACATGACATGGAGGTAATGCCATTTTGGCAAAGTCTGGAGGATTCCATGCGGACATGATAATTCTTCTATCGTAAGGGTTAGTTTTTAACTTCTTGATAACATCCAGCAATTGGTCAAATCCTTGACCAGAGTAGTCAGCATCACAGTCTTTGTATTCAGCACCAAAATGTCTCCATTGAAATCCATAAACGGGACCCAAATCACCTTCTCGGCGATGAGTCAATCCCAACGAGTCCAAGTACTCTCTGGATCCGTTTCCTTCCCATATCTTGACACCCTTCTCACTCAAAAGCTTTGCATCGGTGGATCCAGCCACAAACCAAAGAAGCTCATGAATAATAGCCTTGGAAAACACCTTTTTGGTGGTCAAGAGTGGGAACGAGTCATTAGATAAATCGAATCTAAGCTGAGGAGGAGCGAAAATAGACTTTGTTCCTGTGCCAGTTCTATCGGGACGGTGCTCGCCATGGTCTATGATGTTTTGGCAGAGGTCGAGGTAGGCCTGTTCAGCAGTATTCTTTGATTGAGTCATGGTGAGGAACTACTAGAAGTGATTGTGAGTGAGAAGACGCGTTGAGACGCGATATATATTCAAGTAGGTTCACGGGTTTATATCACGTGAGGTATACTAAGCAGGGGTTTCATATGGTCTATTCGATAGTACTTCATTCTGCCAATATAATAAATGCTTTAAAGGTAAGTAGAAAGTGTAGGCATGAGCTAAATCAGTAAATTTCCTCTATTTGCCCCAGCATTTTTCATTTGGTAAATGGTATGGTAAAATAGATATGGTGAAGAAGCGAAACACCAAAAAGAAGAAAAACACTAAGTAGAAGAAAAATCCTGATAGTCCTTAAATAATGTCATATACAATACACTGGAATTGTTCCGCAAACCAACTCTCTGTCCACTTATTGTTTTGGAATACTGAATACAGGGTTCAGCCGAGAACATTTGCTATAGTATGAAGTAATGATTTTTCACAATACGATGCAAGGTGAATAAAATGCTTGATGGAGTGAAATGTCACTCTAAAGTTATTAAGGAAACCCTTTGAGAAATGTTAATTAATAGTTTAGAATAAGTTATAATATTGAATAGAATTTGAATTAATAGTTTAGAATAATTTTAATATTGAATAGAATTTGAATTAATAGTTTAGAATAAATTGTAATGAGTAGAATCATGTATCAGCTATAAGTGAGCTCATAGCGTAACCTGGAATAGGGTTAAATAAATATAACCATTAAAATTGTGGAAACTTAATCCACTCAATATTTACCCACAATATTATCATTCTACTATTTTATTCTACAATCATTTATTTGCTCAATCAAGGCTGTAATTTTGTTTATTCAATATATATACCAATTACCTGATTACTTCTTTTCACCAAAGATAGCATCAGAGGCCTGTTGGACAAAAGACTTGTCATTGCTAGAGGTGTTGTCACCAATGGCGTTGTCGGCCTTATCGGTGACAGTGTCCTTGGCCTTACCCAAGGTAGACTTTTGCGAGTCTGGGGTAACAGCACTTTGAATTTTGTCGGATATATCTTTTCTACCAGTGTCAGACATGTTTAAATATTTGATTGATGATGGAGAGTAGGGATATGCCACCCCTTTATATAGTGCTGTTTGTGGCGAAATCAGTGACAGCGTGGGTAGTACTTTGGTTGCTACAGGAAGGTTGCTAAATAGCTGCACCAGCAACGGAGTCAGATTGAAGGCAACGAGGCACATGCCAATACAACGCAAGTGGGGGGGATACTTGTAGTTGGATTGCCTAAACAAGGAGGTGCTACAATTCCTGATTTTGGCAAATGCCACTAGTCAAGTTCCATTAGGTTGCGTCCTGGTGCCAGCTAACTAATGTGCACCATCAATTGCCGGGATGAATGGACCTAAATAATTGGATAAAGCCGTATTCCTAAGGGTATTGATTTTACTGTTTCGAAATCCTGGGGTTAAAATCAAGGCCAGTAAAAACTGTCATTTTATGAAATATGTCAATTCGATATCCAATAATTTCTTATATTTTACAGTGTAAGCTAAGGACTATATGGTCATGAAAATACACTCAGTTTGAACAATTTCATTGAATTGTTAGCAATGTAATTTTCGTCTGATACCAGTAACCTTGAGAGTGGTGGTCATTTACACATTAAGCCACCTAAAATATTTGAACCACCGGGGTTCCACAAATATTGCCCTGGCAGTGGCTATCTGTACCGGATTCTCCCCCACAGTTTCAAGTACTCCTGCCAATACCAATTTTCTGCCCTTATGTTCCTCCACCCGAGCTCTTAACACCACGGTTGAGTTTGGTGGAGCCTGGTTAGCGAAGTCTATGGATAACTTGGCAGTCACTCCTTTTTTGGAGGGTAAGACCGGAAATCCGCAGTAGACCATTCCCTCGTCAAAGATGGTACTGACTATCCCGTTATGGATTCCCCCGTCCAGGCTTACCAATTTCTCACCCAAATGATAGAATGCTGTCAGCTCCATTTTGGCTTCATTTACCAAGATGATGGGGTCGATCTCATGGAGGTCTTTACCGTGGAGTAAAGCGGTGCTGACGTAACTGCCGTGATGTTGTTCAGGGAACGAATGACTTGAATAGGTCTTGGTGACCCCAGGATCACTGGCAAGCACCTGGAACTCCGGGAGTGATTCGATATGTTTGACTACGTCTTCGTTGTAATGGAGAAGTTTGCGTTCGTTCCAGCTGCTTTTGCGCCACTGGGCCGGGAACGTGGCAACTCCAGCCCCAAATGCCACCAATGGGAGTGTCTTTCTAACTAATCCTTTGAACATGATGGAAGAGTAGTTTTGGTATTATGGTGCAGGACTTGTGCACTAGGTCATTAACCCTTGTGAAAGAAGGCGAGGGGTTCCAGAGAATTTAAAGATGAAAAAAAGTGCTAGAAACAAGGCATATATGCACGTCTGGTACTTGTAGAGATGTCACCGTATGATTATCTGGTTTTTGCTGATTAGTGAAGTAGGGATAATTTCGGTATATGAGGCAAACTAACAAGTGAAATATCGAAGTACGGTGCTGTATATGGTGCTGTAGTATAGTATGGATCTATATCTTATTTCTTTGATTTTTAATTATTTCTAGACTGCTTGATATTAATCCGTTTGTGTTTAGTAATATTCCAAGATCTCTGGCTTTCATTCTAACAGAAGAAGATAATGAGTGATAGAACGTAACAAATTATGGGTTATAGCACTGTGGTTCTGAATTTAATATTCTCAAATCACCTATTGCTAGAACTGTATCGAATTGAAATAAATTATCGGAGTATATTACTAGGGAATATAAATACGACATTAAGTATTATGTTGGGAGCCGTATTGATAACTAAATCAATAGCCATACACAGTCTACATGCTTCCCAGTGAGTATTATATATTTATAGATATATATGTAAATATATTCTAAGCTTGCTAGCAAAATAGTTTGTGTTCTTAATTGTAATTACACTTGAGACCTTATCTTCCTCTGATATCAACATCTCCATGTTTCTGAATCAACTGCACAATTTTTCCTGGATTGGCACCAATAACAGAGTCAACATTACCACCATCTTTGAAGAAGAGAATAGTTGGCATTGCAGTTATATTGAATTTCCGGGCAATGTCCTGGGCCGAGTCCACATCAACTCTACCAAATTGGACTTCAGGGATTTTTTGTGACCAATTGGCAAAGAGAGGCTCGAGTGCCTTACAAGGACCACACCATGTAGCATAAAAGTCGATAACGGAAGCTCCTTTAAATTTGCCAACGAATTGTTCAAGTTGGGCAAGGTCGTGGATTTCCTGGACATTGTTTTCACCTGTTGAAAGACTACGTCTGGGGAAACGACCAAGGGGGCGGATGGCAGGGTGCACAGCACGAATTCCTAATGTCCTCAACATGATCCACGAAGTATCTTGGATATGGGTCAAAAATGATGGAAGTCTATAATTAGTCAGAATCTACGGTGATGGTTGAAACGAACAAATAGATCTGAGTAGTGGAGTGGAGAAAATGAATAAAGTGCGAGGTTGATAGCATCATCAGTCTAAATATTGAAGACTGCCATAGCTTAGACTAGTGATTTCAAATTTGGAGTAGATTATTGGATTATTCTAAAAAAATTCGTTCTGTGATGGATTGGATTATTGACTGAATTATGGGTGCAAATAAAGAGAAACTAACTACATTAAAGATCATGTTACCCTAAAATAATTCAAGAAAGATTCAAGTAAGTTTTTGGCAATGGTAAATAGTTAGAGAGATGTGTGACTTAATTGTTAGAACTAGGACTATTAGATTGAATTAGAATATAATCCATTTCTAACGAAAAAAAACTGTTTAAAAATCTATAGGAGTTTGACACGGTTGTGAAATCGGAATTTTCCATCGATTAAGACGATTATACTATCAGCAAGCCATTCTCCTTTCTTTGTTGTGGAAGAGGTATTGTTCTTCTCTGTATGCTTTGACATCCACCTCGTGTGAAGTATGGTTTTCTCACGTGACTGTACCCATCGCGATGCCTTAACAATTTTTCACAAACCTTAACCCCAATAATGGCTGTTACTACTAAAGGGACCAAGCGTGCTGCCCCCGAGTCCAAGAAAGGGGCCAAGAAGAGCAAAGTTGTGGAGAAGAAACTCCCTTCTCCTCCATCAGAGTCAGAGGAATCAGAATCGGAGGACGAATTGGATGAATCTGAAGAAATCGAGGCCTCTTCTGAAGATGAGTTAGACGATCTTTCTGAAGATGAAGCCCAAGGAGAAGAAAATGCAGATGAAGACGAAGAGGATGTCGAAGATGATGGCGAGACAAAGCCAGTTGATCCTAACAAGAAAACTTCTGCTGAACAGCATGCTGAACAACGTAAAGTTTTAGCTGAAAGAAAATTACAAAGAAAATCCGGTATTCAGGTCCAGCAAATTAAAAACCTCTGGGAAAAGCTCAGAATCACCAAGCCAACCCCTGCTAAAGCTGTCCGGGATAAGCTTTGTGATGAGATCTGGGAATTGTCTAAGGATGTTGTTTTGGATCTTGTCATGAAACACGATGCTTCCAGAGTTGTGCAGACTTTGGTTAAGTATTCTTCAAAGAACAGAAGAGAGGCAATCACCCAAGCTCTTAAAGGAAACTTCTATCTTTTGGCCACTTCTTCATACGGTAAGTATTTACTTATCAAACTTTTGCACTATGGATCCAAAGAATCAAGACAATTAATTATTGATGAACTCCATGGTAATTTGCGTAAGTTGATGAGACACAAGGAAGGTGCCTATGTCATTGAAGATTTATTCGTGTTGTACTCCACTCAAGAACAAAAATTACAAATGATTAGAGAATTCTGGGGTTCAGAGTATGCTGTTTTTAAGGATTCCGGAAAGGGAAAGACAGTTTTGGAAGTTGTTACTGAATCTTCGGAAAAGAAGCAGCTTATTATGAGCAACCTTTTCGGTACTATCAAAGCTTCTGTTGAAAAGGGATCCACTGGTTTCCAAATTTTACACGCAGCTATGAAAGAATATACCAGTATTTTAGCTAGTGACCTCGATGTTCACGACAAGCAAATTAGAGAATTTATTGAGGTTTTACAAGAGCAATTTGCTGAATTAGTTCACACTCAAGAGGGTTCCGAAGTTGCATGTATTTTACTTAGTGTGGCCAATGCCAAGGAGAGAAAATTGATTATAAGATCATTGAAGACACATACCCAAGAATTGGTCAAGAATGAATATGGTAATCTTGTTTTAATCACCTTATTCATGACCGTTGACGACACTGTATTGCTTACCAAATCGTTTAGTAATGAAATTTTTACTAAAGAAACTATTGCATCATTGGCCAAAGATAAATGGGCCAGAAGACCTATGATCTATTTGTTGAAAGGATTAGATGGTAGATACTTCAATCCGTTAGTTAAGTCGGCTTTGGCAAGATATGAAGAATTAGCATATAAGAAAACCACCAAGAAGGAACAAGAGCAAAGAAGAGCTGAATTATCTGTGAAAGCTATACCTTTGATTTACGAGAGTCTTCTTGCTACCGTGCCATCTGAGGATCCAGATCGTTCTTTTGATGGAATTTTGAATGTCAATATCGCAACTCAATTCTTGACTGAATTAATATTGACTTCTACTGAAATTCCTGAAGTCAATGATTCATTAAGACCACAATTATTGGATGCTATTTTTGAAAAGACTGTTAAGGGTGACGTCTTGGAAGACTATCATCTCATAAATAAGGTTCCTTTTATTTCCAGATCATTAAAATCTTTAATTCAAGGTAATGAATACAAATGGAACAACGAAACCAAGAAATTAGTGGCTGTTAAAGGAGGTAAGATTCCTGGTGTTGGCACTGATTTTGCTCTTAGAGTGTTGAATGAAATATTGGACAACGACCAACTCAGTTCATGGATCAATGGACAAGCTGCATTTGTGGTTGTTTCCATCTACGAAGTCTTGAAGTTGGGCGACCATAAGAAGGTTAAGGAATTGACCAAGGGATTGGGAAAATTGAAGAAAGACTTGAAAGCCGACAAGGATAATAAGGGTGCCCAATTGTTATTAGAACTTATCAAATGAATAAACTAGTCCGCAAGAGCTAGTAAACAGAGACATCGATGATGAGGAATAATTTTTATTAAACCATCTAATTGTCAAAATTGCCAACTACAGTCCTCCTAACAATGGTATTTTAGCACTCATCGTGATAGTTAGTTCCTTGCTGTTGATTCTCTATATTTACTGGTGATGTTAATGATCATCATACTCTGTATATTAATTCACATATCAAATGCTTCGTCCTCGACGTCTTCGTAGTCTTCGCTATCTTCAGCTTCACTCAGTAGTTCCTCTTCATCCTCTGCTTCTTCTTTTTGCTCTTCGAATATGTCATCAATGTCTTCCTCATCTATATTCTGTGGTTCGAAAAGTATGGCATCCTCATCAGTATCTTCATTATTCTCTTTGAACCATTCCAATTTCTGATTGCAACGAAGACATTCTAATTCTTCTCCAGTAGTCTTGATAGAGTTAAACCTGGTAGCAATACATACGTAGCAGTATATATGGCCACAGTTGGTAATATAAGGATTGGTAACTGTTCCAGCAGAAGGATATGACTTCAGTCCTGATTGTGTCGCTTTAAAGTTTATATCATGACAGATTGCACATTGTGACACTGGAAGATTGGTATATGGAGTAATGGATTTTTCAGTTAAATTTTCATGCTTTTTTGATCCTTTATTCACTAACTTCAATGCCATTTTCCGCAACTTTCCAAGTTGGAGCAACGGAAGCGTAAATACCAAAAACTCGGTCATGACATTCCACACCAATTGTCTATTCTGAAACTCAAAATTAACGTTATTTCCATTGAATTTGAGAAGATCGGTTACTATAGGTGTTAATGAAATACCTAGAATACGATGGGTGATGGTGGGATATTTTCCGTTCAAAAGGAAGAGTGAAAAGTTGATCAAGTTAATTATTTTCAACGTATGGTCTATTCTGGAAAGAATCCATGCTTTGTGCCTAATAGCGGTTTCTCTGAGTCTTCGTATCAATCCATTTTGGCCGGAAGTTGGCTCCTCTTCGATAGAATACAAGTATGATTGGAGCTTGGTGAATCCATAAGTGCCTAGCAAGAGAACAAACAATAGTGACTTCTTTGACTTACCAATGATCTTACCAGTCTTCAAATCGGTTAGCTTAAGGTTTTGAAGCGAAAGACCGTAGGAAGACCCGTTTTTCCATACCGTCTCTCTAAACACAACAAGATTGAGAAGCAAGGACCACAATTCCGGATGCTGATTATAAGACCATCTGCTGTTGGAGTGGAGGTGGAAGATGGCTGAGAGTTGTTCTTTGAGAAGGGAAAGAAGTTCGGAGTCAAGAATATGAGCATCGACTTGGGACACCCGAGGCGCAGGGTATGAAATGGGCATAGCAGTGAAGGATACAACAAATCAAGATATAAATGGGAGGCTGCCAACAGTTGACCTTAGGTTCCCCACAATAACCGAGGTAGAAACCAGTGCGAAACAGGATACCAGGATTAGGTAATACACCCAGAGATATCTAGTAATGGTACAGGGTCTAACTGGTAGCGATAGATGGCTGGTAAAGGTTGGGTAGGATAGGTTGGATAGGATAGGTTGGGTAGGATAGGTTGGATAAGAAAGATGAATTAGTAGCTTCACAGATATGGGGGTTGAAAATTTAATATAGACGAGAAGGAACCACGGACGAATAGTAACTAAAGTGTAGCGAGTTAAGTGAAAAGAGGTTTTCTAGTGTAGCTTAGATAGCTTAGAGTAGCTGAAGTAGTTTGGTAATTTAAATTGTGATTTTTAGGTCTGGACTACAAATATGTCATTAGTCGTCATTCATTAGCTATAGATATTATGCCCACCAGTGCAAATGTTGGAATTGATGTGTAGATTTTGTCATTTTTTAAACATGTTTAAACTATTACCCCGATTTTGTCCTTATTTATGGCATCCATTCCCAATTAATTGCAATCCTGAAAAATCAGGAGTTTAATCATGTCACCAATACTTTTGTATTTCATATTCTTTACGGTTATCTTCATAAAAGTGAACGAAACCTTTGCTTCATTAATTGATGTGTTATTACTGGAATCGAATATAAAGAGTCCCATGGAGTGGTCTTCTCAAGAACCAATTCGTTCGTCCAATTCACTCATTATCTCGCGGACCAATTCATCTATCAACACAGATCCATTTCTCAATTGCATCAATTCTTTAATATCACCAATGCTCATTGCGTTCAAGATTTTCAAGTCATCATCGTGCACAATCAATACTTTCAATATTCTCAACAAGGTCAATTGAACCACTGCATTTTTATTGTAAATTTCGAGCTTATTAAGAATATCATGAAAAATTTGTGGTCGTAACATAAATTTGACGATCTCCTCATGAAGTATGAAAAGTTTCAAGTAATTTTCAAGCGTTGATTCCAAATTGGACACTTTCGATATCATAAACCCCTTTATCACCCATTCGGCCAGTTTTACCATCCTTTCCTTCATATATTTTGCGTCCTGTTGATACCAATGCATAATGGAGTCTAAAGAATTAGACTGCCAATATGGATCAACTAATAACTCGAGATAGATACCTAGAATATTGGCCTCCTTCAACGCCTTCCGAGCACCCTCATCTTCACAATATACCAATTCACAAATAATTGGTAATATAAATTGCTTGAACGGCATATTAATCAAGGAAAGGTTCTTGAGACATGGCAACAAGCCTAGATTCACGATTTCAATTTCTTTCGAGTGATTCAAGTAGCAGCAGTTATAGAGAATTGGACATATGATGTTCATCACTTCTTTATTTTGACCAGAAGAAGGAGTATAGTGCTTGACATGTTTGGCTAGAAACTTCAATATATCTGCAGAATACAAGGATTTGAGAACATTTGAAAGACATGACATGGACTTGAAGAATTTGAGAATAGTTAGTTGCTGATTAAATGACAATTCATCGTACACTTTTATCAACGACTTGAAAAGATCACTGGATGAGATATTAGATCTGACTCTAGGTTCTGATTGACCGAAGTGTTTTATAATATCGATAATCATTTCAATTGTATCTTGAACAGTAGTGGGGTCAATTTGATCTTTACCTTCAATTTTGATCTTGACCAATTTATTAAGCAATACGACGAACCAGTAGATAACACCGTATTTGGATAAAATACGGCATAAATCTGATTTTGAACGGATCAAATCTTTGGATAGAATATTATGAATACATTCGATAGACACCAATGGGAATATTGGCACCGATTCGAAATCTTCTTCAACGAATTTTGTCAATACTCGCAATCCTCCACAAGAAATAAACATAGTCAAAGCTTTTTCAGAATTCTTAAAGTGTGTGATGAATTTTATCACCTGCAATCTTATCGTCAAATCATATGAACGACTTCTGAATTGAGTAATCAATGGAATTCCTCCCAATAAGCAAAAGTTTTCAAATATAGACTGATTGATTTCAAATAAATAGTTAAGAATCGATAGAATGTGGAACCATAATTTTTGATAGCTTGCAAATTCTTTAGTATATTCTAGTATTTCCAATAAGGAAAGAATACCGTGATCTTTGATAAGTGTTAAATGCAGAATTTGATATTTTTTCACCAAATGTAACATTCTGCCAGTAATCTTAATAAGCGATTTGGCAAGCTCGTCTCCACCTTTATGGCACACATTAAGCCTGGATGAAAATTTGCTGATAAGGTACTCCATCTTAATTTGAATTTCAAGCTCATTCGTATCGAAATTTTCAATATCAAGATCAACGAAGGGATCAGCTTCATCCTCATGATTTTGATCAATATTACCAGAGCGAGATTTCATTTTTAAGGTAATAACTTCACTGGCATCGAACTCGAATTCATTCTGATCACTGAATTTGGTAAGGAGTTCCGATTTACTGTATTTGATAGGTAGAGGTTCGAAGTTGGTCGCTTTGAATGAATCTTCAAGATCCTTCAAATCCTCCAATTGAATGTCAATCCCTTCAACTTTCTTGAGGATTCGGATCTCTTCATTTTCATTAAAGTCCTTATCCCAATTTTCTTCATTGGATTCAGAATATGAGTTTATAGACTTAAGATCTTGGAGCTGTTGTAAATTCATCATGGATGGCTTAGTTTTGGTAGTTGGTTGAGTAAGCCATTTGTGCTTTAATAACAATTTTGCTGAAATCCGTAAGTTTGGTTGTTTTTGAAAGCATTCCAAGAGGAAATCTTTGGCTACTGATGACATATTTTTGGGCAATGGAGGATGCTCGTCTGTACCAATTGCATGTAAAGCAGCCATCGGATTGAGATCATGATACGGGGGGTTAGTGGTGAACAATTCAATGATAGTAGCCCCCAAGGACCAAATATCCGATGCCGTACAAATACCTTCACCACCAAGGATTGTTTCAGGAGCCATCCAATTTGGAGTTCCCACAACAGTATGATGCTGTGAATTAACTTTGGTTGCCACTCCAAAATCAGCCAATTTTATATCACCACCTTCAGTAAGTAAGACATTAGCAGCTTTGACGTCCCTATGGACCACACCTTGCTGATGTAAATAATTCAATCCGAGTAAAATCAGTCTAACAATGTTAATTACTTCATTTTCTAGGAAGCCTTTACCCTGCTTCTTATATATTTGTCTGAGAGAGCCACCAGAGCAAAACTCGAGGAAAACATTTAATGAAGATGAGGTCTTAACAAATCCATGATATTTCACTATATTGGGGTGTTTTAGAATTTTTAATAAATCGATTTCACCCATTAATTCCATGACATCCTGGTCTTTCTCCAACAAAATTTGCTTGATTGCAACCACCTGGTTGGTTTTTAAATTAACACCCTTGTAAACACAGGCGTATGCACCTCTGCCTATCAATGTAGAAAATTGAAAGTTTTCCAATGCATTTGACAGTCTGGTTCCAGGTCGTTTTTCAAATCTTTGGGCTGGAGTTAGCGATACCTTCACCGATGCATTTCTACTATGTCTATTTCTGTCTGGGGTAGCATTAGTCAGGGTTAAAGGACGAGGGGCCGAGAATTCGGAGATATTTTTGGCCACCGGTGGATGATTTGTTAATTCGTTTGTACTTCGTAATTTATTCACTTTTATGGGGCGATGGCGATCAGCTCTTGGGATGGCCTTTTCTATGAATGGAGACTCATTTTCATCATTGGAACAATTTTCCGAAATTGAATATATGTTAGAAAAGGGTGGATGGGATGCTTGATTGTTCAGATTATTAGATTGGGAGTTAGATGCTAATTCTAACGGCACCGGGGTAGATTCTGGAGAAACAGATTGTGCCTTTGGACGATCATCTATCTCTTTAGGGCCATCCTCTTGGCTGGAACTTTTCGAGCTTCTAGGGGAGTCATATTCGAGGTACGAATCCTTGATTTTGCTTAGAAAGGGCGATTCTGGACCCTTGGAGCCACTGCTTCGTACGATAAGGGATCCTGATACTCGGGAGAATCTCAGAAACGAGAGATCAAGTTCTTTCGAGTCACCGAGAGCGAAGTCTTGCGTGTAACTGGTACCGTTGGGATCGGATTCTTCTTGATACTTTTGGAGGTCCACCTCGGAATATTTTGATCTGGCCACAAGGTTTGATTTGGGGTACGATTTGGAAGATGAAGCTGAGCTTGAACAAGCTTCCCCGTGAGGTCTTGGATGAGCAGTATTGGTCTTCATGGCATTGCCAGATGGGTAGATAAAGAAGTAATGGGTAAAACAACCAAGAAATGGAAGAAGAGACAATAAGGAGCTGGTAGAGAAGGTGGAAGTGAAGTGAAGGTGAACGTAACGATCAGTTGTTGTGGTTGTGATGGTCTTTATGACGATATAAACAGTGCGACGCGGTACAAACAGAATAGATCGGAGCGATGGCGAAGGGAAGTCAAAAGTGGACGGGAAAGGAGGTAATGAAACAGGATTAGGGGATAAGTGGCAGGCAGAGCAGAGTCAATTTTCGTGGAGAATTGAAACTAAGGAGTTTGTATGTTTTAGTAGTCTGTTTCTGGAGTGGCAGCCCTGAACAGGATTAAGGGAACAAAATAGGTGAGAAGAGGTTAGTGAACAAAATAGGTAAAAAGAGGGTAGCGATCAAAGCAGAACAGTTGTAGGGTTAAAATCGAGAGGATTTGGTGGATAGAATTATTCAAGGATTAATTGCAATTAATCAGAGGTTAAGGTTTTTGCAATATATTCATAAATTTACTTAAATTGAATTAATTTGTGTGTTCTATAAGTGAACTATTGAAGCTATTATTTAATTCTAGAGTTGATCATTAAACTTGAGTTCTTAGTGCTCTTACAGAATATATTCTGACTTTGTATGGTAGTTTGAATAAATCAGATTGTGTATTTATATTCTATTTTTATTGTAGATGGAATAAAATAGTAACATTATATTGACCACTTTTTTTTGAATAATTTAATTCTATTCAAATACCTTTGTATCTGAAATTGACCTGTGAATTTAGTTTAATTCGAGCTCTCCCTGATTTGACTGTGATTGTATTTGAACATTACCATATAAATTAAATATGTCATTTTTTCTAAATATTTCTAGTAATATGTGCTTTAAACATTGCTGAATATTCCAGTTTATGATTAGATATTTTGTGCAGAGCTAATTTCTATGCATTAAATCTAACTACAATTTTGTCAATAACTTACCCGGTCCCTTCTTGGAATTGAACAACAAGCCCCAAGTCTCAGGAATTTTTTGGAAATCATCACCCTTACTCAAATCGACCAAGCTGAAGGAATCATCACTAACCTTAATTTTTCCTTGTTGGATCCATAGAAGAATATTCTTTATTCCCTCTTCATATTGAGCTTTGTAGTCGAGAATAAGGAAACCGAGCACTGACAATCTGTTGACTACGATTTGGGGCCAGCCAATGATGGCAGAACCCTTAATATCATTGTAACCGGCAATGGCACCACAGGCAATGATTTTACCAAATGGCTTGACTAAGGTCAACATGGCATCCAAAATTTGACCACCAACACCATCAAAGAATACATCAGCGTATTTTTCTTCACCAAGAGCCTTCTTGAGGTTGGAATAGAATTTAGGGTCCTTATAGTCAACACAAACATCGGCACCAATCGATTCTACGTATCTGCACTTATCAGCACCTCCGGAGATACCGATGACTTTTTTGCAGCCAATGACCTTTTTGGCTATTTGGACACACATGGAACCTGTTGCCCCAGAGGCGGCAGAGATAACTATGGTGTCGGTTGGCTTAAGCTTAGCAACGTCCAAAAGCCCAAAGTAGGCAGTGAGACCGGTCATTCCTAATACATCAAGGTACCAAGTGAGGGGGACGTTAGTATTTTCAACTTTGTTGAAGATATTGGATGATTTCACGATACTATAGTCAGACCATTTGAGTTCACAGCTGATGATTTCACCAGGTTTGTAATTTTCAAGTCTGGATTCAACGATTTCTCCAAGACCCGAGGATCTCATTATATCACCTTTGAGAACGGGAGCAGTATACATTCTATCTGCCTGAAGGCCCTTTTGGATCCATGCTCTCTGGGTAGGATCATTTGAAAGGTAGAGTGTTTTGACAAGCACTTCGCCCTCTTTAAGTTCTCTTAATGGGCGTTGTACGAGCTTAAAAGTCGATTTTTCATCGTTCAAGTCGTAGTTGACAGCTCTATGGGCAGGTTCGTTGAGAATGAAGCACTTGGACTCGGTAGGCATCGTGCAAAGTGGTTAGTCGTGGAATGAGTTGCGGCGGATTATCTAGCTTTATAGCCCAATTCGTGGGGTAGCGGTTGCAAATGCACGACGTGCCGAGTGCCGAACGAGGGGTACAGGATGGGGAACCGAGGACAGAAAGATGCTACGAGTGGCAGAGGTTGTTCCAGATCTAGCAGTTAGGCATAAAGCGATAGCGATGCCTCTAAGGACCATGTATGTATGAAGTAATGGCTTCGTAGTGGGTTACCCTATCGGTAAATTGCTGCTGAAAATTTTCAATGGACCCTGCGCGTAAAAATAAATGATGCAAATTGAATAAGATGAAACTGAACTGAACAGGGAATAAATTAACCAACGTGAATGGATTTTAGTGATTGTGTAGGTTTATAAGATCCATTTGAGTTACTAAAGGTAGAATAAACAGAATACATCTTAATTTTCAGCTTGGCCTATTTTTTACTAATTTTTTCAAAGGTAATTCGAAATTCAGTGGTTTCAATGCTATAATAATATCATAATCTTTTCGGAATCAACTAGCTTAATATATACATTCATTAGTCTAAGCAACCCTGGTGATCAACTTACCGTTTGGCTTGTTGGAGCCAAACAAAAGTTTCCAAACTTCAGGTACCTTTTCCAAAGGCTGTTTTTCGTTAGTGAGATCTTCAACATGGTAGCTGTCTTTAACATGAATTTTTCCGGAAGTGATACCTTCCAGAATTGAAGAAATAGCTTCTGGGAAACGTGACATATAGTTGGTGACAACAAAACCTTTAACATTCAAACTGTTGATAATAATTTGTGACCAGGAAGTGACTGCAAATTTAGATTTATCATTGTAACCAGCAATAGCACCACAGGCAACAACATGACCAAACCTTTTGACCTTCGTCAACATGAATGATAACATATCACCACCTACGTGGTCGAAATACACATCGATGAACTCTGGACCGATGGCCTTTGTAAGTTGTTCCTTATAATCAGCATCGTGATAGTTAACACAAACATCTGCACCAATGGATTCCACCCACTTACATTTTTCAGCACTGCCGGCAATACCAATGACCTTCTGAGATTTATAAAAGTGTTTGGCGAGTTGGACAACCATGGACCCAGTAGCACCAGCAGCAGCAGAAACCACAATAGTTTGTCCTTCTTTGAATTCAGCAATGTCCTTCAATCCAAAGTATGCAGTAAAGGCAGTGAGGCCCAAAGCAGAAAGAAATACAGGAATATCAAGACCCTTAGATTCGTCGATCTTATTGAAGATTGCAGCTTCTGGCATTTGCTGGTAGGTGGACCAACTTAATTGACCAATGATCTTATCACCAACAGAGTATTTTGAAGACTTGGAGAAAATGACTTCACCAGCACCAAGACTTCTCATCAGCTCACCTTGACGAATAGGAGGAGTGTATGCTCTTGCAGGGTCTGAATCCTTGTCCATCCATCCTCTTTGGGCTGGGTCATTTGAGAAGTACAAGTTCTTGACCAAAACATGTCCATCCTTAATATCGGCCTCGGAGAAGGTTTTGGTTCCGAATTCGAATGTAGAATCAGGAAGTCCGAATTGATATTCTATCTCACCGTCAGGGGAGTTCTTAACCTTGATGGTTTCAATTTTAGATGGAATAGACATGATGCAAAAATAACTAGTTACTAAAGCTCAATTATTGATTGTTTGTTTGGTTAACTAGCGACGTGTTATACAATAAGGAGAAAGTAGGTATTTATACACTAATTGTCCTTCATAGAAGAATACAGAAGCTCTGTGAACTCCGGAGTTTATTAATAATCGACAGGGTTCTCGTAGTGACGGGCGAGGAAAAGAAATGCATAATTCGGGGATACACTTGATGTAAAACCCGAAAAGGGCATCTATTTGTCAGCTAGTATCGGTTTAGACTGTTTGAGATCTGGAGAAGCTCTTACTACGGTTTCTAGCAATGTTTAGCTTGCCAATTGAATCACATTCAAGTCGAATTTTTGAGCACAAAACCTAATTTTAGAGGAGAAATAACTGCATTATTACAATTCTCCACTTTCGTAACAAGTGGTGAGTCAACATTGGTATATAGTGCCTCGGTAACATGTCAAATATTAAGGGTGCAGCCCTGATGGCCGGGACATGCAATGGAAGTGCATAAGCGACATTTGTCATACTCGATACTTGCAGAAATCCCGATGCACGTTTCGGTGCTTACAAATTACAACTGTCACACTAACATTAACCGTGTGTAGATTTAAAATTGAGACCGGTTTAAGACTTCTTAATACAGGTTTCTAGTAATGTATCTTCATAGGTTTGGAATTAATTCGTTATTAGTGCATGGGGTTGTTTGGGGCAAACTTGTTATTAGTTTCAGGTGAACTGATTCAAAACCCTGTTTGTTCGATGCGTCCTTGAATTATAATAAGTTGACTGAATTATTATATATTTGGCATAGTTATGGTAGCTTGCAAGCCCACTACTTCAGAAAGCTCATTATTTTAGAAATGCACCCATACCCCAGTATTATGCAAAATAGATCAGTGTGGAATATGTTTTTGTTCGACTCGGAATTAGAAGATACTGGCATACTTAACATTCATTAAACCCACTCATGCAATAATTTCTGAAGAGCGCAACAACCTGTTTTCTTTGTTTTTCTCATTACCTTTAGAACACAGCCAATTTAACTATAACTCGCATTTCTTTGTACTCGCTACTCATTGATTGCTTTCGATTTAACTTTATTTGATAAATTGTATTAACTGATGGGTAGTTTGTAGTTTGGATCTACGCTGTATCTCCTAAAAAGAAACCCAAGACTAAACACGTATACCACCAGTATTATAAATACAGTAAATTAACATAAACATTTATTTAATTTAAGAAAAAGCACTAGTCCTTTTCAGGAAGATTAATACCCTCTGTTCCGGCAATGGCAGCTTGCTGCTCATCTCTGTCAATCTTTTCTTTATTCCAACTCAACAAATTAACATCTCCTGTCTTTCTAGGCTTGATGAAATTAATTATCAATAAGGAAAGTCCAAGAATAAAGCAGGCACCTCCACCAGCCATCCAACTAATACCCAAGAACACATTCTTCCCCCCAATAACCGATCTTTGAGAGAGATAAATGAATTTTTGACCCTTGTATGGTAAAACTGGCCAGTGAAGACCGATCGTCACTTCATAGATGCCTGCATGTAATACCTGGTGGTCATTTCTGAGTGCTAATTTATTGAATGTAGGCAAACCAGATGTGTGCATCCAGTTTTGGAACTGTTCCCAAGTGGAAATGTCTGGAACGTTTGTTTCATTGTATCCATTGGGAAACTTCTTGTACCAGTTTGGAGGAGGAGCTATATCTGTGTATGAGTACGAAGTCTTCTTGAATCTGTTTTTATCGGAAGACCATGCAATGCCCTTTTCGGTCATTTGATAATCTTGAGATGAACCATTAACCGCAGCCAAAGTTGAATCGTAAGTATCGTTAAACATACTATTTGCAATCAAGCCACAAGGATAATACTTCTTTCCATCCGAATTCACCGACAATGGCTGACAGTTACCACCCACAGTATTCTTAATGTCATTGGTCGAAGCAGCCTTTCCTGTAAGCTGATCTTCATTAAACGATTTCACATAACGACGGTGGTTAGCATAGAAGTTGTGCAAACGGTAAAAGAAGTAGATTGGGGCCTTTATGTCATGAGGAACTTCAAATTGAATTCTACACACATTTCTTTCATCTTCAAATGGCTGGGAATCGTCGGTATCGAGTCTCCATTGGGCTCTATGGGTAATAGCAGGATTTCCACGGAAGTTGTACTTGGTATAATTTTCTGGAATATCAGACCAGTGGTCTCTGGAAGCCTGCACTTCACATTGGGAATATTCTATTACAATATCTTGCACTTGGTGGGATGCATACCACATGGCTGCACCAAGGGGAACAAAAACAATGGCAATACCGATTAAAAGGGGAATCACCGTCTTTGCAGTGAACACAGGATTGTAGGCCTTCATTCTTTGTTGTCTGAACGCATTATTACCTGGCTTTCTAGACTTTTCTTTGGGCCCTGCTTCGGGTTCATCGTAGGAGGAGTCGGATTCGTACTGATCTTCAGGTTCGAAAACGTTTCTAGAGGAAGAAGGAGGCTGATCATGACCGGAGGGGTCCTGAAGGCCAGAGGCCGTTGCTTGGGATGTATCAGCCATGAAGAGAGTGGTAATGTTTTTATCCGTGAAAGCCGATTAAACATATCTTTCGATCACGTGTATAGTCACGTGAACTAGCTCTGAAATCTACTCCAGAGGTAACGGAAGGAATCTGCATACAGACAAGGACAGTCAAAGTAATGAGATTGGTAAACCACAAAGTGAGGATATTGCGCGCTACTTGCCATTTTTACTTGAAATGATTTAGTTAATGAAGATGCTTATTTATCATAATTGAGTATTTAAGGTGAGGAGTAGATGGGTTAAAGTACCAGAATACTAAAATATGCTCCAATAATGCTCCAAGAATTTCTACCCAAGAAAGCTAAGCTATCAAGCTGTAATAAAAATAAATCTTCATATAGATATATATTCAAAAAGCTGTTATAAATGTAGCGAGCATGCCAGGGCAGAGATGATAGCGGACCACAAGGTAAAAGATTAAAGGCTCACTGAATGAATACTGCTTGCTTTAATTCACTGAAATCTTATGTCCTTAGTGGGAACAGAATATAGACCTCCAATAAACATGTGTCGATGTGTGTGCCGACCACACACGTGACTTCTCGCACGTGCGTTGGTACGTGCTTTGCTATATTTCAAAAATTTTCACTTCATCACACCTCAACAATGTCAGCTCAAGAAACGGATGCAGAAAAGAACATCGAGATCTGGAAGGTCAAGAAGTTGATCAAATCTCTCGAGGCCGCCCGTGGTAACGGTACCTCTATGATCTCCTTAATCATTCCTCCAAAGGGTCAAATTTCAATTCAACAAAAAATGTTGACTGATGAATATGGTACTGCTTCCAATATCAAGTCTCGTGTTAACAGATTATCAGTTTTGTCAGCCATTACCTCCACCCAACAGAAGTTGAAATTGTACAATTCTGTGCCAAAAAATGGGTTGGTGATCTACTGTGGTGAAGTGTTAACTGATGAAGGTAAAGAAAAAAAATTGAATATTGATTTTGAACCATTTAAGCCTATCAACACTTCTTTGTACTTGTGTGACAACAAGTTCCACGTTGAGGCATTGAGTGAATTGTTGGAAAATGACGACAGATTCGGGTTCATTATTATGGATGGTAATGGTGCTCTTTTTGGTGCTGTGTCTGGTAACACCAGAGAAATTTTGCATAAATTCACTGTTGATTTGCCAAAGAAGCACGGAAGAGGTGGTCAATCTGCCGTTCGTTTCTCCAGATTAAGAGAAGAAAAAAGACACAATTATGTCAGAAAAGTCGCTGAAGTGGCAGTTCAAAACTTTATTACCAATGATAAGTGTAACTGTAAGGGTTTAATTTTGGCTGGTTCTGCCGATTTCAAGACCGAATTGTCCAAATCAGATCTTTTCGATTTGAGATTACAACAAAAAGTCATTAAAATCGTTGATATTTCCTACGGTGGTGAAAATGGTTTCAACCAAGCCATTGAATTGTCAGCTGAAACTTTGGCCAATGTCAAGTTCGTTCAAGAAAAGAAATTGTTGAATCAATACTTCGATGAAATCTCTCAAGACACTGGTAAATTCTGTTACGGTATTGAAGATACCTTGAAAGCATTGGATCTCGGTGCTTGTGAAGTGTTGATTGTTTATGAAAACTTGAGCATTGTCAGATACACATTGAAGGATATTGAAGGTGCAGAGGTTATTGCTCATGCTGATCCTGAAAACGCTGACAAGTCCTGGCAATTAGACAAAAAGACCGGTACTGAAATGGAAATCGTCAAAGAAGAACCATTTTTGGAATGGGTGGCAGAAAACTACAAGAGTTTCGGTGCCAACTTAGAATTCGTCACTGACAGATCATCAGAAGGTGCTCAATTCGTTCAAGGATTTGGTGGTGTAGGTGCTATGTTGAGATACAAGGTGAACTTTGAGCAATTGGTTGACGAGTCTGATGATGACGAGTATTATGACGATGATGATGATTTCATTTAGACGATAACAACACGTCTAGAGGTTCGGAGCTTATAGACGAGACATATGTCTCGAATTCCTAGACCTGTTCCTTAAAATTCTTGATTCTATATTATTAGGCTGTATGTTAGGCCGTCTGATGTTATCAATAGATAGGCAATTGATAAGTTGTAGAGTAAATGGTGCAAACAAAGTTCGTATAGGTTTATTATCATTTGACTAGAAAGTATGATCAAGATTATTGTGATTCGAAGGATTTTTTTATAACTATCGTTCTTTTAAAATTCATAGATCAATTTGATGATCTTTGTAGTTCCCAACCTCTTATGGAGAATTAGATTTATTGAATTTCAATCTAATCCAATAAGAGAGATACTACAATGTTCAGTTCCATTTGCTTTTCCTTAGTATGAAGTTATGTCAGATTAGTGAAAAAGCAATGGAAGCATTTAAGGTACTTTAATATTGTTTGGAACTCTTGAATGTTAACGGAAACTTTTACTATTAACAACACACAATAAAGGAACTGTTCTATTTGATACTGTTAATTTATTTAATTATAATGTCAAGTGCTCCATTTATTTACTTCTTTAAAATTGATTTTAAAATTCGTTTATTATCTATAAAACAGGTAGTTAAACATTTCATTAAACTATCGTTCGATCGTTAAACACACCAAGTGGGCTTAATTTTTTTTACCCTTTTTCTCTTTTTTCTTTCCACCAGTTCTTAAATCCTCTAATGCATTAGTAACCTCATGACCCAAGACATCAGCATGAGTGCTTCCAGTAACCATTTGATGTGCCAAATTTTGCAATCCGCTAGTCAAATATGATCTTCTTAAGTTCTTTCTCAATGGAACACTCATTAATTCTCTAAGCTCGAATTTCAATCTCTTCTGTTGATCTTTCGTCAAAGATTTACCTTCCTTTCTTTTTCTTTGCTTCTTGAGAATGTCATCCTCAAAATCTTCAAGATCAGAGGTGTTATCAACCCCCAATTCTTCAGCAGCTTGCTCAACCCAAGTTTTTTCTTTTCTTGTTGCAATAGAAGAAATAGTAGAGTCGGCTAATTGAGCAGAAATGGTCACTCTAGGCTTGAGTTGTGATACTAAATCAAATTCTAGTGGCAATAGTTTAACGTCAGCATGAAGATTCAATCTTGAGTTTTTAGCATTGCTTGCAACAAGTCTTCTTAATTTTTTCAAGGGTCCAGAGACTTCCTGTGGAGAACAAAACATCACAGAAACACCTTCATTTCCTGCTCTGGCTGTTCTACCAGATCTATGTACATAGACATCTGCAGATCTTGGAAGATGGTAGTGGACTACATGATCAATATTTGGGATATCCAATCCTCTAGCTGCCACATCAGAGGCTATAAGCACGGCCACTTCATTTTTTTCACTAGATTCTTTAAATCTCTCTAATGACCTCAATCTTTGTTTCTGGATCATGGCGGAATGCAATGCAAAGGCTGGAATATTAAGGTTATTCAAAAATGGAACCAATCTTTTTACAGAATCAATTGAATTAGCAAAAACCAACGTACTGCCCTTGTACATTAATAAGAAGTAGTACAAGTATAAGTCTCTTTCAGTAGGTCCACATTCCACCAAAGCTTCTGTAATTTGACCTGAAACAATCTCCTTTGGATTGGCATCGATTAATGCAGGCTTGGAGTCTTTGAACTTCAACTTTGAATTTAAAAGTTGAAGAATTTCATCATTGTCGATTAAAGTGCCCTCTCCATTCTTTCCTTTCTTCTGAAATTTATCTAATTTGCCAAATAAGTCTCTGGAAAATGTAGCACTGAAAACCAAAGTTTGCCATTTCCATTCAACAGTAGCAGACTTCTTTCTGCTTTTAGAAAACAATTCCAAAATCTTTTCAAACTCATCGAAATGACCATCTTGTAATAATCTATCAGCTTCATCTAAAACTATCATATCGGTGTTGGCGAGTCTATTGGCCAATTCTTCGCTTTTTTCAACCAATTCCAAGAAACGTCCAGGGGTTGCAACCAAAATTCCTGGCCCATGACTAAGCAATCTTTCTTGTTTTTGTATAGATAAACCACCAGTAACACTGACAATTCCATTATAATGTAAGGGTGAAAATTTAGATATTTCTTTGAGATGATCTACTACTTGATGGGCCAATTCTCTTGTAGGAGCAAAAATTATACCTGTAGGAGGAGTAACAATCTTTTCTTTACGATTTTGCTTTATTTGAGAGAGTTTGCTCAAATATCTCTCTAGAATAGGAATACCATATGCCAAGGTTTTACCCGAACCAGTGGTAGCTTTACCTATGATATCCTTTCCTTCAATGGCCAAAGGAATAGTTTTTTTTTGAATGGGGGTGGGTTTGGTGAATTTCATGGAATTTAACCCTGCCAAGGTATAAGCATTCAATGATAGTTGCAGTTTCTCATCTTGCCACTCAGGAAGGTTTATTTCATTATCATCTGGTAGTGGGAGATCCAATGGGAAAGAGGAGTGCTCCAATTCGTCTGTTTCGTTAGATTCCTCCTCCTCTGATTCATCGTTACTTTGATTAGATTCAGAATCATCATCGAACCCCGTGAACTCTTCCTCAAGGTCAGAACCTTCGTCAGCATCAGATTTGCTCTGATCCAACTCATTTTCTTCCTCTTGCTTCTTCTTTTGCTCATTCTTTCCTTTCTTGTTGTTGCTCTTCTTATCCTCTAATTGCACAAATTGAGGCTTTCCATCCACAACTTCCACATCAACACCCTCCAACTCTTCCAATCCCATGAATCCCAGGTAGTCCCCCAAGTTATCGGGAATGTCAACAGGCTTCCATACTAAATCACCCACTTTAACTATTTTAGATTGTTTTGCCAATTTCTGCTTCAAGGTAGGGACCTTGCGAGTCTTATCAGTCATTTTCCCGCCTTTCTTGGACTTGGATCCACCCTTTTTATTCTTAGACTTGCCAGCCTTTTTATTTGCTATTGTTGGTGCCATGGAGTCTCTGAAGTGTGTAGATTGCAGCTAGGCATCGGATTTTTTCAGTTTGGTATAGCGGACTGTATATAAGCTCGAAGGGCATCGCACGGGTTTGCAATCGACCTGAATCACAAGAGTGGGTATTGAGAGCAATAGATAAGATATATGGACTTGAATAGCACTAGAAGCCATAGAAGTTGAAGAAAATTTATTCTCATAAAAAGAACAGGAAGAAACGAAGCAATTTGCGTGGAAATAGAGCTTGTCACTTCAAGACTCAACCAGGAACCGTTGAAATATAACTGATAACGGAGGAAAGTAGATTATCAAGAGAGCCGAGTTCATTTCAGAAGAAAGGTAAGCATTTTCCTCATCTTTGAATTAACAATTTTAAATTACTGAGAGGAGTATCGTCAATTATTTGAAACTACTCTAGAGATATTGAGCTAATAGTTCTTTATTTGGACAGTTACACCAGATACATCTGTTACATCAGTATCACCATTGGAACTATAAATTGACTGAAATTTGTTCAGATAGGTACAAGCTATATATAATACTTTTTTAACATGAAACGTGGATTGCTCAGACGGCCACAAAGTATCACCGGGCAAACACCAACTCCCAAATCTCTTAAGCCCCAGAAAGCAAGACAACTCATTAGAAGGTTCCATGTGCTTCAAAAAAACAAATACTCAATTATAAACAAATTAGCCAAATCAATGGGTACCGAAGCGAGCTTAGAAAATTATAAAGAGAAGGTCTTGACATCTAGGACTGAGAGATTATACGAAGAGGCATACAAATCGTTCAAATTGACCAAATCAGATATAACCACCAGATTAGAAGATCTCAATGAAGAAGACTTGGTGAGGGAATTGGGAAGAATAGATGCTGAGATTAATAAAAGAGGTGGTTTAAATGCTTATCAGTCTGCATCAACGCAGGGTCAGGACAGCAAGAGAGGTGGTGATTCATCCAAAAAATTATTAGAGTGGTTACGAAACCCCGAATATAAGCATCGACTTGATGGACCACTCAGTGCCTTAGAAATTGGCTCTTTGAGTCCTTCAAATGTGATATCAACTTGTGGAATATTCGAAAATGTTGTAAGAATTGATTTAAATTCACAAAGTCCTCTTATTTTAAAACAAGACTTTATGGAGAGACCTTTGCCGAAAAACGACAGCGAAAGGTTTCATTTGGTATCATGTTCTTTGGTGGTGAATTTTGTCCCGTCCCCAAAAGAACGGGGTCTCATGTTGGAGAGAATTACCAAATTCTTGAAAAAACCCAAGGAAGGGAAACTTAGTTCCTTATTTTTTGTATTACCCTTGCCATGTATAAAAAATTCGAGATACTTTGATGAAGAGACCCTTGAATTGATAATGTCCCATTTAGGATTCGAAAGGAGATTCTATCACGAAGCAAAAAAGGTCGCTTATTGGATATATGATTGGAATGGGAAGATCGGGAAGAACAAGAAGTTTGGAAAGAAGGAGTTGTATTCTGGAGCAACCAAGAATAATTTTTGCATTACTCTAGGATAGAAGTAAATAACCGAGTTCCAGTGGGAGAACCCCTAGGATAAAGTGTAGGGTTCTGTGTGATTTAATGAACTAACGAGTATGAGTCAAGAGATTACAGATTGACATTAAGTATCCATTTTTCAATTCAGCCTAAAATCGTCAGAAGGAAAATGTCCCAAATGAATAAGTTTGTAGAAACTGAGCAATTCGACTCTGGCAAAGGATTTAATCAGTAGCTTTATTGTAATCTAGCCGGATGTAGACCTTCAATAAATTTGTCGCAATTTACACTGTGTTTAAAATTAATGCAAATCACCAAGGATTTCTTGTTCATTGGTGCTTCTGACTCGATAATTCGAACAATTTGACCTATAACTCAAAGAAATTTAGGATTACCAAAAATATGTCATATAATGTAAAAAAAAAGGATGGGGAAGTGGCATACGCTTTGGACCCGTTCCGAGACAGGGTCCTGAACCGCGATGGATGAAACGTTACAACATGACATGAAATGGCTCTAAATATTTGAGTGTCTATCGGTACAAAGTACTACAAGAAAAATGGACAGACATTCAGTTCCAACGAATTTCCAACGAATTTCCTACATCCTTTTAATTTGTGTCTACACCATATTTGGCATTGATGTAAAATTGTCTCGATCTGTCTGGTACAATTAGATCAAATCCAAAGTACGCTGAACAACAATCAGATCGCTAATAAAAGATACGTTTTTAACTCTTGGCTAACTTTAACTCTTGGTTAAAAAATTGACTTGATCGTTACAAGATCAAGTGGAGCAGAATTATCCACATAAAAAGAAAATGAAAGTATATTGATGCAAAACTACAGTAATTTCGAGGAAGGACTACCTGACGAAGAAATAAAGGTTTAGTAGTTAATTAAAAATTTTTACTACGTATTTCGTATTCTTATATTTGACCAGCAGAAACCACACAATACGTGGGGGCATCTTGGTGGACAAAAGTGGACAAACTTGAAAATATATTGGGCCCTGGCGAAATATGTGCCCTGAGAGTGGGGCACGAGCGGGGGCACACATGCTACATTCGCTTACTATTGCATCTCTCAGAGATTATTGCAACGTTTCGGAATATGATCCCTGGCCATCATTAGCACACCACGCCATCGCCAACTCCGGCTAACCCGGCCAACACCCCCAAAGCTGCATACAAAAATAGCAGAAACAGCTCCCATACAATACAACAGCTATAATGTAGATACTCGAACTCGGTACTTAAGACACTGATTAGTGTCGGTGTGTAGGTACCCGTGCTTGTCATTCTACTGGTGCATTGCATCGTATGTAACAGGCCGGAATATTATAGCGAGCTTGGGCACGTAACGCGCGGACAGGCTCGTAACATACGAGATGATGGCAGGGGCTCAAGGGAGAGATGGTATACCATAGATCTAAAGATAGTGGGCAGATAGTGGTGGCCCCAGGAGAGGGAGAGACGGGCTCGAAAGGTGTCATGAAGTAGATTATATCCATGATCAGTCAGTTGAAATGATTATCCGATGATCGCCGGACGCCGGAGGAAAAACTCGCGCAGAAAATCAAAAAAATATGATTCGTGGATTACTCGAAAAATTGCATGTTAAAGCCTCCGAAGCCAAGGTTCAACACTATGTGGGGCTGTTTCGAGCGTGATGCCGCCATGGTGGTCCCATCAGTTCATATACCTATAGACTGATTAGGCGCGTTTTGTATAGCAAGATCCAAAAAGTGGACGTGGTGGACGTGGTGGACTATTCCCTTCGGAATAATTGCTGGTAGATGGCGACAGTGGAGGTTCTTCGGAAAATTTTTGCCTTGCATGATGTGCGCCCTTGAGTAATTTTTTGCCATAGCATTGGGATTTTTCCGTGATATATTCAGTCATTATGGAGAGGGGTCAGACATACATAGTTGTTTTATATGGTGTTCAATTGTAATCGGGTCTAGTTAATGTCACAGGTGTTGCAATAGTAATGGTTGATGTAGCAGTGTAAATTGCCAGTGTTACTTACGCGGAACAGACACAAACCTCCCGGTTGTATTCTGGCAAAGACTATTGTCACCTGATGAATTATGCAACATGCCCATGGAGCATTGGCTGTTCCCGTGGGGCACTCTCGGAGAAACTGGAGACTTTGTGGGCGCGGGTAACGATCATGCGGGGCACAATAGTACTGGCTCGTAACCTTTACTCAAAAGAAATTGGCACTAAATTCTTGTCTGCGTCAACAGTTTCTCCGGATTTTTGCAGTATAAATACAGACCCCTCCTCTCCCTTTCAGACTCCTGTTCATCATCAAATAATGTCACATTCTGAAGCTACTTCTGGTGTTCAAACACCTGTCGCCTCCTCCATTTTGGAGAAGGAGGAAAAGTTGGAACAATCCAACTCTCCAGTCCACTTAGCCCCAAGCTTGGCCAACAAGACCTGGAAAGATTATATCGCTATTTCCATTTTCTGTTTATTGATTGCTTTTGGTGGTTTTGTTTTTGGTTTCGATACTGGTACCATTTCTGGTTTCGTTAACATGACCGATTTCTTGGAAAGATTCGGTGAAACTCATGCTGATGGTTCTTTCTACTTGTCAAACGTTAGAGTTGGTTTGATGGTTTCTATTTTCAATATCGGTTGTGCTGTCGGTGGTATCTTTTTGTCCAAGACTGCTGATGTCTACGGTAGAAGAATCGGCTTGATGTTTTCTATGTTGATTTACGTTGTTGGTATCATTGTCCAAATTTCTGCTTCTGACAAATGGTACCAAATTTGCATTGGCCGTGCCATTACTGGTTTAGGAGTCGGTACTGTTGCCGTGTTGTCTCCATTGTTCATTGGTGAATCTGCTCCAAAGACCTTGAGAGGAACTTTAGTCTGTTGTTTCCAATTGTGTATTACTTTTGGTATTTTCATTGGTTACTGTGTCACTTACGGTACCAAGAAGTTGAGTGGTTCTAGTCAATGGAGAATTCCATTGGGATTGTGTTTCCTTTGGGCTCTTTTCTTGGTTGCTGGTATGATCTCTATGCCTGAATCCCCACGTTTCTTGGTTGAAAAGCACAGAATTGAAGAAGCTAAAAAATCTATTTCTAGATCCAACAAGGTTCCAGTTGAAGATCCATCTGTCTACACTGAAGTTCAATTGATCCAAGCCGGTATTGACCGTGAAGCTCTTGCTGGTTCTGCATCTTGGTCCGAATTGATTACTGGTAGACCAGCCATTTTCAGAAGAGTGGTTATGGGTATCATGTTACAATCCTTGCAACAATTAACCGGTGACAACTACTTCTTTTACTACGGTACCACCATTTTCCAAGCCGTTGGATTGAAGGATTCTTTCCAAACTTCCATCATTTTGGGTGTCGTCAATTTTGCATCCACCTTTGTTGGTATTTGGGCCATTGAAAGATTCGGTAGAAGACAATGTCTTTTGACCGGTTCCGCTGCCATGTTCCTCTGTTTCATTGTCTATTCTATCATTGGTTCAGTCCACTTATACAAGGATGGTGAATACAACAACGACAACACTTACAAGTCCTCCGGTGATGCTATGATTTTTGTCACTTGTCTTTACATCTTCTTTTTCGCATCCACCTGGGCTGGTGGTTGTTACACCATCATTTCAGAATCATACCCATTGAGAATCCGTTCAAAGGCCATGGCCACTGCCACTGCTGCTAATTGGATTTGGGGTTTCTTGATTTCTTTCTTCACTCCATTCATTACTTCTGCCATCCACTTCTACTATGGTTTTGTTTTCACTGGTTGTTTGCTCTTCTCTTTCTTCTACGTTTACTTCTTTATCAGTGAAACTAAGGGTTTGACTTTGGAAGAAGTTGATGAGCTTTATGCTCAAAAGATCGCTCCATGGAAGTCTGCTTCTTGGGTTCCTCCAAGTGAAGAAGTCATGGCTACCTCTACTGGATTTGCTGCTGAATCCAAGGCTCAAGACGAACAAGTATGAACAAGTATGAACAATCCTGAGTTCAGGCTAATCATGTTTATATTACGATTGTAACGGAATTTTTTATAGACTAATGTACAAGACAATAATTATAAAGATCAAATAGGAAAAGAACGTAATTTTTTTTCATTACAATAAGTACCTATAAGTTATTGAGAGATCATAAACGTTCGTATGGAATAACTAAACCGACTATGCATTGAATCGGAGATTGATAGTGGGTTCAAACTTCCGTGTCAAAATTATTTTAGAGGTTCAAAATAAATTGTATTTAATATTGATATATAATGGCTTGATATGCATATAGAACTATTGGCGAATGCGGTTAATAGGGTTATTTTTGGATAAATTTTAGTATTGTTAGTTACAGTTTAGACTTCATGTAACTTCAATTCAGGACAAAATTGAGTTAAAATGTCGAGCCCCGATTGGGAATTATGCTCAGGTTACATAAAAAATGGTTGCATAATTAATATCTGGTTACATTCGCATCCATAATTTAAAATTAGGGTTTAACCATATATTCATATGCTACACTCTAACTAATTCCAAAATTGACCTCCAGGGCCACATTACATCGCAATTCCGGGAACTATGCCCATACTTGCAATTGTTCGAAGTAATCTACCTTCTTTCCTTCTTTATTATGCAAATTTCTCACCACGGCTGCTCTTATCGAGTCAACCATAATAGGGTGACCACAAGTGACAAAACAAGTTGAGCCCACGGAGTCCTGGATTTTATCCTCGACAATTTGGTCAATGTTGGGCCTGCCTCCTTTAAATTGAATATGAGATAATTCAGACAGACTTAATCTGGTAGAACCATAACTACTTATGTTTGTAGGCAATAATGCTTCCAAATCTGATTCAAGCTTATTAACCAGTGGAGCGATATTTTGCACATCTACTTGGGGGTTGAGAATAGCGGGTTCATTTTCATCTGCTTTCAAATTATTGAGCTGTTGGCTTAAGCTTTTCAAAGTGCTAGCAGAAAAAGAATTAAGACTAAGCTTAGTGATATGTTCACTCGAATTGATTCGAGTAATATCCTTCCATGAGGTGATATAAATGACCACCTCTATTCCACTTCCTGCCAAGCTTGCCAACTCATCATGGAACCATTCTGTAGAAATTAAATCTCTGATGACCCAGATTAAAGTGATTCTGGATTTTTTATTCTTATTTCTGAGGTTCACCACTTCAGCATAAATTCCTGGGATACCGTTTCCTCCTGCAATAAAAACGGCACTATCGTAATTGCTGGCCAGGGTTTCTTCACCATAACTTCCCTCCACAGCGACTCTGACTTTTTCATGCTTGTGTAAAGTGGCAGTAACTCCATTTTTGGCCTTGATATAAAGAGTAATCTCTTTAGGCTTGACTACGTAAGTAAAAGGATGAGATTGCCAGAAACAAGAAGGCCGGAGAAAATGCACAAACACATGTCCACCAGGAACGGTTTCCCAATTATCTGGTCTTGGAATAGAAACTACTACTGTGTCGTCTATCATCAGCACATCAGCAATAGGAAAACCAAAGTCCAACAAACGGGCAATTCTAACTATCCTGTCCAAGAGCCAAATACCCAAGGAAATATAGAAATAGCCCAAGCAACGGAGTGAAACCACGTGAAACCAGGCCCCAATAATATAAATTAGAGCCAACAAAATATGGAGTACGAGGAAGATCTCATAATTGTTTCTTCTAAGAACCAAAAGGCCCTGAATTAAAATAGCACTCCCTGAAAGGCCCGCAAATATTCCCCAGATCACATAAGGTTCAAAGAGTTCAAGATCGTGATGATGAATGTAGAGCCTGTAGCATAAACCGTGGAATAGAATTAAAATCACTGCTATTCGTGATATCCATCTATGAAAGGTAATAAAGCTGGAATAGTCCCACAGGGTGAACCATTGAAGGAAATTATTGCGTCCACCAAAAAGAATCAATAATGGAGTAATGGAACTAGAAAGAATCGAAGTTCGGATGGCAAAGTACCGCAAGTAGCCTACGTATGCCGAATGAAAAATAGGATCCCCTGGGATATAATGGATGCGATAAAACAAGAGAAAACATGTTAGAGCGAGGAAGATGGTTAGAATGAAGGTCTCCAATCGAGTTGGAAGAAGAAAATGTCTGTAAGCATGAGTCTTGTTGGAATCGAGTAATGCAGGAAGAAATAGAAGAGCTTGTAGGGCCACAAGCAGTTTGGTAATTGTAGATTTTATCAAATTAATTAGATTGAAACGGGAATTTGCATCTTTATCGAAAACGGCGAAATCGGTGCTGAGGTCAGGAGTTCTTAAGTCCAAATTCGAGTTCGGGTTCACCAATCTTGAATCTTCAGAATTAAATCTAGCGGAAAAATGTCTAACACAGGTTGTTACAGCGGAAACAACCATAACACCAAACCAAAACCAAACCAACAATTCACCGTAGTCTATACTGCGATTGTAGTTGCCCAAAAACTGGTCATAGGCCTTATTGTACAATTTAATTTGGGCATCGTCCAATTTTACCGGAATAGTGGCTTCACAGCCCTGAAATTCAGTGGCCTCATCTAAGTAAAGTTTATGGGCATCATCAAACTCTTTTTGGGATAAACTAACGTTATAATTACCACACATGGCCAAAAAACTACCGATTTGCTCCGGATAAATTACCTCGTAGCAATGGGAAATTGTAGCCATCGCTGCCTTGTTAACGCAAAAATCGTGCCCTAAAAGCGTCAGTGACCAGCAGTTGTTGGTATTAGCGGAGACAACCTGATTACATGTCATAAGTGCAATCACGTCGGTGCCAAAATTATGAAATGGGGCCCCCTCTATAGCTAAATCTGGGGTAGTTGCCGTGTATAGGAAGAATGCGAGAATTAACCCGAGTAGTATGCGGACATTTCGTAGACGGGGGGTGGTTTTGATGGGGGCCATGGCTAGCACAAAGAGTGGTAATACCACGATACTAGCAATCACAGCTGGATAGTACATTGTCAACAAAATGAGTTCAATGCCTATACGGTTGTGCCAATGAATAATTAATTAGTTGGACAAACTTATTAAATGCAAATGATTTGTGAGTAGACCCAACAGTGTTGACTACTCTTCAGGAATTAATAGTATGTAACAATCAGTTTGGATCAGCTTTTCATAAATAGATTATCAGTACTTTTCAACCCAAAAGTCACAGCTCCCAATCAATATTCCTACCAAAACAAATTGTCCAGTCTTGATCGTGCCACCTAACTACTTCCAGTGAGTGATTCCCAATAACCGGATCTGTTAATTCGTAACCAGCTTATCAATAATGTCAAGCTTAATGTGGTTGTACTTCTTTTCCGGGCAGTCCTGGTAATGCAGGAGTTGGATTTTTGTAAATTTGAGAAATATCCGTCAAGCTTATGGCCAAAGCAAACGGAATCAAACTTAGTGGTGGAGCTCGATGGTCAAACGATCCAGCTGGGATTCATAATACGATTCGGTCCTTGGGATCACTTTATATTAGATCGAAAAGATAACGTCGGTGCAGGAAAAAAATTGTGGTGGGTAACAAATTGAATTGCAGGAGAGAAAATAGGTAAGATACATCGTGCCGTTTAATATGCGGTCTATGTGCATGTATGTGCCTCGAAAGCTATCGCCTAGTGCATACCAAGACAGCAGCTGTTTAAGAATGTTATGCCTACTAGTTCTAAGGGACTAGCTTTAAGCTGGCTTGCGCTGCCATTCGAGATGAGATCAATAGAAGGTTGCGCCTGCATGTGGCGCGGCGATTAGCCAATAAGTGCGTCAAGGTGCTCGCTCTGTCCGATCTCGCAATTAGTAAAAGTGAAATGTGGCGACCGCAATAAGGGGAGAACCGGCAATCAGATACAGCCGACTGCCGGTGCATCAGGGCCGGTAATAAACAGGTTCCGACCCGACGAGAATCAATACGGCCAGGTCCGACCTAGAACCGACCGTATACTGTGACCGCATCGCCGCGATGACCTAAAATTTGTTGAAACAGACATTCAAACAGTCAGATGTCGCAGTCACATTTTTCCGGATGATTTGTCAGACCATGTCGCAGTTACTTAGTGATTGTAGTATGGAAGACCACCAAAACCTGGTATACTAAAATACCAACTAGAATACCAAGAGCTAGTGATTGCCATTTCTAAACAAACTCAAAGATTGCGCAGAATTAAAATGTGGAAAATCAGATCTCTAAATTTTAATTTACAATGATACTCCATATTATTCTTATCAACGAACGCTACGTAGACCACTTTTCTTGTATAGAAACAAACGCAGGAATGCAAATAAAAAAGAAAGTTTTGCAGTTCAACTATTAGAATCTGTCAATTAATTTATGGCCTTAAATACATTAAGAAAATTATAAATTAGCTAATGATTCTTAGAATATCGTAGTCGATTTGTTTTACAAGCCTCCAACTTACCCAAACAATTGAGCAGCGTAAACTCTATCATTAAATAGTCATGTTTGCTCAATCATTTCTGTTCCGTTTGCTAACTCGCTCGTACACATTAGTAAGTGTCGCAGTAAAACTGCGCGACATTTTCCATCAAAGCAAAGGTCCAGAACTTCGATGACAAACCGTACACGCAATTGCTTATTTTTGCACCCATATAAATTGAAACCAGTTTCCTTAAACAAGCTACTCCTACGAGAACCAACTTCATACCCCAGCTCAATATGTCTATGCAATCATCTCAATTAAAAATCGACTATGTTCCTCTTGACCAAATCAGGAGGCCCATTCCTCCTGTTCTTGATTACGATAAGATCGATGCCATGACGTCGACTCTTAATGGAATCCCAAAGGCATCGGCAACTTGTGACTTGGGAAACATCACATCAGGCGAATTGCCTCCAATTGACGTTTTCAGAGTTCGAGAGGAAGGAAGGGATTATTTTTTTGCATTTGGAGGTTGTCACAGATTCCAGGCTTACGATAGGATAAGTAGCGAAGGGAATAAAGAAACATTAGTGAAAGTTAAACTTTTACCTGCAAATAGAAAGACGCTCAAGCTTTATTTAGGAGCCTCTGTGGACGAGATGTTCAGAGATATAGATATGCAAAAGGCTAACAAATGAAGTACGAACAAAACGAGAGGGAGGTCAATACATAGAACGGATAAATTGATTAAAATTTTACGTTCTGCTACGATGATGATATTTTTTTATAGTTAATGAATGGTATGACGAGATAAGGTGTAGTTTATTATAATCTGTACATGACTATTAATAACTAACACTACTTTGGGATAACATGTTACACACCAGCCGTTCCAAGAGGTTCAGTCAAATAAAAAGTTCGCTTACAGTAAAATTTCAGTCATAAATATCATTTGATTCTAAATACAATTATGCCCAAACTTGCAACTGCTCGAAGAAGTCAATTCTCTTGTGGGTTTTGTTTAAGTTGACTATTACGGCTTGTCTTAAGTCATCGACCATCATTGGATGACCACAAGCAATGAATGCAGTTGAACCGTTGGATTCGTTTGATTCTTCGGCCACTAAGTTTTCCATTGAAGGTCTACCTTCAATAAAAGTGATATGTGACATCTCCTTCTTGATTGTTGAAACTACCATTTCACGATTAGTAGAACCGGTCTTCTGTAAAGAGCCTTCATCAATACTGTTTGATTTTTCTTTAATAGATTCTGTTTTATCATCCTTTTCATTAACTTCATCCTCCACCTCCAAGACCGAAACTCCATTTGGAAGTCTATTTTCAAAATCTTCAATTATTTCTTCAGCATTGGGCCTCGTAATGTAAATAGTTGTATCCACTTTGGTGCCCTTCAAAACCAACAACTCTTCGTAAAACCATAACAAAGATTTATAATCCCTTACTATCCACAACAACTTTAAGTTCTGCTTAATATCCTTTTGTGCCAAATCGTAAACTTCCGAATAAATACCAGGAATACCATTTCCTCCAGCAATAAAAATACCCGCATCATACTTCTTAGCGGGACTTGGTGCTCCGTAGGGTCCTTCTACTGCTACCCTAATTTCTGTAGATTTTCCAGGATGGTTCAATAAATACTGGTATAACCCATGAGTAACACCTCCCTTCACCTTACAATATAGAATGATTTTATCTTGCATTTCTGCATGTTCAGTGAAAGTAAAGGGATGTGATTGCCAGAAACATGAAGGGCGAAGAAAGTGAATAAATGCATGCCCACCTGGTATAGATTTCCAATAGCTCGGTTTGGGAACAATAACTTTGAGGGTTTCGTCGGACAACAATAGAACTTGGGCATTTGGAAAACCAAATAATGCAAGTCGTAAGATTCTAATCACTCTATCGAATACCCATACAGCTACTGTAGCATAGTAGAACCAAACGTAGCCCAAATCAGCGACATGAATCCAAGCACCTCCAATAAATAAGGCTGCGAAAAGAATATGGATGAGCAAGAATACTTCATACCACTTCCTACGCAAGTAAAGCATACCTTGTACCATGATTATACCACCAGAAATGGTTGCTATGACACCCCAAATGACATATGTTTCAGCCATATCCTCTTTATAGTATTTTGACCCGAAGGTGAATGTAAAACAAAAAGTATGGATCAAAACCAAAATGAATGCAACTCTTCCAATCCATCTATGATAGGTAATAAAAGTCGCAAAGTTCCAGCCAGTGACCCATTGAAGAAAATTATTTCTTCCAGCAAATAAAATTAGCATAGGAATAAAGACGGTTGCTACAATCCCAGTTCTATCTGCAGTGTATCTCAACAAAGCTTGTTTCTTCAGTGGGAAAACAGGATCACCATCGACATATCGTATTTTGTAAGAACAACAGAGAGTGACAAGTGCACAGAAGCCAATGATTATAATCGTCTCAAATCTCGATGGAATCAACCAATGGAAAATGTTATTGAAGAACGTATGATGATCAGACTTTCGCTTGTTTGCAGCAGCAGGTAAAGTGACATGTTTTCTCCAAGTATTTGATATTGGACCAGTACATTTCTTAACAAGACCCGGAAACAAATAGATTGCCAAATTTGCAGCCGTTGCAACCAACATAACAAAGAGCCAATACCCAAGGACTCCCGCTCCAAAGTATAAAGAATTGTCATAGTTTCCAAGGAATTGTATATATGCCTCGTAGTACACCTCCATTTCAGTTTCATCTAATAACACAGGATAGTCGACGATGTTAGTGACATTAAAACCTTCAATTTCCAGCGAGTTCTTAGCGGAATTCTTATAAATAGTATAAGCATTATCAAGGTCTTGAGCAGTGATGTCTATTTCAAATTCTGTCTTACACATATGTACCAAATAATTAGTCAATGAGCTAGTATTTCTTTTATCATAATGGAGACAACCTGCAAGAGTTGACATAGCCGCGGTGGTGTTACAATAACATCCAAATCCCCCTCCAGCACAGAAAGTAGCTGTGCTCATGATCTGATAGTTGCAAGCATAAAAAGTAATTAAGTTTTGACCATACTTGTTGTATTTGCTATCATCAGCATGAATTGCTCTAAAAAGGAGAAAGAGACCAACTATGGAGAATAGCTTCATTGAAACAATTAAGTAAATTGGTTTGACTAGAAGGTGTATTAGTTGGGACAAAGCCTCGATATTTATAGCTATTAGTTCAGTAGTTTCCTACCGACACAATGCATGCATCAACCATTAGAAGCTGTAATTAGCGGAATTTAATTAAACAATTAATGTCGCCATGCTGCTCGTAATACAAAAAAATTCGGTAATGATACCTTAGCTCCGCCTGTATATTCTATTGTTAGGAACAAGCTGTAAATTAACCTATCACAGGGTCATAGCTTTGGGCCATTTCTCGTAAATGATCTGATACTCAAGCCGCATTAGATTCGCGTGCCTTACATAGAGATGTGTCCAGATTATTCACTGATTCTTACCTTGAAAGCAACATTTACTCGAGATTTCTTCTCAGACCAACCCCTCTTTATATCTGGAATATTAATACAAGAATCGCTTTCTACAAGTGAAGTTTGGAGCTTAAAATCATTTGGAAAATTTTTCTCTCAACCTATATCTTCTCCATATGCCCCAGCCTGAACTTTGCCAAGAATCACGATCGGTTAGAAATGGCCAATCAACGAATTTTTAACGGATGAGTAGTGCTCTTCAAATTGAACAAAATTTAACCCCTCCTGTCATTGGCTCCCTTTTTGTGATAATTATAATATCACACGGCGATCACTGTGGGGGACCCTTCAATGCACAATAGCTGATGGAATTTACTGATCCGATCAGATAATAACGATAAGAGGAAGGAGATTTTGAATACGAGTGAAAGGTTCAAACCCAATCTGGATGCTCAGATGAGACATTTACATGGATTTTGGGCTCCAGATAGAAAAAGTACGTTGGGGACTGAAACCGTATACAGTAGTCCTATAGAACACTTACAGACCTTTCAACTCCTGTAGTGCGGAATTAAGCCTCGGTTCTACGACTTTGTTTCTCGAACGAAGTAATTAAATAAGGTTTTACTATTTAGATGGGGCCACTCTACATAGAAGAAAAATTCCGGCTATACATTCAGAGTAAACCCCTTAGTTTTACGGTTGTACAGCTAAGCCCAGTTTCATGTGAAGATGCAATGCATTGGTATATATTAGGTTTGTAGCTCGGTAGAACCTTCTCTATCCGGATCCAACGTCTATGGATGGCTTTGTACAAAACTTGAGAATTGTTTCTATGCCCAGACTTGTAATTCTTCAAAGAAATCGACTCTCTTTCCACCTGTATCTCCCAAGTTATCCACAACTGCCTTACGAAGATCATCTACCATTATTGGGTGGCCGCAAATTGTAAATGCAACAGAACCGTTAGATTCCGCAACTTCGTGAAAAACGAGATCGTTAATCGATGGCCTTCCATTTCTAAATTCTACATGAGATAACTCCTCATGAATGATAGAAATAATTCTTCTCTTTGACAGCGAGTCGTCAAGGGAAGATGCTGTGGATTGTAAAGACACTTCTTTCTCATTCTTTTGAGTCAGTATATTCTTAATTTCCTTATGTTCACTTTCAATTTCTGAGTCTAATTCTCTTCTCCCATTTTTTTCAAACTCAGAACTAAGATTATGATCCAACTTAAGCTCTTTCTCGCCCTCCAGATCACATTCTTCCTCTACTTGCGCTAATGGAAATCTGAGGTTAAATTCATCAAGGCATTCATTGGAATCTGGTTTAGTAACATAAACAACTGTTTGAATTTTTGTTTGTTTGAGAGCCACTAATTCTTCATAAAACCAGTACAAAGACTTATAGTCTCTGACAACCCAGTACAATTTCAAAGCTTGTTTGATATTGTCTTTTGATCTAGTAGCCAAATTGTGAACTTCAGAATAGATACCTGGAATACCATTTCCTCCTGCAAAGAAAACACTAGTGTCATATCTGCTTACTGGACTTGGTGCCCCATATGGACCTTCCAATGCTACTCGAATATGAGTTGTTCTTCCTGGGTGTGTTGCCAAATACTGATACAACCCATGAGTTACTCCACCTTTCACCTTACAGTACAAAGTTATAGTATTTTCATCTTCAATAGAATCAATGAAAGTGAATGGATGAGACTGCCAGAAACAGGTTGGTCTCAAAAAATGAATAAAAGCGTGTCCTCCTGGAATGGATTTCCAGTATTTAGGTCTTGGAACTTTCACTTTCAACGTTTCATCTGCAAGTAAAAATACTCTAGCTTGTGGAAACCCAAATGAAACTACTCTTCCAAGTCTTACTGCCCTATCAAAACACCAAACAGCGGAGGTAGCATAGTAGAAATAGACATAACCTAATTCATCAACGTGAATCCATGCACCGGCAATGAAAATTGCAGCTAAAACAATATGAATAAATAAGAAAACTTCGTACCATCTTCTTCTTAAAAAGAGCATACCTTGAAACATTATTATTCCCCCAGCAACCGTAGCAATGATTCCCCATCTGAAATAGGTAGCCTTGACACCATATTTGTAGTAAGCTCCTTCAGCAACAGTAAAACAACTTGCGTGGACGACCACCATACAGAATACAGTTCTGGCGACCCACCTATGAAATGCGATGAAAGTTGAATAATTCCATAAGGTGAACCATTGGAGGAAGTTGTTTCTTCCTGCAAAAAGAATTAAAAGAGGCATCAAAACACTGGTTATTATTCCAGTTCTGTCAGCGAGATATCTCACTAAAGCTTCTTTTCTAGTTGGGAAGATAGGATCTCCTTCAACGTATTTCATATTTGCACCCAAAAAGGCAATTATTAAAAAAAGAAATCCTGTTAATACAAGAGTTTCTACTCGTGAAGGTATAAGCAAATCAAAAATGAATAAGAATCGTTGTTCGTTAGTCTTCTTTCTTCTGGAGGTAGCAGGTAACGTTATATGTTTTCTCCAAGCATTTGAAATTGGGCCAGTAAAATATTTGAACACCCGAGGGAATAACAATTTCCCCCAATTACTTATGGCTGCTAAAATAAAAATTAAGAGCCAGTAGCCAAGGATTCCGGCCCCGTAATAGAGCGAGTCAAGCTGAACACTATAGTATTGTTTGTATGCTTTATAAGTAGTAACAGTTGTATTCTCTATCAATTTTATTGGTACATCAATTGGTTTTGTCTTGTTGAAACCACTTATTTCTTTAGGACTTTTTGCAAACATGGTGTAATTTTCGAAAGCTTGACTGAAATCGTTTTGGGTTAAATCAATATGATACATTGCACATTGACTTAGAACATAATTAATTTGCTTGGTATTTGCCTTATTGAGGATATGATAGCATCCAGCTAAACTGGCAAAAGCATTTGTGTTCTTGCAAAAACAGCTATTATCATGTTTTTTTATCTTACCACTGCAAAAGGTTGCAGATGCTGAGACGGCCGCCGTACATGCAGTGAATATAGCCAACTCTTCGGATTTCTTCTTGTAAGGCGCACCTTTGGCAGCTTGAACAGATGATAAAAGAAAAAGGCACCAAAGGTTCCATATACTGAAGATTTTCATAATTGTGTGTAGTTGTTTCAAATTACTAGAAAGGTATTACACAGTTTAAATAGATCTGACTTTTAAAGATGTTGCGTCGGAATTATCTAAAGAACAATTGTAGCGAACGAGAATTCGGAGAGAACTAGAACCATGAATGGTTGGATTTGAGCAATTAACCTATTGTGATTGCTTAGCTTCAATACCCAATTAATGTCCGAACGGCAATTTTTTGTAACTTGTCTCTGATAATTGGCTGAAAACTTTAAAACGATTCAACTTGGAACAGATATTGAATTAACCGCATAGCCTTTCCTATTGTAAGGTACTGTAACCATGAGCTCTGACATAAGTGTCAAACCTCTAGAATTATGGGGCCCTTGACGCACAGGTGCAAATGCCAAAATCAAGGACCCGCAAAAAAAGATTAAAATAATATATCAAGCTGATCAAATTGATTAATCAATTTAAGAGGGGTGTTTAATTAGTTTGTTACTTTCCAGCCTATAACCGTGCCGGAATACATGAGTACCTGTTCTTGTGTCCGAAAAGTTTCACCTGAGATCTAGTCACACAAAGGCACTTGCGGCACTGGCTCTGAGAGATACACCTAGTAATAGCCGAGTCAAAAGGATTGAACCAGCTAACAAAGCCACGATAGCCGTTAGTATGCACAAGAAAACTTTTTTTTCCTGGGGCACCCTACATTACAAACTTGACATCTAGCATGACAACTTGGCAATTCTACAAAGTTATCTTTTTCAATTAACAACAGGGTATAGGGAAATTTTCAAGATCTAGGCTTCAAGTGTCCCCGATTGGTACATAAGCCTCTCAAGCCACCTCCCCGAAGGTTCCAAGCGGCCGTCCCGCCTTGCTCATAACTCTGCCTACTGATCCAATCAGATAAGATATTTTGAAGCATGCAGAAATGTTGTCCGAAATTAGCGTATTATTAGAAAACTAGCCTGCCAAGCGATGTGGACCCTAGTATTTTCTGCCGTAGCAACACATTTAAGTGTTTTTGGTTGACAGTGGTTTATCGGCTCCCTCGGTAGCTTTGACTATTAACTTTAACCGAAGTATGTGAATGAGTTTTTTATCTTATGGATAGATAGAGTATGGTACTATAAATGAGAAAAGTCGATTGGAAGTATGTTGTCAGTCACATATAGGTAACTGACAATGATTTTATCTCCTTTATTAGCAAAATATGAAGTGACAAGTGATATATTATCGTTAATTATGAAGAACTGTAGAAACTCAGTAATCATCCAAACTCCTTATTTGAGTTCGCCAATATGAAAGACTTGACTGGATATTTTATTTCCATTAAAATTCTCATAAATCAAAGTAATTTACCAGTGGCATCAAATTAATTGGTTATTTGAGTCCTGAAAAATTTCTAATGATTGAGCCACCAGCCAACGAAAGGTTGAACAATTTTTGGGGACGTAAAACTCTAAACGAATTCACACTAACGGCTTAAACTTTTTTTGAAAGTATTTGATGCTTAATAGCTACAATGTCACCTCACAAATTGCCTTGAGTGCGAGAGGTTAATTTGGTATTGTCATCAAGTTGTACAAAGCTAAATATACTTAAAAATGAACAGCTTCGAACCCTGTCAACAGGACATGCGATTTTCGGGCCTGTTCTTGTATGCATTAGTAAAGGATGAATCGGAGATGAATTTGTCTATTACGTTTCTAGTCTTAGAACTAAATTATCGTGTGAGTCAAGTTTCAATTGATATTTATTAAAAGATAATGCAAGATGTTTGACACAAACTTTCAAAGCTTTGACACATTTGATCCAATAAGGCTAGGAATCACACATGCACGGCTTGAATTAGGATACTACGAAAGAGTGAAAATACAAATTATTTGGAGCTTGAACCAGTGTTTAAACTTTATCACTACTTCCTTTACTGACCTTGACCAATGAATCTATAATATAAACTAGATTATCTAACAAATTATTGGATCTTTTTTTTTGGTGGACTTTTTGATTTTTGATAATCCCGTAATTGTTTCGTTTTTAATGATACATTTTTAAAACTAGATTCAAGGGAACATTCCGATGGCCCTCCTGAGAGCTTATCGAACTAATGGAGTTTCTGAGTTGACAGAGTCCATGCTTTGTCTAGAAACTGCAGCTTCTGTATCACTAGACAAAGCAAGCCTCTTTCTAATTCTCTTAGTTTGCCAATTCAAAGGAATTATTGGTAAATATCCAATTTTCTCCTCGTGCAATAAAGCGCTGAAAGCTATAATAATTACTACCCAATAGAAAATGTATCCCGTTACACTGCCATAAGTTGCAGAATTTGTCCATCCAAAGATTGCAGTGAACATCATCCAAAATGCCCCGTCTTCTTGGATTTCACCATTGCAACAATTGACATGCCATATACTGCTCATAATATCGTATGAACCTGGGCCATGACCAGTCTCACTCACGTCAAACCCATCACATTTGTTAATAAAGCTTTGGAGCTCAAAATTCCAAATTCCTTTGGAAAATAACCCTGCAGCCACTAAGTACAAAAAGCAAGTGGAGGTGATTAGAAACCATTGCAAGGAGAGTGTGTTACCAGAACGATACAAAAGGATACCAATGAAGCTTCCTATCAATACAGCACTCACCAAAGAATTAATAATGGATTGGATCAGAGTATTTTCGTTAATTCCAATACCTCCAATAAACACAATGGCCTCCATCCCTTCTCTAAGAGTTGTAACAAATGGCAAAATGAACATGGAGTATTTTTCGGTCCATACTCCCCAACCCTTGTTAGCCTTAACCGCATTATTCAATGAATTTGAATTAAGAATAATTGCGGAGAGTTTCCGTTTCCATTTTTCTTGCATTTTGCTGACTCTAAGAATCTTGATACCCATAACTGAAATAATTATGCTGGCAAGGATGGAGAAAGTACCCTCCCAATAATGTTCTGCTACGGCCCATAAATCATTTCCAAGAATATAAAAGACGGTAAGAATTATTGAACCGAGAATCAAACACAATAAGAGCCCAAGAAGTCCTCCAGCCCAAATCTGGAGTCGAAGGTATTTATAAGTAGTTTCGGAATCATAATCATAACCTGATTCTAATCCGGTTCCGGTTACTTCTCCGGCAACTTCTATCTGGATATTTTGCTCATTTGGATTAATTTGCTCACCTTCCTGGTCAACCTTAACTTCCAACTCCTTACGCTTGAAACTCTGTTGCACAAACGCCAAGAGCACTGAAATAATGATAGCCAGCTCTAACGTTTCTCTCAATACAATTAGAAAAACTTGAATCGAGAAGTAGTCTTCAAAACCGGCCATTTTATGCAGAAGACGAAGGATTAGATCAAGATTATATACGACAGATCATTCCAAGATCACGATTCAATACTATCACGTGGATTGGTGCCGTTTCTAGACTCGGTCCGCATCGGTAAAGGTTGTCTGATTGATCTGATAAATAAGTTCCGGTCCGGTCACCGGAACGATTGCGCGCTTTCCGGGGTGGTCATACATTCCGGGCAACATAAATCTACCAAGAACAAACCGGGTTTGAATCAATCACTAAGAGTAAAGGAAATATAACCCGTGCCGTGCTAGAAATTGTATAACTGGAAGTTTCCTCTTCACACAAGCTTGTAACGATACATACGTTTCCAAAGTCCCTTCTCAAAATGAATCTTCAAAGAATCATTCCCGTTGAACGGATAATCTCGCTGTGCAATGCAGTATACTTCCTTGGAACCGTCAGCACCCTACAACCGGAGTTATAATCCGGGCAGCCGAATATGGATCCTCTTTTTTTTTAATTTATTAAATAAAAGATTGCCGTAGATTAATTCAGCTCTAGTATGGCGCAAATTTGACAGCCGTGCTTCGTAAGGTCCCGAAATTATCCAGATTATGAACTTCTCCACTATGAAATTTGAACTTACTTTTGATGAATTGTTAATTGTTCCGGTTAAAAGACTATCTTTATATCGCTTATTTGCAAAGGATATCGAAACGTAGAAAGAGTAAATGTATTTTTGATAATTATTTATTGAACTGGATAGGAATAAGTTGATTCAAATGCGTGTTAATTATGCTTTTAATCGAACTTAATATGTTATTTCGATTTTTGGAGAGTTTAATATGAGCTGATTAAATTATGGAAAACTTAAGTATGAGTTTTGGACTGTTTGAAATCGAAGAACTGAATAGTTAAAAATAGCAGAACTCGAATACTTTCAATTGACTTTCATTGACTTTTGCTTGTAAGGTGATTTCTTGAATTTACCGTTTTAATTTACATCGATTGATTTAGGTAAAATGAAGATTCTCTCTCCGCTTGCTTTCACAATCACAGACCCAAATTTATGTCAGCTAGACCATTAAAGAAACATACAAGAGTAAAATCCTTTTTAAAGATTAAATCCGGCTTAACTATCTCTACTTTGCTAGATTTGATGATCCTAATGGCTTATTTCTGCTCGAATTCAATTTTTACAAAATAATTTCCTTTTTCTATTCTTACCGGCTTACTGATCAGCTGGTCCTTCTATGGACAATATAGACAGCTACTGTGCACAGCACCAACCGCTTGATATTCGTTAAATTCTATAATACATAGTATGCTGTTTTTCTTATCCCTTTCTAATATAGATAAAGATTACTAATACATTTCTATTAACGGTTACAGGTGTTTCAACACTCTTGGGCCAACCCATAATACTCATTCTATGTTTCCGCCTGACGCTCAGTAATTCATGCCCAATCCCTTATTCTTCTGGTCTTCAGTAAATCTTATTTTCTCATTTGACATTCTGCGGAATTCGCCTTCTTTTTGAAAACCTTCATAATCTAAAAAATCATTAAGCTTTTCCTCTTCTTCCTTTTTGAAGTCGCCATCAACATCACTTAATTCGCTTTCGTTAGCCTCTTTTCCATCACCGTTTTTTAAAGTCTTTATACGTTTGACCGGACGCATAGGTGGGGCTGATGGTTTCTTTATGAAAATATCGGCAGAGCTGGCAGGTCCCAGAGGTCTCAGTGTGGGCTCCTTACGAGACGAAGAGTTGGACTCTATTTTTGAATTTCTTTGATCCTGAGGCTGCTTACCGGAGTCCTTAACTTCATATCTATCCCAAGACATTGGCCTCTTAGGCAAGCTTCCTGGTAATACCGAGTCGCTAGCTGACTCTGGAGATCTTCTAGAATAACCAGAAGACGTTCTTTCTCTTGATCTATCAGCTGCACGTCCACCTTCTTCTCTGTGGGCTGCACGTTCACTTTCTTGTCTGGATGCAGCACGCCCTGAAGTATCTTTTGGTACGTACGAGCTACGACTATTATTCTGTGATTGCATATAACCTGAAGAAGTATAGCTCAGACTGTAATGAGGAATGTAGCTCAGTGAATTTCTTCCCGCATATGCCTGGGGACCCTTGGGAGGCTGTGGACCTTTGGAAGTTGGCTTGGTACTCGCATTATATATGCTGTGTGTATTGTGAGTCTGATTGGAATGAGAATGATTGGAATAGCCTTGGTTTTGAATGTGGGTTGGTGGTCTTGATTGAGCCGGTTGAGGATAGCCATTTTGTCTTTCCCTCAACTTCTTAAATCTTTCTTTATCTATTTCATGACATTCTTCGAATTTTGGTAACTCACTTGGCTTTACACCCACGGGGCTATTTTTGAAAAATTCATGATTTAAAGCATCCAAAGCGTTAAACCTTTTCAAGGGATCTAATGTAAGCATTTTGCTCAAGAGATCTACCCCATCTGGTGGCATCAAGTCTTTGAATCGTGATTCCAAAGTTCTCTTACATGTAAGCCCAATATTGAAATCGGACTTGTTTGGCAATAATGCTGCATGGGTCCAGTCCACTGGAGGTCCCACCAACCCAAACACCAATTGTGCTTGATGAACGTCTGATTTCCCAACTAAAATTGGCTTGTGAGTGAATAATTCCCCGAAAACACACCCTATACCCCATAAATCCACTGCTGTGGTATATTTTCTCTCTCCCAATAACAATTCCGGTGGCCGATACCATCTAGTTACCACCAAGCCTGTATATGATCGTTCGCCACCTCCTGGACCCTTTCCCAAAGCCGGTATTTCACCGTGGTAAGTTCTGGCTAACCCAAAATCAGCTATTTTCAATACACCATTGAAATCAATCAAAATATTAGCTGCCTTTATATCCCTGTGCAAGAATTTGCTTTCATGGATATATTGAATTCCATGCAATAATTGCTTCATTAAGCACTTTATATGAGCCAATGCAAGGTGGATCGCTGGATTTTCCAATAGACCTACCAAATCTGAGCACATATAGGGTGAAACTGTGTAGAAACAGCCTCTATGAGTCACTAAGTCAGCCAGGCTTGAGACTTTGGGCTCCTCGAAGATCATCTCCGTGATCTTAAGAATGTTGTCGTGATTTAACTGTTTCAAAATCGTAATCTCTCTCATTGCAGTAATAGGAAACCCTTCTTTGGCAGAATGGTTGATGAGCTGTTTGAGAGCCACAAGCTTGCCCGATCTCTTGGATTTAGCCTTCTGGACAACACCAAACGTCCCTTGGCCCAACTTTTCTATAATCTCGAAGTCCCGTAATTTGCTCATATCCAAAGACAACTGGGGCTCTCTGGTTTGAAGGAGCCTTTTTCGAGCAATCATGCTTCTATAGCGAGTACTCGACGGCGTTGTTTCCTTTGAGGACGCCTTGTCTGATGGTGGCATGGTGGTAAGAAGAGTTGAAGGTGAATTGAAGATATGTTCACGTGGTGGGTCACGAGATCAACGAGTGAGTAGAACTTCGGGATTTAAGATTCAGCCAAGTGATGAGTAAATGAAGTAGTGGGAGAATCAGCAGTTTTTGGCAAGAAACTGGTGGTATTCTTGGAGTCAGCAAACTTCTTATAATTGTGACAAAACCACTAAATTGTCATGAGGTTTACAGGAATAATAGTAGTGCTTACTGAGCACCCTAGCCTCATATTAAGCATGTATTGACCTTGATTCACACCATTTCGAAACTTTTCTAATTTATTACTCCTTGCTACAAAGTTTTTGATTTTAAATTATAAGGTTATATACCCAAGCTAACACATCAATTTTACACTATGATTTACTGAAGGGTAATAATATAATGAATATAGCAAATGTTCTAAGTGTAGAACTGTACAATAAATTACTAGGAAGAAAACTTAAAAAAAATTTTGCATCTTATTTGAATGCTTTCTCCTTAATTAAGCTCACTCACCTTCTTAGATTTCTCGAAAGAATTTTAATTTGCTTGCCTTCTCCAGTTTTCTGGTTCCAATTATATTCTTAAATAATTCTTGACAGTGCTACAAGAAAACTTTTCGTACGTGATCTTAATTTATTCCGTTATAATTATTAAGTTATTAATTGTTGGCACCTTGATGCCTTAATGCTGATATGCTAAACTAAAGAATTGAATATTGTTCCGCTTGTTACACGGCTTGCTTCTTAAGCCTGGATTCTTTTTTTCTTTGTCTGGACAATTCGGAAGCTTCCCTAACATTGAATCCATTGGATAAAAATTGGTTGGTTTCTTCCAAACGCAAGCCTGCAAATTCAGGAAGGAGGAAGTAGACGAATAAGAATGCTATGAAACACAAGCCTCCGAAAAAGGCAAATGTGCCTGTAGGAGTGATATTTTCCAACATAGTTAAGAAAGTGGATGCAATGACCAAAGAACCGGCCCAGTTAGTGGCAGCAGCATACATACCACCGATAGATCTTACATTGACATCTGAAAACAATTCGACACCAGTCCAAGCACTATTACCGATACCAGTGGCGTATCCGGCTACGAACAACACCATTGAAAGAATGACAAGAATACCCCATCCACTAATACCTCTATGAGCCACAACCACGTTATTGTCGTCTGTAAACTTAACTCCCAAGTAATGGAAGGCAATAGCACACAAGATCATAGCAACTACCATAACTGGCATGGCAAAAAGCAAAATTCTTCTTCTACCAACTTTATCAATAATACACAAGGCAACGACTGTGAACACGAAATTGGTAGCAGCGATAATGATAGAAACGGCAGTTGCGTTATTAAACCCGATGGTCAGGAAAATAGTGGCACTAAAGTACATCAAAGAGTTGAAACCGGTGAATTGTTGAATACCTTGTAAACCACAAGCTAAAACAAGAGCTCTAAAGTTGGCGGGAGTGGTATGAATTATTTTAATTGAGTTCCAAGCTTGTTGCAAGGGACCATCACCAGGAACAACTGAGTTTGAGGCCACCATATCCGCTATGGTGGCTTCTATGTAGTCTTCTGATGGACCCGGGTGAATTTTTCTCATTACTTCTTTGGCTTTTTCGGTTTGACCATTCATGATGTAGAATCTTGGAGTATCTGGAAGGAACCAGAACAATACCACCTGGACCACAGGGGGTACCAAACACAAGCCTACACTTACTCTCCAGCCATGGTGGACGTGGGTTAATCCCCAGTTAATAAAATAGGCCACCAACTGACCCCCAGTGATAAACATACAATTAGTGACAATCAACCGACCTCTATATTTCGAAGGAGCAAGCTCACTCAACATCAATGGGGCAATCAAGGAGGCAATTCCCACACCCAAACCAAGGACAAATCTACCAGCAATCATAGTCCACACAGTCTTGGAGGCCAACTGGATGATGGTTCCCACTATAAAGAACCCGTTGGAGCCGAGAAGCACGGTCTTTCTACCAATCAAATTGGCCAACACTCCACCAATGACCGCTCCAATCAATGCACCTAAAGAGGTAGCGGAAGTGATGAACTCCTTCTCTCCTGAGGTAAGCACCTTTCCTAAATCAGTGCCAATATTCACCAACGCAGATGAAATATACCCGGTATCGTACCCAAACATAAATCCGGAGATGGAAGATGCCAACGTAAGAATCACCACCAACTTGGAGGGATGTTGTTCTGTTTCAGCATATTGTCCTGTCACCAACTCACCACTGGAGCCCAGAAGAAGCAAGTTGGACGAGGGGGAGGACTCGATGGTCACTGCCTCGTGGGAGTTCTGTTTGGACATCGATAAGACTTGTATTGTAAACGAGTGACAACAAACTGGTATCACAAAGTTTCCGTGGATCAGGTATTAGTGAACCAAGTTATTTAATAGCAGTAGTAGCCTGGTGGTTGTGATTACCTAATAGTGACTGAACCTAAACCAAATGAGATCGTTTTAGACGTTAGGGAAGTTGAAATCAATTAAACAATTGCTCACTAAATTAAAAAGCGGCAAGATGAAGTTTTTATAGCCGGCGAGGAAAATCGCCGAAATGTGCGGAGAGCGCGGGTGACCAATAAGCGTGCGATGCCAGGGCACGTATTTCGGCGGAATTCGCCGATGTGCGCACGACAACACCAACGGGAGAATACTAGTTTGAACTGAGGAGAAGAGCGATTGGTGGTGGTGGTGGTGTCTCTTGGGATGACATCTCTTGGACTGTGATCTCTTGGACTGTGATCCTGGTGCTTATCAAGACTCAATCCGTATACGCCTCCCCTCCGTCGCAAACATGATTCAGCACATCCCACACCAAAACCTGATCCTGCAATAAGCACATCGCATCGATTCTTTGATACACCGCCTTACATATGCACTAATTTGACCTGTACTTACTGAATACTTCACTATAATCCATTACTGGAAGTCTGGATTGTAATCTCTATTCCTCTGGTTGTTTACACCGGTTTGTTCGTTCACTCTAGTTTCTATTAATTGGGCTCATCATAATTCTACATGGCTGTAGTTTCACACTACCTATGGGCGATTTTCACCCTAATATGCATTGGATTTCTTCTCCAACCAAAGCGGGCCATTTTCTCTAGTGCTGCTATGTCTTAGCAGATCACAAGTACTCAGACTTGTTCTGGCCGTTGGTTCGGCAGCTATGCCTCAATTTTAATATTACGAGTTATTTCATGCAGAGTTCGCCGAAGCTCGATTTGGACGCGTTCGGGCCCAAAAGTGCAAGATCACTTGAGCACTGACCATTGCATCTGGCTCGTGTTCTATTGGCCAGATTGGAGTGGAGTAGCTGTGCCTAAAAGGGAAGATCTATGAGGGACACAGACACTACTTAAGAATGGGTTACTTTAGCTGGATGTGGTATATTTCAAAGAAGTGTCGAGTCTATTCATTTCCATCTTGTTTAGTGTCCAATTGGCTCACTAAAAAATATTCTGTTTCATAGTAAGTATAAGTAGGGGAATTTTTTTAGAGGTTGAAACCGCTTCCAGTTTTTATTATCTGAGGCATACAGAAATCAAGTATTGATTCTGTGTGCATCCTGAAATCGAGCCGGTTTGAGAGGTTTCCAGAAAAATTGATGATACCACCAAAATCACCCGGAATTTCACTTATACTCACCAAGTAGTACTAGAAATAATACCTTCAATGAAGCCAAGATAGTGTGGCCAATACTTCTATAGGCTAGTCGTGAATTGCGCTTATCAAATTAATCCAAGAGCTAAGGATGGAAAGAGACCTTCACACAATTGAATTTCCCTACACATTCTTTCAGTTAGTAATTACCATTGTATCTTTTCACAAAATAATAACTTCAATATTCAATCAAGAAATTTTAGAAACAATTTAAATACTAAAAGTACTTGAGGTTTCAATTGCTTACGACTTTGTTCAATCTGTGAAAACAATACTTGTGTCGATCAAAAATGAAACCATTTGGAGAAATTAGAAATACTGGCACCACACTAAGCTAAGCTTTTAGCCCCACTACTCACCTATGTAAGTAATTGTAATTTTTCAATCATGATCCTCTTGGTCCAGCTACAGCTATTTCTTTCTAGTGATATCTATTGAACACTAACTATTAATGAATTTTATGTGAAGCAATAGAGTTGAAACCCAATAACTCCTACATATGAGTAAACTACACAGCATACTTTTGAGCCGCCTATGTACATTCAACTCGGAAGGATGACTTGACTCTGACCTAATGTCATTGACAGATTTAATGAAATTATTTCTTTGGAGGGTCAAATCTGAACTTTCTGTTCTTGATTGGTTGCCACTTGAATCTCTTGACCCAGACGGAAATTAAGTACAAAGATGAAACAACGACCAATGCTTTCAAACCCATCTTCTTTCTGTCGTCATGTTCTGGTTCAGAAGCCCAGTTTAAGAAGGTGGTAACATCCTTGGCCATTTGGGAGGTGGTAGCTGGGGTACCATCTTCATATTCAACCAAATCATCGAATAAAACTCTACCCATGGCAATTGAACCACCTGGGAAGTAAGGGTTATAGTTGGATCCTGGAGGCAAAACAACACCTGCGGGAGGTTCATCTGGATAACCAGTCAATAAAGAGAAAATGTAATCGGCACCACCGTGTCTGGCTTTAACGATCAAAGATAAGTCTGGAGGAAGGGCACCTTGGTTGGCAGCTCTAGCAGCTTGCTCATTTTCGTAAGGTCCTTGCAAGTAGTCAGCCAACTTACCTGGTCTCTTTCTTGGCTTACCTTCATCATCAGGTTCATCATCATATTCCAATTCTTCAGCAAATGCCTTGGCTTCAGAGGTGGAATGAGAAACACCAACCAAGTTTCTCCATGCGATTCTATCCAACGAGTGACAGGCTGCACAGACTTCACGGTAAACTTGGTAACCTCTTCTAATAGAAGCATGGTCAAAAGAATCAAACATACCATTATGGGACCAGCCATAAGCTGGTGGATGCAATCCGTGTTCAGCGGCAGTCATGGCGTTGGCACTCATTGAGTCTTGGTATAACATGTACGAGGCGGTTAATCCAGTAGCACCAACGGCCCCGGTAAGGAACCGTTGCAACACAGGATTGGATGCAAGTCTAGAGGTTGATTTGAACATGCTGTGATGTGGTGAGAGTTGTAAATTTTCAGATAAAAGTTGTTAATAAGTGTGTGATGTGATTGGCTGGGCGTGTGCAGGATGCGGCGCACGACCCACTACCTACTACAAACAAGCTAAGTACGACTTGAGTAATGTTTAGCAATAAAGTTGGGTCTTTGGTAGGGTAGAGTAGTACCGATGGGCTTACTCGGAGTTTAAATAATGTGCTGGTCAATTCGCTGGTAAAGCTAATTAGTTACTGTTGGAACCAATTAAAAATAATTAAATATGGCATGCTTTTTCATTCCAACTTCAACCAAGCTCTGGCCCCTGGGTCCTACTCTGCTACTCTAAATCACGTCTCTTGCAACTTGAGTATCGGGTCTTTCGGTATTCTTTGGTTTATATTGATAATTTGATTCGCCGTGGTTGTATGCAGTATGCCCTTCTTATGGCCAGTTAATGGCTCTATTCATTCAAACGGTCGTCGCAGGTTCCCAAGATGCCTGTGAAAGATTCATATTGTAATGAATTGTTTTCGATGAAATTTGCCGTTCTTCTTGAATGATTCTTCAGAATTGGACAACATGAATAAAAATTCCGGAACACCACTTCGTCTGCAAAAAAGAAGCCCGACGCGGGGGTCGAACCCGCAACCTTTTGATACCTTTGAAGACATGTCTTAAAAGTCAAACGCTCTAGCCATTGAGCTAGCCAGGCCCGATTTGTTGACCGACTGAAGCACAACTTTCAACAGGCTTTGATTATCATTGCTAATATCGCACAAATGCTGACTTGATGTCGATTATCACATATTTATAAGTTAAGCCAACACTTGCACTGTTTGACTGGGTCACTGAAGCGTCGTAGACTCCTCTTCTCTAAGTGAATCAGAGTAGTAAACGAAACACAAAAAATAACTAAGAAGATCTTCTAGCTAAAGTAGCAACAATTACAAGACAGTAGAAACCAGGAGTGATATAACTAGCTCCACGGATATTTGGGCTCCATACTGTGGACGATCCGTGATAGGAAGTACCTCTGCATCTTATCAGAAATGATCGACATCCCAATTAAGTCAGATAAATGTAATGCATTTTTCACTACATTTTTCAAACTAAAAATAACTGATTACATCCATTTGAAGTCACACAAAGTAACTCATTCAAAAGAGGTATGGTTAAGGACTGTGTCATGATTCCCCTACGAATACCAACGAATCTTGTAAACTCAGGTGGAAGAATCGCACTCAGATTCAATAACCGGAAGAACCAATAAGTCTATATAATCCAATATAACTAGAGAAATCTAAGTCCAAAGGATTTACCTCTTAGTCTTGCTGACTGATTAAGCGCATCACCCCATTCAAATCATGAAATGCTATTACTAAATGCGTCAAAATTACAAATATTTTTGTAGAATTGTACGTATTTGGACATCTAATCTCCGTAAAGATCTGCATTTGTCTGATCGATGACGGTTAAATGTCGGTTGTAATTGTTCTATGCATAACCAAACAATCAAAATTGGTTATTCGAATTTCTAATCTTACTAATTTCCAATTACGTAAAATGTCGCAACCAATTTTCGCAGCTAACCTAAATTAGTAATATTTGTAATAAGCATTACCAAACATGAGATGGGCATCTCTTTCAAAATATGTCAAATAACCTTATAAAAGGAGTTGAAATTCCTTTGTAAGTGAATCATTATTGTTTAATCCATCAAACATTAACAAACACCAAATATAATATAATATGAAGTTCTCCACCGCTATTGCTGCTTTAACTGCTTTGACCGTTGGTGTCACTGCTGCCCCAACCGCTGAAACCAACAACTACTTGTTCCGTGCTCCAAACTGTCCTCCTCAATTGGCTTCTCCAGAAGAACAAAACTTGGCTTTCTACGAATTTGTTAACACTTTCTACGTCGAAGGTAACACCACTGCTGCTGCATTAGAATTTGTTTCTCCATCTTACATTCAACACAACCCATTTATTGGTAGTGGAAGAGAAACTGCTATTGAAGGTCTCCCAGGATTCTACGCTAACAGTACTGTTGATCTTGTTCACGTTGGTTTCCAAAACAACATCGGTTACGTTCACTACAAGTTCAGCAAGGAAGGTCAACCAATCACTGCCATTACTGATATTTACAGATTGAACGGTACCTGTGTTGAAGAACACTGGGACGTTATTGAATCTCTTCCAGCAAATGCCACTAACCCTCTTGCCTTATTCTGATTTCTGAGACTATTTGAAATCTAAATATGATACCAAAAAATTGTTTATTCTTTAACCGTTTTACTTATATATAGAATATATAAAGTATATTTTTTCTATACCTTTATTTTTAATACAATTGTTTATTAATTTCAGATTATTAGATTATTGTACGTATTTTAAAATGTGGATTATAAATTTTAATTTAACAATGAATACGAAAAATCAGAGGCAACGTAGGATTATTTTATGATTGAATTCATGGTTTCAGCTCTCCATAATTTGTAATCTAAACTTAAGTTAGAATATGAACCACCGTTTTTAATGTATGATCAATTCCTCGATCAACTTCGCTAAAATCTGGACTTGCTCGTCCACATCGCTGGTAGTTTAAATTTGTTCACTATGTGGTTAAACATCTGGGTTTGGGTTCAGACCCGTCGAAGTAAAAAATCATAGCCTTGAATGACCTTGACCGATCGTTAGATCATGGAAAGTGAGGCATGATAACCATGAATATTTTAAAAATACAAAGTAGAGAAGAATTGACCTGTTGATTTGAATTTTCATAATTTGTAAGTTTAAACACTGAATTAAGAACAAAAAAAAAAGAATTTTGATAAAACTTTTGAATAATTAAATTTTATTTCGTTTCAATTTATCATTCTATTGTCATTATAATTCAAATAGAAAAAATTAGTTTCAATCATTCGAGGTCGCTCATTACAACTTAAAATTGATCACATTTGATATATTATAGCTAGGCTAATTCATGTTGGTTTGTCCCAGTTCATTCATCACCATTTTTCCTCGGGGTTCTTCTTGTATGCAGCATAGTCTTCCCACTTGAACAAACTGATTTCGGTTTCATTCTGAACTCCTAACTCCTTCAATGTCTTATCAGTATTCACATCAGGACTTTGCAATATCCATTCTTCGTCGTTATCAAAGTTGATCACCAAATTCATGGACTTGGAGCCGTGTGCCTTAGTATATATCTTAAGAGTATCGTACTCCACATTACGATAAGGTCTCAAAGCACCAGTGGTATTAATTATGGTTTTGATTTGGTCAAGAAGCTGTTTGGGAGTCGTTTCTTGCAAATTCATTGGTGATATAATGTAATTCTTGACATTTCTGTACGGAAACGACTTGATTATACGCACAGTGATAAGTGCACTGGTGGCAGGCCGCACCTGGGAGGTTAATGGTTCGTCAGACATGGTTAGATGAATAGATCATCGCAAAACTAAATTTATCATATAAGTATCACGTGACACCACTGCAATCAGTAAACCCCATATTCTTAGTCGATATTTCAGATATACGGGTTGACAAGCTATGGCCAGCAAGTTAAGAGTTGATGTGGATAATCTTAAGAGGTGCTAAGTATGGTCTTTGGAGTTTTTGAGGCAAGTGTATATGGTGAGTTCTTTCTCCATAATCTCGTTTAACCTGAGTAGTCAATGAACTCTTTTACTTTCCGCGACTCATTATAAGCCTGCACGCAACACCTCGGAACAGAATAGAGTGTGACATTCCTTGATCGATTGAGAGAATTAATCAGTGGTAGTGACTAATCTGGAGATAACGGATCAAAAACAGAATAGGGTAATAAATTCCAGCCTTCGTTACTTCTTATATTCAATATACTGATGTTCTCTCATCACTTCTTTACTTTCGGACCGTACGGGCATTCGCGTCCCATTTAGTGTATATTACTTCCCAATATACCCGTAGCTGCAAGAGCATGTCAGTACACGCACCTACGCAAATAAACCTCTATTTCTGTCCACAAAGGCCCATTTACGTTCAAACGCGACAACAATTACGAATATCCGCTTACTGATTTGGTTTCTTACATTGAGACGCGTCCCTCACACATTTGACACTCGGCAAGTTAAACATAGATTTGTAATGGCGATTCAAGCAAATTCATTCGTTATTGGTATTTTGACACTGCCGATGTCACCATTGCATTAGAGACTAACGTCGATTCCGTCTAACCGTTATCCGCTCACACTCGTCTGCCGTGTTTATGTTTGTTTGTACAAGGAAACCGCTCCACGCTCGTCTGATAATATTTTATTATAATCAAACTTTGTTCTCCAAATGTGCAACATCGCTCCTAACCTACGGGGACGTTATATATCTCCAACGGAGGTGACTTTTTACATCAACCGTGTTCATGAACTATGCCATTAACTAAAGAACCCCCATCATGGGTCCAGTTACAGAACAAAACCATGATTCGTTGGATAAATAAGAAATTGGAACATCCATCTCCAGATACCCCCAAAATCCCTGCTTCCACTACCCCCATATCCAGCTTTTCTGATCTACAGGATGGATTGGTACTTATTCGACTTGTCAATCAATTAATTTATGAGGTTATCTCCAATCCCAAGCACCCTATGAACCGGTCACAACTTTATTACATAAAACCATTATACCCAAAACCCACATTTAAACTCCATAAACTTGAAAACTTGGCTGATTTTCTTCAATTTGTCAAGATGATTCTTAATATTAATGTTAGTGGGATTAGTGCTGATAATATCTACGATGGTGACCATAAACTAATCTTAGGGTTTGTTTGGTCACTTTTCTTATTCGATTCTTCAGCTTCTTTTTCGTCATTTTCATCTAGTACTCCTTCATTAATGGAAATCAAATCCATCTTATCGAACTGGATTAACGGCATTGTCTCAAAACGGAAGATGGAAATTTCGAATTTTAACAAGGACTGGTCCATTGAAATTAATCGTCCAGATTTAATTCTTTCATGCATCTTGCAACATTATAATATTAACATAGTGACCAATGAATCCAATAAAAAACTTCAAAACTTGGCTACTATCTTAGCTTATGCAGAGGATACATTGGAGGTTACCCATTTGATCGATATAGAAGACTTTAAACTATTGGTTCCAGATGAAAAGTGCATAATTACTTATCTTATTGAGTGGTTCAAGGTATTTGAAATTAATAAACTGGTGCTTGAGCCCAGTCTCGCCCAATTCGATGATATTGTTGAACTTATTACAGAAACCGTCAAGCAGAAGAACAAGTACGAAACAAAATCATTGCGGTTTTTGAATCGCTCAAATCGCATTATTGGCAAATTATCCCTGGACTTATCCGATATCAGATATTTGAAAGATTCGAACCAGCTTGTCTCTGAGCTTACAGATGTATTGGGAGCTCCATCATACGCAAATTTTTCAAAATTAAACACCAAATTTGATTCGTTGTTGAATATTCTTGAATCTTTCCAATCTGCTAGAACATCAATAATACCCGATTTAATTTACCAGAACTACCCAGAGTTGCTCCAATACTACTATGTCATAAAAAATAACTTGTCGGAAGTAGACTTGATTTACTATCCCACAATCAAACATCTCAATGTGGATAATTTATCGGTTAAACTCGATCAGTTAATTGAACTTGACTCGTCAATGTTAATCCTATCTAAAGAATTGATTTCCAGTCTCTCCAGCGCCTTAAACTTGGATGATTTGGATGAGTCAGATGAAGTCAAACAATTGCAATATATTCGGGTACAATTGAACAAATATCTCAAATTTTTTGGGGTGGAAATGCAAGTACTGAATCATCCAAATGAAACTATAGTTCAAGACAGGCTCAACTCTAGTCCGTCTCATTTAAAGCAATTTACCGGTCAATTGTCTACTATGGCCACATTACCATCCCATTTTGAAATGCAGAAGTTCATGAAGTCTTTAGTAAGTAGTGAAATTGAACCTACCCTCGTCGATACCTTTATCAAATTAATTCCTACAAAGGCAAAATCCACAATGTCAACTTCTTCCAGCTCCAACTCCATTAGTGATTGTGATTTTAATCTCAATACTTCCAGTTCTTCGGCCACCTCGTTGTCGGACGAAGATGATTTCATGTTCGATGAAATCCAGCAAAAATTGGACTCGCAATTGTCAGGAACAAGCGATAGAGTGTACGATGTAAACGAGTTCATAGCCAAACTCGAGAATGGTTTCAATTTATAGAGTAGATCTCACCAACCAGGCAGAGCTTGGATTTTTAATTCTCTTAGGGTATTTAATATATGGTATCAAGCAGGTAAGCAAAAAACAAAAAAAGTGAGTACCAAAATACGTAACTGATTTCAGATATATATAGATATATTCTCATTCCCTAGTTATTTTATGAATTGTATATTACGCATACCAACTAAGAGGTGTACCTATCTTATTCAAGTTTAAAAATGTTCACAAGAATTTCTGGCAAGCAGATAATAACAATTTAGAAATTGTTCTAATAAAACTACTTAGTTATAAGAATTTGGTTAATCTACCCGATCTTTTTTAAGATCATACTTGAATAAAAATTTAAAAAAAAAAAAATGAATTTAAATTATATAACGACACCTCGTTCACTGATTTTGACGAGAGAGAGATTAAGCTGGAACGTGGATATTTTTTTAGCTTGAGGTGATACTGAATAATTAAGCACCAATAACCAATAACTCTTATTGTATTTAATTTAAAAATCTTGCCTACTCTATTTCTAAATATAATATTTCCAATTGCTACGAAATTAACTTGATATGATTATATTAAAAAGGCTACGTAGATCGTACATCACTGCCATTAGATTAAGTCATTACACAGGGCTATTTCAATAACTCCACATAACTTTATGGCTAGACATTCCTGACGATGGCTAGCTCGAATATTCGTTGCCATTGCGATGACTACTTCAAGGTTAACTAAACAGTAGTTGCGCCGATTCCTATGGGTGGCTAAATAAAACAACCGAAAAGTGACATTAACGCTATCCAAATGACGGCTAACTCGAAGTTAAATTAAAGAAGGGATGTTCCATGGCTTCCTTAGCCGTGGGTCTCAACTGGTGGTCAAATGTCAACAACTTATCAATCAAATCAATTACCTCCTCACTCACCATATGTCTATTATCATTATTCACAAAGCTTTCCCATGGCTTGGTGGGATATTGGTGCAAAATATCGTCATATTCAGAACTCAATTTTATGCCATATTTGGAAACGTACTTCATGAGTTTATCGGTACCCAAGACTTTTGCTATTTGAACCAATTGATCATTATTGGAGTCACCTCTGAAGAAAGGTTCCTTTTTGAAGATGATTGCAGCAAGCATACACCCAACTGACCACAAATCGAGAGAATAATCATATTGTTGAAGGTTAATAAGTAACTCTGGTCCCTTATGATATCTAGAAGCCACTCTTACGTTATAATCCATTCCCATATGGTAAAATTCTGCAAGACCCCAATCAATCAAGCGGAGTTTCTTATTAAGAGGATCAATCATGATATTCTGAGGTTTGACATCTCTATGAATAATCCCCATGGAGTGTGAATAGTCCAATGCAATCAATAATTGGGTGAAGTAGTACTGGATATCACTGATGGAAAACTTTGGGTATAACACTCTGAAATCCACGTTATTCACCTTTTCAAATATAAGAGCCGGTATTTTGCTCTGTTCATCACGGACAATATCCAACAACCCAATGACATTAGGGCCCCCAGTTAAGTTCTGTAATATCTTGACTTCACGATAGATCTTCTTCAACTTCACGGGCTTTAACACCTTGATCACACATGGTTCATCGTTTAATACGTTAACCCCCTGGAATACCTCTGAGTACTTACCCCGACCAATCTTGGAGATGATTTCATAGTTCTTGATGTTCCCCCAGCCGATCTTGTGGTGTTCATAGTCCCAGTACTCAGCCGACCGGCTGCTGTTGGCATCGGCATAAACCCGTGCCACCGAATACACTCTAGTGTTGACGCTCATACTATGCTTGAATATATATCTTTGAGGTGAGGATTAAAAAGGTCTGAATCCACTACTTGCTGAAGAGTGATAGATTAGCTCGGATTATGTGGGATTCTGCTTGGTGCCGGAAATTTGATGGTATACGCCGCTGATTACGACGGTGTCGCTTTGATGCTGTGGTAAACGTTGAGATGAAGATAGATGTGCGAACACGACCGCGAGCAGACAGGAAGGGTATGAACGATAAGCATTAGTATTAATGGTAGCATGATGTAATATAATCTATTGACTGATATGAGTTATTCGGATCACTTAAATTTTTGGAAATTATCCCTTCTGGTTTGATAGTCATACGATTTATATCACCAAAATTAGTGTACAATGTCTTAATGACCTAAATACTAGTAAATAATTAATATCACTTACTATAAACTATCAACTGAGAGTTTGAATATCTTCAAGTTTATACCATATAGATGATAATTGGAAATTTTCTACGTTTCTTATAATGAAATTAATATTGTAAAACTTACGGACCATGCTTACAATGGATTCGACAATGGAATGGTATGTCTTGCGTAATTGATTATCCAGGTACTTCAGTGAAGCTTCAGTGTTTTACATCTACTGCAATCTATCATATAACTAATGCTTGCTTAAATAACCATAATTCACTATCAGTTGACCCTAATTGTGTTGTTGTGAATTTTTGTCATAAATTAGTGAAATTTTGTAAAATCATTTTAAATCTATACTTAATCATATATTTGCAAATTTCAAACCAGAAGAACCCAATCACAGCTGTCCAGTACATGCTAGTTCTAAAATTTCTACCTACGAACAGAATATATAATAATCTTCTAAATGAACCTGTTGGAATCAATTTATCGGCACATCCATAATCATCTTTAAATTATAAAATTTTTATCTCATGGCAACTTCGATAAATAATAGCCAATCTTTGGTTCACTTTTCTCATGGTTCTTATCATTTTTCAGTTCCTCTCACTTATATGACTCTCTACGTTGCTCTACGTAGCTCTTCCCCATAACCATCGCGTCGCGACAAAACCTCCCCATACTAGGCATTTCCAGATCCAACCCATTAGTCCTTCATCCACCCTCCTTGAATCTTGAAAGAACTCTCCATCTTTCCCAAAACCGTTCCTGGTCTCAATACCATCGATAGAATCTCACAATCTCCACATTGTCTCGGATGTCAACCATCTTGCTCCGTCATCAGAATACCCAACTCGAGATCCAAACTCCCATCAGTATCCCATTAACTTCAACCTTTCACCACATAAACACTTATGTTGTCCCTCAAGCCATACCCCTCTACCTCATACCATCTCCACCATCACCTGTTTATTCCACCAGTAAAGTAACCACCGAATTTTTCAGGTCACAACTATTACCGGTAGCCCTTACTCAAGAACTTGGCCTAATGTTTAAAAATGAAGATTCCAGTCAATATATCGTGTTCTACTATAACAGCCAGGTTCAAATGGTGGTAATTGATTTTAGTAATTTAAATAAAGTGCTTGATTTGATCGAGCTCAATAGAGATATTGCACCCAATACTTTCATAGAACAGCCTCAAAAAACTAATGTTGAAAACACATTGGTATTCGATAAAATTCTTGAACGGAAAAAACAGGTAAATCCGTTTGTGGAGACGTCCAAACCAGCAAATTCTAGTTTTCTGGTACTTTCCAGCCAAGAGCATATTAATCAGGCAATTAATAAAATGATATTATCGGGATTAAGAATCAGAGGTCTTTCTACCAGTTTGAACCAGTCGTTCAATGATAAATTGACAATTAAGGAAATATATCAAATGACGTATAAAGCAGCGTTGTTTAGCTTAAGAAAATATAATTATAGTTTTAGTGGGAACGGGAAGAAGAGAATACGGATGGATGATATACAGGATGTGGTAGAAAAGCTTTTGGAGGTGTTTGTCGACGTGGAATAAGTCAAAGTCGAATATTTGAAAAAGATATCTGCCCGAAAATAGACAAATTGTCGATGCTATTTAGTGTTGAAGGATATCGCATCTTACAATATTTAGAACTGAAACATTAAGAAGACGAAAGAGCTTCATGACTCAATTTGATCTAATCATCTCTTTTTGGAATTTTAATCGAGTTCTAATTACTATATTCAAGATCATTTATTATTGCCCTTTAAAATAAAGAATTGTCAGTTTTGGGGTTTTATTGTCATGATTTAGCAATAAAAGATTATTACACATGACAGTATTAATCAGGATATATTTAAGTGATACACTTTTGATTACACTGTTTTATAGTATTTTTTCATGAATAGGCCGACCGAGTGACAAAAATTCAATCCGTTCTACTTGGTATCAAGATCCAAAGACCATATACTCTCATTATTAATCATAGTCCGCATTATACGAATAATTTGATCCTAATAGAAAAAACGTAGTGATGCAACAGAATGACATTCAAATACATCTAAGATGAATAGTGTAGATCCAGCTTTTTTACGTTAAATTTGCTATTCTATGTTATTTTTATTATATACAAGATATTTAAAGATCATTCACGGAAACCACTCTACCCTGGTTATATTCGTTATACCTTTCAGTGGATGCCACATCAGCTTGTCTTTCCAAAGCAGACTTCTTTTCAGCCTTGGTATAAGTTGTCGTCACATTTTTGAGATGATCCAAAAGCAAAGCTCTGTCTTTCAACAAGTACCCTCTCTTAGCTGGGTTGGAGTAGTATTCGATATCTCTTCTATGAGTAGGTCTGGCTGGCAAAGGTACATATCCCTTCTTCAACAAGAAACGATCAGGGTTGACATGTGCTTCTAATGATAATTTTGTGAAATACATGGAGGTGAATGACTTTTCCAATTTTTCAATGGCTTGAATGGCTTGTTCTGAGGCTCTGGATGCTTCGATATTTAATGGAACATTATAAGATTCTTTTCCATTGGCCAAGATCTTGACTCCGTCTTTCAAAGTTCCGGTAATTAATCCACATTCCTTCATAGTCTTAATAGTCAAGGTTTCACCCGCTTTTAATGGGATTCTTCCATTATCCCAGAAGTCTTGTATTCTTTCCAAGTTAAGATCAAAATATACTCTTTTGTGAGGTCTCTTGAATCCTATGATAGGGAAAAGTTTGTAGTATGGAGTTTGACCACCTTCTAACCATCTGGGTACTTTTCCTCTTGCCTTTTGACCCTTCTGACCTCTACCGGAAGTCTTACCTTTTCCAGAAGCAGGACCCCTACCGAGTCTTTTATAGGACGTGACAGCTCCTTCGTTTGGTTTTAAGTGTCCCAATGTCGACACACTACGTGTGAGAAAGGATACGCTTTGCGTTACCTTTGTCTTTAGTTGGTTGAACATTTGACTATGGATTGTAGAGAGTTGATGCTGATGTTGAGCGGTGAAAAATTGTCGGGTAGTGCGAATACCACACCACCAATGGCTAAATTGTGATGATAGAAGTACAAGCGGAAGGGAAAAAAGAAGGAACGGCTTAGAATGGCTAATAGCTTGGTAAGGATTTGGGAGATTTGTTGAGGATTTTCTGGTTATCCAGTCTTGGGGAATTTTGAATAGAGTTATATATTAGTGAAGAAATAAGTTGAATGACGGGAAACTTGTACAAATTGGTGTATTGTCTTTTATCAAATTTTTTGTTCAGTATTCATTTCGTGCTTGAAAACCACAACTAAGGTTATATGATTAAATTAAAAGAAATTGAGCTGCGTAAAATAACACCACTTTTGGAGAAAGTATTTGTCACATTATAAAAATTTATGGCCCAAGACTTCAACTAACTTGTAGAGAGTTAGTTCAGATAATATGATTTTATAACAATTTAAACAGCAAATTTGGTTGTGAAAAGAACAAAAAGAATTAATAAATGACTCCATTCTGTTTTCATTATTTTTTAACTAGATTTTTAATTCAATCTCTAAAATTTAGGGGAACTTGGGAACCAAACACTTCTTCATTCAAGCTAAAGATCTAGCCTTTTAATTTAATTACCAAAAAACGAAGATCCAGAAGACTGATTAAAGAAAATCGACCCTTTATATTTTTTTTCATGAGAGTAAGTTTGGTCACAGTTACAGGATTTGTTTAATGAAAGGACTATATTATAAGAATATAAGAGTGCTTAAAGCTAAAATGAGTTCTGTTTTAAGATCATCTCAAATGGTAAATTAGTACCACCGATTGTAATAGAGGGCACGATGAAAAAAAGAAAATTTCACGTACTGTACCTTGAAATGATTTTACGTATGGTCAAATGTTTCCAGAAGTCAAGAATAATTTTTTAGATAAATTGTTCAATTTACTATTCAATTGTTGCGCTGACGAATTATATAGTAGTCTTGAATCCGCACTCTAATTTAAGAAGGCTATAATAGCTACTTTACTTTCAATGAATGGATTATGTATACGGTCTTTTTATTTACTTAGTAAGTGATATTTGGAAATAGAGTCTATAAACAGGACTAATGCAACAGTTTTAATCATTCACTCACTAGGAGTGAAATTTGGGTACCAAATTTTTAGTCTCAAATTTTAAGCACTCAGTCCTCTTCATGGCTTCAAAAATAGATTTATAGATTCACCAAAATAATGGCTTAAATATAATAATTTACAATAAGACTCTTGAACACTATACTTCTATTGTTGACAAGAGAAACGCCTTTATGGCCAAGTTGGTAAGGCACCTCACTAGTAATGAGGAGATCGTCAGTTCGAATCTGGCTGAAGGCATTTTTAAACTTAAAATTTTTGCTAGTTGAAATCACGAATTAGTTTTCTTTACAACAACGTCATATACTCACGAACAACATATCAATGTCTAAAAACGAAGAGGCCGAGTTGAACCAACTTTTGGATATCTTTAAAGAGTCTCCAGAAGAAGCCAAAGTTCGCAAAGAAGAGTTCCAGAAGGCGGTTCTTCACCAGGCAGAATCGCTTGATTTTCCGGTCCATATGTCTGTGGTGACGGCTTTGGATGATCTTTTTGGATGCTTTGCTCTTGGTGGACAAATCAAACACTACTACAGATACGGTACCTACGATTCATGTCAGAAACAAAGAGAGAAGTTCTGGTTTGCCATAAAACACGGAGAGATGTATGAGGGTAGTAACAAACCCTTAGAGGAGCTTTCCCAGAGGGAGATTAGCAAGAGAATTAAGATACAAGAGTTTTACAAGCAGAGGTGGATAGATGAAAAGGCAAAAGGACTGTCAGAAGATGTGTGGGATATGCGTAAAGAGAAGTTGGACAATCCTTTCAGAGGTAGTTTCAAATAGGAGTGGATCGAATGTGAGAACAAGTGTTAGCAATTTGGATGGGCTGTGAATTGTGGTTTAGGAATAGTTTGACCAAACAGAATAGACATTGATAACCAATTTCCGTAATGATAAGTTTTTATTTGGTATTAATGATAAATGGAAACGAATAGCTCATTTCTTTCTAGAAGTGATAATGATAGATAGGTTACATAGTAGTGATCATGTAAATACAATACTCGAAAAATTAAGGTTTAAGTAGATATGAAAACAAGCAAGCTAAATATAATCTACACCTAAGAATGATTTAGTTGAACAGAACCTCACCATTATTTCGTATATTCATCAATGCAATGATTTGTCGATAATAATGAATAGTTATTCTGAGTGATGGGGATTGCTAAATTAATCTGTGATACGGTAATTAATCGGTGTACATCAATTTTTGCAGTATTGATTCACTCGAGATTGTGTATAACGTTCACGATATACTTTTCTTGTATTAATTATCAGTCGGCTACATAATAACACAACCCTTGCTTTCAGGCTCATTGTCGTTTGCACCCTTTGGTTTAGCATTCAACGCACATCTAGCAGCTTCAGAGAATGCTTCATTGACTCCTCTATTTTTCTTTGCTGAACATTCCAAATATCTCAATGCACCCACTTTCTTAGCTACTGCCAAACCTTCGTCGTAGCTGATTAATCTCTTTTGTTGTTGGTATGGGTTTCCAGACTGCGAGTATGGATTGAAGGACTCATCTTCATTGGTATTAACATCTTCTGCATCTTCATTACTTCTTAAATCACATTTTAAGGCTACCAAGACAAGTTTGACACCTTCGCAATGATCAGTAATTTCTCCAACCCATTTTGATTGAACATTTTCCAAGGAATCGGGTGAATCTATGGAAAAACATAACATGATGCAATGAGTGTCGGAATAGGAAAGTGATCTTAATCTATCGAATTCTTCTTGACCTGCAGTATCCCACAAGGATAATTGGACCGATTGTCCATCAATAAAGATATCATGCACATAGTTTTCAAAAACAGTTGGTTCATAAACTTGAGGGAAGTAGCCTCTGGTAAACACATTCAATAGCGAGGTCTTACCACAGGCACCATCACCAAGAATGACGATTTTTCTTTGTACTAGATGTTAGTAATGCAAAGGATGGCACTTAAAATAGCCAGGTGAACCATACGATGATTTGATAGAATATTGTAACTCTCATGGAATATAAATATTGTATACCATAGATACCAGCAAGAATGATTTCTTTCCCAAAAGTAATGTTTCACTTAATAAATCAATCAATCACCATTATCTGATTTCTTATCAGTCCATCTTCTCTTGTTCTATTATTATCAGATGGAATATGTTGATCTGATATCTTACACTCAACTAGCCTGATTATTCCACGTTCTCCACTCCTACACTAATACTTTTTGATACTCCATGTCCATGCTAGTCCTGTTCACAATGAAGTATCACTCTGTCATTCGTTGGTCACTGGCCATTATACATACTGGTTTTTGGTCCTCCTCCACAAAGTCCCATCTTATATGCTGTGTAACTGTCTGTCTGTCTGAACCTGTGTTGTGGTTCCTAATGAAAGCTGCTTATGTCTGTCTTCCGTTTGGGAAATCTAGTAACTAACAGATGGTCTCGTCTGTTTTTCGGTAAACAAATGCGTGGCTGAGACAGAAGCGAAACGGGAGTTTTGATGGTGGTAATGTAAAAGAGATAATCGAACAATTATTAATCAACAACCGAACGTGATCCCAGGATGATTCACGAGAGATGGAAGAGAACCAGGGTAATTTAGAGAGGGTTTTGGAGATGGGTGGGGTTTTTTTATGGGTGTTGTCAAGAGAGATGGTTCACGTGAGTGAAGATCGAACCCGTACTTCTGTGACAAATCAATGAGTAATGGGTATGTGGTAAAAATAATATGTGGATACTAAATAATATATGGAACGATAGAACAGGCACGAGGGGCAGTGCTTCGTATAATGGTGCCTGTGAGCGAATCTTGTATCGTTATTTATTGGCTTCCTCATAGGTCTGAGGTTGTAGATGAGCCAAATGATGTAGTTAAAATACGAATGGGTTGGAGGTCGACAACGTGTCTTTGATGGACGATGAGGGTTCAAACAGCTTGATGATATGGGGAACTCGAATTCTATAATTTTTTTGTATTTTATTGGTGATATATCAATACCAATCATGTGGCCACTTAGCAAAAGAAGGTCGATTTTGATTGCTGAATCGTAGTAATGCCGTATTTGTCAAGTTTTAGAAGCCGTAACAAACTGGGTTGTTTGAAATAGAACCATATTGAAGAATTAATCTTGATCTAAACCAAATTGGCTTGCTTTTCGCAGCCGAAACCATCACCAAAAGTTGGTAGCCCTTTGAAAATTATCGATATAGCAAAATATTCCTTTGAAGCACTTGGTCAGTGAGCACCGGTTTCCGGCAAGTAGGTTGTTATAGATTCACCTAAATAAATGGCATTTTATAAGTTCTATTACGGTTATCCAATGCACACATTATTTGGTTTGTCAAATAGTTATAGGCACCAATAATAGTCCCTATAGTAACTCAGAGAGAATTGTGGAGCCGTAAGCATACACAGCCAGTATGATCAAGAAGTTTACAACGACTGGACCGAATTGGTATGGATTCTAAGTCTCCAATTTGATTAATAATAACATATGGGTTTTGTGAAATAGATCAAATGGATATCTGAAAAGTTAATTCAATTCAACCGATTCTTGAAAAGGATATAACTGGGATATAACTGGGACATACATGCTTGAATCTGGTTGTTACAGCTTGTTTAACTTATCTCCCATCTTCGTTATATACAATACCCATTAGCTTTACTAACAGTTTACTCACTCACTTACTTCCGCGTTCGTTCTCAACTATAGCCCTCACTTTGAGTTCGATATTATCATGTCCGTTTCCGAGTTTAAGGCCATCACAGGCCTCGAGGACTCTGAAAATGACGAAAACGTTTCCCGTCTTCTTTCCATTCACAATCATAATCTCAACAATGCCCTTTCTCAGTATTTCGATTCGGGATTCGAAGGCATAGATCAACCACAGCTGACACCAGAACTGCCCATAGATCAAATGACATCAGCTTTTACTTCCGGTGCTGAAGCCCATGAGACAGAGGACATTCATCGTCGTCATTCAGACGTAATGAATCTTCAGAATCAGATGTTTATGGATGCATTGATCCCAAGATTACCAAAAGCTCCCCGATTATCTACTTCATGGCACTTGGAAGTGGGAATTCATGCATCACTTAGTGAAAGGGATACCGACAAATATGAGAAGGACTCGTTGGTACTGGAGGAGCAGAAGCAGCCCCCTAAATCTACATGGAGGCTCTTTTGGATCTTGTTAGTCGTCCCCAAAGCAATATTACAAATCCTTTTCACTGCTGTAAAGCAGCTATTCGGATTCAATGCCATCACAAGAATTTCAGATCCTAATAGATTCCCCAGATCCTTTGATTATACCAAATATAATCCGGTTTACACTCCTCCGGTATCAGTGGATGATTACAACTACATCAGTAATTTTAATGATGGTTACGATCAATCCCAAAAAACTTATGTGTGGCTCCTAGTGATCCTTATCAATGACTCTGAAGAAAGCTCCAGATTCCTAAACAACATTCTTCAGAATCCTCAATTTAATCGTCTTTTTAACAAATCGGACGGAACTTATAAAGAAACCCTTCTCTACATTAATGATGCCACTCGTTCTCGTGAAGCTTTCGAAATTGGTCACACTTATAAAACCAAGAAGCTTCCTTATATTATGTTGGTGGGAAATGTTTCTAGTAACCCACAAACCATACTTAGCTCAATGTCACTTCTCTACAAATCTAATCTTGCTGGCCACTTTCTCACTCCTGAAAATACCGAGAGTACCAGCGAAAAGGTTTTAAGAAACTTATCGAAATTACTCGACTCTTATAATCCCCAACTAATTTCTTCTAGGTTTGACCAGCAAGAGATGGAATTTGCAAGATTAATCAAACAACAGCAAGACGATGCATACATTCAATCACTTGAAAGAGATAGACTTAAAAAACTTCAGAAACAAAGAGAAGCAGATCAGACATTGGCAACGGAGAATTCCGAAAAAATTAGAAGGGTATACTTGTACAAATTAATTAATCAAAACTTAATCAATCCAGAAGGTGCTACAAATACTTCAAGAATTGCTATCAAACTTCCCAATGGAAAAAGAATTGTTGAAACGGTCGATAAGTCGCTTCCTGTGAATCAGTTGTACTTGTATGTGGATTTGCAACTATTTCTAATTAAGGAAGAGTTGACAGGAACCGAAGATATAAACGAACTTCTTGAAGACATATCTGAAGAATTAATAGAGGTTGCGAGTGATCTCAGCAATGAAGCATATTGCGAAAAGTATCCTTTTAAATTTGAGCTTGTGCAGCCATTTCCAAAAAAGGTGGTTGATCCTTCTTCATCGTTGGTAGGCGAAACCAAGGAATTATCCTCCGGAGGAAACTTACTTGTTGAGTTTGTGGATGATGATGATGAGGAATAAGAGAGAAATACTTTAATTTAAAGATATCTGACGAGAACTCGACGATTTCGAAAGTATCAGAAAATGATTTTCCCGATAAGTGACGATACTAGTCTTCTTCGACCAGTGAACAAAAAAGGGGTCTGATGCGTTTTAAATTGTGATGTGTGGTTTTACATTAACTACGTGGCATCCATTTCACATTCGATAATCGTTACTATAGAAATGGGGAGATTGAAGACTAGAAATGAGAAGGCCCTTTATGGTTGTAAATTTATTTCATTTTACAAGGGGATAAATAACACATATCCATAGATATTATACATAATCCAATTGTCCCCATGATTTTCTTCATGACTGAATTGATTTACTAATTAATATCACCATCTTACGGATTCATGTGATTAGGACAAATCGATACTCACCCTCGGAACCCTAAAATAAATAAAATATATGACGACGATTTTAAGCCTCATATATTTATGCTGTAGACTTGTTGAACTGGGTACAAATGATAATTTCAAGGTAGATAAAAATACCTTCACCTGCACACAATCTATCAGCTATGCCCAGGAAAATTCCAGTCATGCCCAGAGATCACTAAATTTACTTCGCCTAGTCTACTGTTACTTGGCTTGCACTTCCCTTCACCCATATCAAAATTTCTATGATTGCCATGATGAATTCTATTGGAATCTCCCATTTTATATAAGTGATTCCTGACCACTATCCTTGGCAAGTACCCTAGCAAGTACCCCATTACACTAGACAGAATAGCTAAAATTATCACTAGTGATTGGTTATGCTCCCCGCTCTGTCATCAGCCGTGTCACTCCACCTTCGCACTTTCGAGGGTAGCTTTGAGGCTAATGCTGTGGTAGGGATCCAAGAATGAATTAATATAGTGGAAAATTGAACAGTAGAGATAGTTTGTAATACACAAAGGTCACAAACCAACCCCAACCATGCTTGTAGAGTCTGAGACCAACGAGAAACCAGTGATACTAGATAAATCTATCACTGGCCATCAGTGGCCGGAAGTGTGGATGTTGCGACTCCCGGAACCCGAGCTTCCCCACGGCTCACGTGGATTAAGGATCGCCTACGATAGCGTTACAGTTACCTACCTGTTTCAATTGAATCATAACCGATCATTTCCCCCATAAATCAGGGCCCATCATAGTCTAAAAGTGGGTATTTTCTGCCATCATCCAGCTCGTCCTATTAGCAACGACTCAGTCTTTGTTATAGTAAAGCATTCGCAATCTGTGACCATCAGATATTTATAGGACAACACCTTCTTCAATACATTCAAGTTTGTGATGAGTCGTCAGTCAAAGTTAGACGCTGAAAAGTTGTCTATTATCCAGAACTCCAAGTCTAGAGGCCGGTCTGTGTCTCCGGCAAGGTCAGTCAACAATAGCCGATCATCGTCCATTCTGAATGAAGAATTCAACAAAGACTTGAAATGGTCGATTACCAATCATGACCCTCTGGAACGGATTAGAACCATCACTAAGGATAAACATCATGACGATAACGATCTCTGGGATAATGAGGTTAGTGAAGAGGAACACATCTCTGATGATGAAAACAACGAAAAGTTCCAGTATGACGATACTGGGAATATCTTGCCCAATTATGCATGTCATGATGAAAAAATCAATGAAATTTCAACAATTTTGGAAAACTCAAACTTAGCAGACCAGAGCACAATTAAGAGATTAGAAGAATTGACCGCCAACGAACGTGCGTTTGCGGCCGCAAAGAATATCGGTAGTACCATCGATAAAGAGTCATTAAATAAATTGGCCATCGATAAACATGAATTGACAGGTAAGGATGGGTTGGATTTGAGCAAATCTGATCAAGATGCAATTGCAAGAAGACAAAAGTTGGAGAATTACCAGGCATACAGAAGAATGATTATTGAGAAGGGCCAGAACGCTTCGCACTCCCCTACTCCAGAACGTTCAGACAAGGGTGACAAGGGTGATAAAAGTCCAGAAGAAGTGGATTCGGACCCAGATTTCATGGTTCCGTACACTTCAGCCGTTGAAGACAGATTGGATAGTGAATTTGCTTCCAAATTGAATGAAACTATCAAAGAGGGTGAAATTGATTCTAATAGAAGTCAATCAAGAGTTATACAAACTATAACCAGAGGTAATTTTTTCCAACTTATTAATCCCAGAATTAAGCCCAAAATGTTTTTGGTGTGTATGGATTTTTCTCCAGAGTCTATCTTCGCATTGGAATGGTGTCTTGGTACTGTTTTGGTCGATGGTTCGGTATTGTTCATTATTTATGTCATTGAAGAGAATGACAACCATCACTTGAAGACTAACAATGTTAATGAGTCCAGTGCAGAATCTTATAGATTAAATATGCTTACTAAGGCCAAGCAACAAGTACTTAATCTACTTAAATTGACCAAACTTCAAATCCATATTGTGATTGAAATCGTCCATCATCCTATCCCAAGACACTTAATTCTCGAATTGATTGACAACTTGAAGCCCACTCTTGTGGTAGTTGGTTCTAAAGGTCAAAGTGCCCTTAAAGGTGTCTTATTAGGCTCATTATCAAATTATTTGGTCACGAAATCCTCTGTTCCAGTTATGGTCGTTCGTGAAAAATTAAAGAAGATTAATAGATTCAAGTCAGGCTCTTCTGTGTTTTCAAATAACATTAAACCTTTGACATTGTCTGAGGCTAGAATTGATTAGCTATTCAGACTAGAAGTAAGGCCTGACAATAAAGTTATACGACTAGTCTTTAATATTTTGATGATTTCTCGATTCTGGAATCGATCAATGAGTATTTTCTGGTATTAAATTGATTTTGATATTAGACTTAATTCTGATACTAGAACTAATACTAAACTTATCCTTTATGAGTTTATAGTTTGAAGTTGTCTAAAAATACAATGATTAGAGAGTCAGTACCTGAGATTAGAGATAATTTCTCATCTCGTTTATTATATATCTATGTTGAATTATCCCTATTAACATTCTCAATTGTGTAAAATATATTGTTAAGTACCAAACTGAATAAACCTATCAAAACAACCCTAAACCAAACCCGTAAAATCCCAAGAAATGAAAATTAGTAGTATATTTCCAAAAAGTTTTTGGCCGTGAACTTTTTATTACAATCTGGACCAGGACATTTTGGAGGGGACACCAATGATGGATTTGTGATAGAATACACCACTGGTGTGCTTTTGGTTCTTCTTGGTCTATTTGCAATGTTTTTGACACATCTTCCACAAAATACATGTCCACATTTTGATGCAAATATCCGTTTGGATAACTCAATATCAGTTGCTGTACATTGCAACACACAGAACCATGGAGCTTGTACTCGATATTCCTTGACGTATTTTTCGAAATTTTCATTATACCTGGAGTCTGGCTTGAAACCAGTTGGTATTCCTTCTCCCAACACCACTCCACAAAGCTCACATCCTATGTTCTTATCGGAGCTTATATCGTTGGTATAACCATGTTTCTCGTTATTTGCTTGTTCCTTTTTTTCTTCCAATACTCTTTTATTGAATATGTTTTCATTTGCTAATCGTTGATCCAAAGCAGATTCGTTTTCTCTTTCTATTCGGTTCATTATAGAGGCTTCAATATGATTGGAATCTCCAAAACCATATTCTTCAAAATTGGGATACATATCTTGTTGTCTTCGTAATACCATGTGTATATACTCAGCCAAATGGTCATCTGTTATACTGTTAGTGGCTCTACGGCCACGAATATTTCTGCCTGTGGTAGAGAAGGGTACCCAAACTCTAGATCTAGTGGAGTTTCTTGTTCTTCCCAGAGGCTGATGATTATCAAACGAGTTGACCATAGCGTTTATTTGGTTGAAATGGGAAAACATGGGACCTCTAGGGTTAGTTGTTGAAGATGATCTGGTGTTGTTAAACATGGAAGATCTAGGTGGCCGTGGTGGTCTTGCGATCGGCCGTTCATTAATTATTTCAATCTCACCATCAAATTCGCCGAAATCTTGATTTAGAGGCTCCACTGGTGGTAACAGACCAGCCAATGGTGCTGGACTGGGGTTCGTTCCTGTAATCAAGACATCGTCATCGTCTTCAATATTTACCACCCTACTGGGGCTCCTTCTGCGGAAACCAATATCCAGACCGTTGCCACTGTCGGTACTTGTGACTGTCAGTGGTCGAAAATCAGTGACCTCGACTTCTTCATCAGAAATCTCTATAACGTCACCAGGACCTTGATCAACAGCTTCTTGTTGAGTCTCCCCTGGATCTGTGGGCAAGATCAAGTCACTGGAATGCTGAGGTTGGGTTCCAGGCACATTCAGAGAAGATTTGGAAGACCCCAACTGCTCCCCACTTCGTACACTGCTCATCTTGACCGGAGTTGTTGGTGATCACCACCAGCTATTTGATCTTGATTTCTGGTGCAATACTAGTACTATACTGTATTGGATATGGAATGTTCCACGAGAACAGAGAGGTATTGAACTATGGTAGTGCTATTGTCTTATCGGTGTTGTGTAAGTAGTAAATTGTTTTTCTAACTTACTGCGAAGGCAACCACAGCAACGGATTACTCGAGCAAACACTGAGGTTGAAGAGTAGTGTAGAATAGAATTAGTGATTATGAGATGTTTATGAACTTTGTAATGAACCTTTGGGAAAGGTTTTAATTGTCTCTCTGAAAAAAATAGGTTAGTGTAAGTATTTAGGGTTCACTATAAGGCTCCAGTTTACTGGGTAGGTGGAACCAATAATCAATAATAAGTACTAGAACGGTTTATTTACAGTGGGTTGATTTGGACCTTAACTGATGGGACTAGTGATTGAAAAGGATATTGAAATTATTTGCAATTTATGGTTTATGGCATAGATTATTGTTTGTAGTTTCCAGAGTATTAGTTGAACATGCTTATTCAGGTTTCGCTGCAATAAAGTTGTGGATACCAGGGCTACAATGTGGAGTAATTAATTAGGTAAAATTCCATCAAAGTGTTATGGTTTCTAACTTGCTATGAAGGATGATTCACTTTTCAAGGTAGTTGTCTTTATTACTATGTCTTCCTTTGGACCAATTAGATTACCAGTTTTTGGTCCCTAGAAAATATATACTGTTGCAGATCGAATGTGATTGTGAAAATATAACTTTTGAATTTTTATCCTTACAATTCTTTCGCTATTCTTATTATTTAAACAATATACAGCAGGTGAGCCAATTATTGATTTGATCAGTGGATGCCTATAAGCAAAAGGATTCCATCATATATATCTCATTAACCATAAACGTCGTTCTTTTTCTTTGCTTTACTCACTTAAACCTGTATGGGCAAAATGGATCGGCCAGATTAAGCCCAAATCTTGGTCTATTAAAATATCAACTAATACAGTCTTCATCCTCAACTAATTGCACCTTTGAGGCCGTACTTACCCTAATTAATAGTCTTGGTGTAAAGCAATCAACAGTTCAATAAGGGTTAATCTTGTAACATCAACCAGAAAGTAGAAAGTCACTCAGTAAACCCAAACCTCATTCTTGATCAAATAATACGATTATTCATTCTTGCTCATCCAGGTTACCAACTTTATGAGACAACTATATGTTTAAAAAAGTTATTTTATATTTATTCAATTCTGAAAATTTTGACAGCGAAAATAATCAACATACTTCATTTCGTTACTACACTTGTTCACCAATTGCAACAGCTCAGGAGTTATATTTCTTACTTCATTCTTTTATTAGTCAATTCATTTATATTATACAATCACCAAACGGCACTACGGATATATGCAACAAAAAGTCAACTACTTCTTCAAACCACTTCTGATGTAACGACCAACGACGACACAGTGATCTCTTTCATAAGGTTCCAAAGTCAATTGTTCTAATGGCTTGATTCTTTCTTCTCTCAATTTTTGGACTTCTCTGGCAAAAACGGTTTCAGCATCAACAGTAGAGTCAATACAGTTGGCCTTGATGGAAATAACAACGGTACCTTGATCCTTCAAGAACAAGTGGGAGTTCAATGCAATAATACGAGCTTGATCTGGTTGAGCAACATCGGCAAAAACAACATCAACCATACCAACCAACATACGGTACTTTTGTGGGTGACGAGCATCGTCAATAATTGGGACAACATTAGGTCTCTTCTTGGCCATACCAATCAATTCTCTACCTGGTCTGTGAGAGAATTCAACGGCATAGACAGCACCTTCAGAACCAACAACATCGGCAACGTAAGAAACAGAGGTACCAGAAGCAGCACCCAAGTACAAGACCTTCTTACCTGGAGCAATACCCAATTCATCGATACCACCCATGATACCAGCAGCCAACTTGGATCTGAAAGGGTTCCAGACACGGTATTCAACCTTGGTTGGGGCTTCACCTTCTTCCTTGGCTGGTTCTTCAACAGAGATTCTCTTTTCACCACAGACAGATTCACCTGGAGCGGAGTTTCTGGTAACCAATAAATCTTCCTTACCTCTGGCAATGAAGACACCAGCGTGTCTGTGAGGTTCAATAACGACCTTGGCACCACCTCTGGCACCACCTCTAGCACCACCACGGCCACCTCTGGCACCGCCTCTAGCACCACCACGGCCACCTCTGGCACCACCTCTAGCACCACCACGGCCACCACCGAAACCACCTCTGGCACCACCACGGCCACCACCAAATCCACCTCTACCTCCACCGAAGCCACCTCTAGCACCACCACGGCCACCTCTGGCTGGACCGCCTCTACCTCTTGGAGCACCGAAAGCCATTATGTCTTTATATTCCTTCTATTTGCTCAGTATGTTCGAATGGTTCTCGATTAAACCGTTTCTAACAATGATTGTAGTATAAAGATTTGAAAAATTTTCCTTATAGGCCGATGGTAAGCAGATTTTCTGGCCGGGTAACGCGTGCTTAAGTAATAATTTGCGAGATTTGTGTGCACTGCTTAGTCAGTCAAGATCAAGGGATGAGAAGGTTACAAATGATAGAAGACCACTTTATGGGTGCAAATCAAGGCAAAATGTATTTCAAAGCTGCTTGGATGATTATTAAAGGCTTTGGTAGTATTATGATTAACTTTGGCGGCATTTTCTATTCTCATAGAGGTGTTATCGTACATTTAAGTTTAAAAAAAAGAACTCCAAAACATAATTTACCAATAACTTTGGATTGAGCAATAGGAAGTTACTGGAATTTCTCAGATACATTCTTTACAGCGTAATACAATCTATGAAGAGATTTATATAGTTCAACTCTTCTTCATTACCCGATAATATTGATCTGAGTTCTTCCTATCTATCTCAATACGATGCCCATCATGCGGCTCGCATTAAATCACGTGCAAGATACAGATATACCTTGATTTGTGGGGAAAATGTTATTCTCGTAAAATGAGAATGGTGCCGTTTAATGAGGTCTTATCTATTCTAGTATATGATTATGATATTGTATTTTGCTTAAACCAATTTGGTTACTGTGATTTATCCTTTAATTCCTCTCACCATCTATTCCCCCAACTTTCTCTCTCCTTCAAATCCAATTACAAAGACTACTTTGATCTCTGAATCCCACTAGTCTCTTTTCCTGATATTGGATCAAATTTTTAGTAATTTTAAGCTTGGAAATTACATACCTCAACTTTACGTATTCGATTACCTACCGATGATCATTCCAAACTATAGTCAAAAGTCTACATATTAATATAGAAGATACTAAGTACAGAGAGAAATTAACTTTGATGATATCAATTTGGAAGGCACAAATACTTTAGAAATTGCCTTTTCCTATAAACGAAATAATTCAAGCCTGTAATGCCAGACTGATCATAGAATAGTTAGAAAATACACGAGGATTTAAAATATACGAGTATTTATAATCTAGATAATTCAGGTGTGATTCCTCAATTGATTTGAAGTATTTCCAATTATATGAAATGAAATGCTATGACACCAAAAAAATAGAAGATAGTTGATTATTACGAATATTTTACTTATATACTTTGTAGATAGTGGATGCGGAATGATGCAAAATAATTGTATAAATTAATTCAAAACATTTCAAAGTTATTTGAAATTTAGCAGTAATGAGTGTATAAAATTTATCACACATTAGTCAGTCACAAACGATCTCGTTGTTAGTTTTTCTAGTCCTGAAACTATTATTCGTTTCTATCTTTGGCCAATTAAACCCCGCGCGCTTCCACTTCCATTTCGAGCCATGTATCGAACGGATAAAACATATCAACTTTAACCATTTTTATTATCTCACTGCCTTCACTCCCTACAAATTCAAAATGAGTTCTGGCAGTGTTGCAGTGATCGTTTTAGGTACTTTGATTACCGGAGCAGCCAATTCGCTCTTCACCAAGTACCAAGATAACCAATGTGTTAGACATTGTAATAATCCAGATGTCTCTAAGCACAGGAATTTTGAGCAACCAGCACTTCAGTCTTTACAAATGTTTATTGGTGAGTTTTCTGTGCTTTTGGTATACTACGTGTTGTACCGTACCGACTTCTTTAGAAGAAATAAGGGATATACTCCAATTGAAGGTGAGGGAGAGGAAGAGGAAGACGACAATAAGATATCTGTTTTTGAGAATGTCCAGTTGGCTATCCCAGCCATCTGTGACTTGTGTGCCACCACATTGTTTAATATCGGGTTGCTTTACACTCCGGTGTCGATTTATCAGATGACTCGTGGTGCCGTGGTTTTGTTTGTGGCCATTATGTCTGTGTTATTCTTGAAAAGGCGTATTTCGAAGTTGGAATGGATCTCATTACTCTTCGTCACTATTGGGGTTGCTGTAGTTGGTGTCAGTGGCTCCAATAGTTCAGGTGAGTCCGCTGAAGCAGTGGCAGATAGTTCTGCCTTAGTCTGGTTTGGTATTGCACTCATTGCCTTTGCTACCATCATTCAAGCATTACAATTTGTGGTGGAGGAGCATATTTTGAGTAGAAAGTCAATTAAACCATTGAAATTGGTATACTGTGAGGGTTTTTATGGTATGGTGACTATTTCTGTGGTTATGGTGATTCTTAACTTTGTTTTCAAGTCGATCCAACCTCCAGCACAATTCAAAGACTCTCCATTCAATATCAGAGAAGCTTTCTATCAATTCCTATTCAAAAAGGAAATATTTGGTTCCTCAATACTTATTATGATCTCCATTGCTGGTTTCAACTTCTTTGGTATAACCATTACTCATTTGCTCTCAGCCACTTCCAGATCTACTGTCGATACTTGCAGAACGTTAGTTGTGTGGACCCTTGCCATTGTCATGGGTTGGGAATCATTCCACTTGCTTCAATTTGCTGGTTTCGTTCTTTTGGTTTTCGGAACTCTTTGTTTCAATGGAGTTTTAACTCCTGAAAATTGGCTGTGGATTCCAAGCAGCTTGAAACAAGAAAGGATACATAGACTCATAGAGGATATTGACGAACCTATTGAAAGATCTTAGACTGGTGTGGTTATAATAGAATTATTAGTTTTGTAATAAAAGTTATTCTTGATCTAAAAGAAGTTATTCTAGTTGAAATAGAACTATGCTCTATCAACATTAGTGTAATCAACCATTTCAAAGGCTAATTTCTTATCGAATTGTCACCAATTGATTCCAGGATTGATCCATACTATACTCTGAACATATGAACAAGTGAGATTTTATTGTAAAAACAATGAAAGGGTGCTAAGGATAAGGATCATTGTAATACTGAGCCAGCTAAAGGCAGTTGACACTGACTTAGTCTTTTTCATAAAAATTTATGAAATCTAATAATCTTGTAACTAAACTAAAGTGAATATAAATTAACAAATTCCTGAAAACAAACTTCTCTGATAGTTTAAAATATCGAGGTGTGAATTTGAGCGTAATGAAGCCACGTAAATCAATCCACTTGATCATGATGGATCCTATGATCCTATCACCACTACTTGATACGGGTGCAATTGTATTATCCTGTATATATATGCGGTACAGCTGTGCTCACGTGCCGGTGCACCGGTTTAAATGTTTGCCACTTAGCGACGTTGACACTAACAAGTAAAGCATTATGGTACGTAAAGGTTATAAAGGTGAGAGATTGATGATATTTAATCAACTACTAGACTATTCCTCATGGCTTCAAAGAATATGAATTGTCCAGTATATTCGTTTAAACACTGATGTGATACTAAAGCAGTTGGTGCAAAACCTTGAATACGGAGAAGGAGCTAGGTCACAAGTTAGTATGATTTATGAGTGCTGAAGTACGGCTTTGATGAAGGTCGATGTTAAGAAGGATTGGAGTTTTGAACAGTTTTAATAGTACTGAAAATCCAACTGAGTGTATTACAAGGGCATGAATAGATTGGGGAATGATGGCCATGTTCAGTAATCGTTAATTGTGGATCTTGAAGGTGGTAACTTAAAGCATAAGTATGGTTCAATATCGGTGGATTCCTATAACTATCACGTCGTGTTTAGAAATTAATGACATGAACCTCTATTATCTTCATTGACTCAGTCATCATCAATCATTAGGCGTTTGACAAAATGCCAATTTCACCACATATTGTATGACATTACTAACTATAGTCGTTGAAAATCATCCCTGAAAGCAACCAAAAATCTTCTATAAGCTCTACTTCCTACGGTGAAGTGGCCCCACATGCTCCAGGGTTGCAAGATATATTGAGAAACCAAGAGGGGCCATTGAACATGGCCTCCAAGTTGAACAATAGACATCCTTTAGAAGCTCGTATTGGTAACTGGGAACAAACCCAACAAGATACCCGCATGGAAACCTACAGAAGAGTATTTGGTGCTGGAGAACCTATTAGACGAGCCATGGAGTTAGAAATTGTTAATGCCGACTTCAAGCCTAGTATATTAGGAGGACCTGACAGTATGCATAGAGACATGTTACTCAACAAGGATACTTCCATAGATTGGGAGGATGTGTACACTGGAGGCTTAGAAAGCGGAGCTAACGTCAAAGACTTCCATACCGACTTGGAGAAGAGTGTGGGTATCTAGAATGTATAGCATTCAGAATATGAGTAAACTACGAACAATAATGAGTCCTATTGTATCCTACAGTAATGATAATTGTAGATGTTAATCACAACAATTGAGGAATTATAATACTTGAATTACAAAACATTCGACTTTGAGGTGTATGAAATACTAGCAATTTTGAAACATTTAGAAACCATGAGTTGAAATCTAAAGCAACCATAAAATCCACAGAGCAATTACTTGTGTAAATCCTATATATTTTCGGTCTACGTTTAATCATCACAGCGTTTTAATCACACACCAATTAGTTCTTGTTTTCATCACCATAACTACCTTGGATAGACTGAAAAATGTAGATGACAATAACCTAGTCGCATATGTGCAGAGTATTAAACTCAACAGGCTTATGAACATAATTTTCTATACCGAAGACAGCTAAAGGATAAATTTATTAAATTATTAAATTCATTGAGTTACTTTAGAAACTTCTTGTGACAGTACTATATCAAAATTTTCTACAAGATACAACGAATTCAATTATCTTGCCAAGTTCACTGATCTATAGGTAGAAGACGCGAAAACCAGCAGGATAGATAAATCCCCCATAAATCTCCCGTTCATCTGGCGGTTCTTTCTTGAATCTCCTTTAATATTTTTTCTTTGTCATTTGTCGTTTCTTTCCCTTTGTCGTTTCTTCACTCTTCACATCTCGTCTTTATCTCTTCAACCTCTTGAACCCTCACGTTTGAAAAAATTTTCAATACTACACCACTCTTACAAGATACACAACATTCCACACTATCGATAATGTATAAAACAAGAAAAGAAAGCGACGACTTCAACGTCACCATTCCCTTGAATAAAGGCGGCAAGCGTTACACCATGAACGAGGTTTTTGATGTTTGGTATTCCAACCAACACCAGATCTTAAGTACCGATGTCGATCTCCCAGTCAAGAACGGAGAAAACTACAAATTGACCCATCCACGAGAGATCTACCACTTGGAATTGGCACCAAGAACAGTCAGTGATAACGGAACAGCTTCAGAAGTTGTCCAACTCGAAGACTCGTTGGCGGCTACAAAACTTGCCGATACTCCAATTGATCATGAAACTGATTTTGACACTTCTCCCTTGGATCTGGGACTATCTCATCAGTCTACATCCTCCGTGGGCATCTCGATCCCTTCTGCTCCTCCAACTTTGCCTCCAGGTTTGACTCCTCCATCTCATGAATCACCTAAAAATATTCTTTTAACTTCCGACAAGATTGAATGGTACTACATAGACCCCTTGGGAACAGAGCAGGGACCTTTTAATGGTGACTTGATGCAAGAATGGTTGACTGGTGGTTACTTGGATCTTGAATTGAGAATCAGAAGAAAAGAAGAACGTACCTACAAACCGTTGAAAGAGCTTTGTGAGGCTGTCCAGAATTACATTCAACCATTCAAGGTTCCTCTTCCTGATTTAACCCAGCAGCCGCAACTTCCACAGTTTATTAGCCACCATCAGATGCCTCAGCAGACTCAATTGCACCAAATTCTCTCCAATGGTCCTGGAAATTTGGGTTCAGCTAGCATGAGATTGAATCAGATTAATTCTCAAACCAATCTCTTTGGTTCAGATTTTATTAACCCTGATCCGTTTGCTGTAACCCCGGGTTCAACATCAGGTTATCCTAATTCGTCATTTGGAAACATCGATCCTATGCATCAAAACTTGGGATTTCCGTTAAATATGCCTACTTTATTGCAACAGCAAATTCAACACCAGCAGCATCCACAGCCAGGATTATCCAGAAACAATAGTGGCTGGGGTCTTGACACTTCCAATGGGCTAATTGGTGGTTCTAATCCAGGAACTCCTGTGTCCGTTAATCCTGTTTTATCTGGACAAATCAACCAACCTACTCCCATCTCTCCTTGGCTTACTGGTGTTCAATCCCTGTCTAGAGTTACTTCACCATTTGTACCTTCCTCTACCATCGCCAAGGAATCGGCCGAGCCTCACACCGATGATCATGTATTAGATGGTATTCATAGTTCAGTTGTCACCGATATCTTGAAAGATGAAGAAGAAATTAAAGGTTCAGCTGTCGCTGAACTGGCACCAATTACCAAGTCTGAGTCTGAACCAGTTCAAGAACCCAAAATTCTTAAACCAGAACCAGTAAGTGAACCAACTGAAGATGCTCCTTCTAACGCAGAACCAACCGACACCACTGAAGAGTTTACAGATACAGTTGATGCATCTAAACCAGAAAAACACGAAATCGTAGAAAATTTGAAGCCAGCAGCACCAATTCAACCAGAATTGGCTCCATGGGCTGCTTCTGCTGCCACCGATTCACCAGCATTAACCTTAAAAGAAATCCAAGCGTTGGAAGCTGAAAAATTAGAAAAACAGAAACAATTACAACAACAACAAAAAGAACAACAATTACAACAGGCAGCTTTATTAAAACAATTTTCTGTTGAAGAAAAACCTGAAAAACCTTTCCTTCCAAAGACTTCAAGTTGGGCTACTAGTACTTCTTCCACGCCAATTAAATCCTTAGCCGAGATTCAAAGAGAAGAAGCTGAAGCTGCCAAAGCCAAATCGGTTAAATCAAAGACTTCTAAGACTGTTGTAGGTGCAATCAAGCCAGCATCCTTTGCTAGTGCGTTAGCAAACTCTGTACCTGAAGAAAACTCTGCATGGACTACCGTTGCCTCTAAAAAGCCAACTGTCAAGAAGCCAATCACCCAAGTGGTTTCACCAGCCATTCCCACCAAAGCTAACCCACAATTATTACGCTCAGTTTCTGCGCAAAGACCAGTCTCTTCTGTCAACAATAATGCAATTAGAGAAGAATTTTTGATTTGGGCAAGATCTTCCATGACCAATTTGTATCCAACTGTCTCCAAAGACGATTTATTAGATATTTTCATTACTTTACCAACCTCTAGTTCTGACTCATCGTCCTTGATTGCTGAGACAATTTATAGTTCTTCAGCAACTATGGACGGTAGAAGGTTCGCTCAAGAATTCTTGAAGAGAAGACAAAAGGTTGATCAACAAATTGGTAAGAGTGATGATGTTGCATGGTCTGCAGCTATCAGTTCTTCAGCCGATAAGTCTGTAACTATCGATGAAGATGGATGGAGCACCACCGTTAAATCTAAAAAGAAAGGAAAGAAGTTTTAACTTCCTTCACAATAATAAAAATATGAAGTCAATTTTTTAGCATTAAAAGCTTAGTTCAACTCATATAAGTATATAGATTATTCAAACTGAAATAATCGCAAAAGTATATTCAACCAATTATGGACATTGACCAATCCCATTATGTAGCTACGTTTTTGATAATTGGTAATTATAATTTGTTAATTGTCATATATACATAAGTAGGATCACATTTCAATCCGAGATTCAATAACTTTCAAGAATCATGATTTCAAATAGGAATTGAAATAGCCGTTCAATTATTTTGGTTAGATTATCTCAAGGTTTCTCCAATTACACCAACATTTTCTTCTGGAATCATAATTATACCCAGTTGGGCCATAGATAAATAATTCATTTCAAACAACTGCCCTCCATGGGACTTTTTAAATCCATTGATCAATCTACTGGCAACCCCCGCAACAATTCCAGTTGAGTCTAAGGGTAATTTTTGGAAGTCAATTGAAATAGGAATAATTATATCTTGAGCTGACCCGATAATACAATTTGAATTGAATCCCATTTTAGATCTCTTTTTGGAAGATTTTGGCAAAATTAAGGAAACTTCGTTAATTGAAGTTCTGGTGATTGCAAAATAGCTAGGAATAAAGTCTGGAGATGAAAGCACTTTCGCAGCCTTTAATAGAGTTGCATTTACCTCTCCCGACCTGGCACCTGTGAGAAGTAGCTTAACGTCGTAGTGAATCACTGGTTTAATGTTAGCCTGTTGGAATAATTTAAAAGTTGCAGATTCGAGATCCACCAGTGGTACTCTTTCTGAATCTTCTAATCCACTCACAAAAGTATTTGAATCAGCGAAACTGAAGTTATTTTTGGTCAAAATGTTAATCACTTTATCCTTGAAATCATATGGAACTAGCACAATATCATTGAAATGACTAGATAAGAAAAATAACGATATATTGTTTTCTGACAACGGGTAGGTAAGTTCGACAATCAGGCTGGAATCGAAACCACCATCTGTATCCACCTGAAGATTTAAAAACGTTTGTTCAAGCAACTTTACCCCAAGACCCAATTTTTCACAGAACTGAATGGGTTGTTTGAAGTAGGATTCCATCAAAATAGTGGAGCATATTACTGTACATTCACAAGGAGTAAATGCAATATGAAGAAAGTAATCATCCTCGTCGATTTCTTCAAGATCTGAGAGTGACAGCTGGGTCACTTGGCTATTATTACGGGAATGGGTATTATCTTCTCCTTCAATTGCCTTACTAGAATTATCCACGGCTTTGGCAACTCCATTTTTATCAGAGGTGGAAGGAAAGGTAGTCCTTCCATTTTGAATGTTATAACTGTCACGGTGGGATCTAGTATCATCATAAGGATGAATCTTGTCTCCATCATGAACATGCCCACGGGTTTGGGTTCCATTCTCCTCAATACTGTCGACCTCTTCATCAGACCCTGGCTCGGGCTTATCGCTCTTAGAGGTCTCTCTATAGAGTAGTCTTAGCACAGCACTGGTGAACACCCAGTACTGGTCTCTTGGTATAGAGAGTATGGAGAGCCTGGTGGGGTTCAAGTGTACATGAGTCATTTCAATGAAGGCTGCCCGACAGCTTTAATTCCAAGTGGTGTTTATTTCGCAACGCTTATATTAAACCTATTGATCTTAATCCTCATCTCGGCCGATCCATGATGATCGGTGCGCATGAGTCAGTTCACAATCAGTAGGCACGCTACGGCTATTGTGATGATTTACCAAAGTTGTCAATCCAGCGGGGTGTTCTTCCGTCCTGGTTTCTGGAATGTAGAGGTATGGGTTTCGGAGATACCGTTTCAAGCTGAAAGGAATAATTAGGGGGTAGACTAATACCATATAAAACTATAATTTAGGGGTATACTGATACCATAGAAACCTATAATTTGGTGTGTATCGATACTATAAAAATTTATAATTTGGGGAATAGTCATATCATATGAGCCTATAATTTGGGGTATATTGGGGCCATATAATCGTATTATAGGGGTATAATATACTTAAAGGTTGTGGTAAGATATAAATAAATATCATGTTATAAAGTTTTTGGCTGGGTTGGTTGAATGGGGTCACAGTTATCATAATTGGTATGGAATTGATAAGAGAATAAAATAGAAAATAAATTATATCTCTCAAGTAAGGCTTATTGTTGGGCCTGGCGAGTTTAATAGCAGCAAGTTGAGCCGATGTATAGCCCATTTTATTTAAAGCTTGTGTCTCATTTCGGAATGCTACAGTGACAGCTGCGTATAAGTGGGTCAAAATCATTAAGATTAAGTTAACCCTTTAGCACTTTACTACTAACTATAACACTACACCAAACGGTATACAACGAGCGAAAATATTCATTTAAACTATCCACCCTTCAAATAAACCAAACAATGATTTTACACTCACTAACTTGAATTATGAAGTAATCACAAACCTAATTAATTTATTATCAATGTATTTTTATAGAGTAATTTCAAATCCCGGTAGATACATATCTACAGATATTTGCTGTCACCAACATCTGTCAATGACAAAAAGCTTTTACTGACTAGTATTCAAAATACAACATTTGCAAACCATCTCAAAATATTTTATAATTATATCAAATTAAATTAATCTAACACAATAAATATAATCAAATAGTATCGTTAAGTTGTATTATGAAGAAGAAAAATTAAAACCTTATAAACCGTACTCGTTAATTAGAACAAATAAAAAACAAAATAAATCTAAAACTACTACTAATACATTATGTGATGAAGTTGATAGTATTTAATTTCGTGGTTATCAAGCAACTAAAATAGTACTTTTATATTAAACGAATACCACGAGAGTCTCTGTCTTGCAAACTTGATTATGGAATTACTTCATAATCATGATTTCCTGGACATAGTTTGCAATTTGTCAAATTGATGCTAGTTATCCAACTTTTGAGTCTGCCAATTACTCTACATCTTTTATATTTAATGTACCTTTCTATTGCTATAGAAATAGAGCCAATGCCCTAGTGCATTTATGCAACCTCATTGAAAACTACTTCCAGCCAGTATACTATCCTAATGGGATTCACTGATTGTAGCTATACGCTGGCCAAGTTCTGGCGCTCGTAGAAAGTCTCGTACAACTCAATTGCCTCCTTTTGGGACTCAATGGAACTCTCAATGAAAATTTCCACACTATTTCTGAAGTCCTCAATCTTTTCAAACTCGAAATTTGCTATTTCAGATTTGATGGTGTCACTAATAGTGTTGAACTTCTTTTCATAGATAGCGGTCTTCTGCTTCAACTTATCTACTTCAAATGCCAAAAGGTTATTCTTGTCCACTTGCATCTTGTACTTTCTCGTTTGCTTGTCCAATTGTGCTTGTTTTTTCATGAGATCCTGATTAAAGGAGTAGTATTGCTGGTACACCTTATTACGGGTTTCCAACACAAACTTGATGGATCCAATGATCCGCAAGTACTCCTCAATGGTGAATCCTAAGGTCAATTGATCTTGGAGGTTGATCCTGTCTAAATTTTCTTTCAATTTCAATTGAATTTCGCTGAATGATCCTAACAACTCGCTGGTTGTCTTCAGAATTTCTAATTCTGCTAATTCATCCAAAGCCAATGAAATTTCATCCAAAATTCCTATTAAATCCAACCTTTGCGTACCGATCAACTCAATTGCTCGATAAAAGTTTTTGAGATTGTGCTCCAATTCGTCGATATATTGTTTCTTTTCCACAAAATAATCATCTGGTTCCGTCACTTTCGACGAAATTGAAAACAAAGATGTCATAAATCCTCCTCCGCCTCCACTGCCTATTATTGGTGCTGAAATGGTGCTACTAGTACTTCCCGATAAGCTATCGTCATCCTTATCATTATCCAAAGAGTCACTTCCTTGTAAGGAAGCACCTGACCCACTTTGTCTTTCCCTTTCTCTTGATTCATTGGCAAAATCTTCACTGACCAAAAACATTACGAAATCAGGATCATTACTCAAGTTTGGGACATGACTGATCTTGCTTAACATTTTTTCCAAAGAAAGTCGCCTGTTCTCGATGAAATTCTCATTGAATCTACCAATATAAGTCTGCTTAGTGGGTGGTGGTGGTATAATCCTTCCAGGGTGATTATTTTGTAATTGATGATAAATCCATCTGAAGTCTTTGTATCTCCTGGTGACTGTAACAGGTTCTGAAGTAACTGGTAAGCTTGCAGGGTTAGAATTCTTATTTTTTGTTCTTATACTGTACACGATATGTGCAGATGTAATGTCACCTACCTTCATAGGATCACCAACAGTAATATCCAACTGATTTGCATTAGGGTCAGAGTCTTCGCTCTGTTTTGGTATAATATCCTTAGCAATTGGAGTTGGTGTGGCTCTTTCTTCGAGTTGTTCTGTCTTAGGAAGCTCATATAAAGGAGCGTTTGCTTCTTGAACCAATTGTTCTGCTTTATTGTGGGATTTGATCGAGTTACGATCATTTGATCTAGAATCATCAGACTCTAAAGGTCCCAATGGATTAGAACTTGCAGGAATGATATCATCCCGATTGGGTTTTCTAGAATCCAAGTGCTTGACAATGGATTTGGAACTATGCTTTCTGGTCCGGGGATTGGCTCTATACGCCTGACTGTTTCTAGTATTCAAAAACTTCTTGGAACTTTTATTTTCATTGGTCTTAGGGGTAGGCTCATACTTTATGGGACTATCCTTAACGTTGAACAAGGAACCTGAATGATTGGGTTTTTTGGGTGTGGTAATCGACAATGACGACAATATCAGATCCTCTGCATCTGCTCCATGTGTCAATTCCGATAAAAGATTATGCTTATGTTCATTACGTTCTTCCTTTCTCAATTCGTTCAATTGTTCTTGTTCAGCTTGCTTGATATAATCCACCGAATGTTCATTTGATTCTATTTCTTCTTCATCATGTGGATCATTATGTTCATTCTGTCCATCATCTTCTTCTTCCTCTTCGTCGTATTTGCCTATATTTAAGTCGTTGAAATCATTATTAAGATTGTTTGGAGTATGAATCGTACTGGAAGCCAAATTTCCAAAAATGGAGGCGGAATTTGGAGATATTACATCATCCCAGTGGGACGCCGTAAGGTCCTCTTGTTCCATTATCAATGATTGTGTGATGGACTGGCAAGGTAAATATGCTTGGGATAGGCGTGGCAATTGGTACGCACTAGCCGGACGCTGAGTAAGTGCTTACGTAACTGAACTCACCTATGAGGTGTAGTAAATGTAATTGAGAATTGAAATTTTGGTTAAATCGATTTTAAGAAAGGACACGAAGTGTTTGATGTGAAATAAGATCCAAATACTGAACTCAAAATTTGGAACTAAATATTTCAATAGAATTCTGTCTAAGCTTATACCCATTGGTTTAAATTTACAAGTGTACGAACATGATAAATATACAACTGAGAGCCTCTGAATATGTCAAACTTCACTACTATATAAACAAATTGGACTTATAAACATTGACTGAATTTCTTGGATAGCTCTTGACATATCTCATAAAAATTCTACCATATTTATGAGTTCTAGTTCCAGCTCACCCTACTTTATTTAAAAGTCTTAAGTTCATGTTCGTACGATTCCACCGACTATTGAATTCAATAGTAACTATCTCTATTAGTCTCCTAAAGCGCTGTATAGCTTGTCTCGATTTATAAGGTGCACGATAAATCTAAAATTTTGGAATTTTGATCAATACTCACCAAAATTAAAAACTGGAAATTCCACCTACGGTGAACTACAAATATAATAGCTATACAGTTGACTAACAATAGGCTCAAGAGCTTGGGACATAAAATTGGATTAAGCAAGTTTAAAGGAATTAAATAAGTTATCAACATTTATTAAACAAGATAGTTGAATAAGGAATTTAACAAGGTATTTTGATTACAACACGGTTTATAGTAGAAGAGCTTACTATTTATAAATTTGTGTCTGCTTGAGTTCGAATGCCATATTTCCTGCTTTGATGGGGTTTTCCATGCCGATATTGGACAGAACTTAAACTATCGATATTTTATTTCATGAAATTCAGCACAGGAATCAAACCCGAATTCTGGTAAGCTATTTTCGCATAAAGTAAAAAACTGCTGAATCTGTACAATCCACCAAATCTTCACGTTGTGGAGCTACAGGCTAGGTAGAGCAATCAAATCGTGCGAGTGCCGAAAGGTAAACTTGAACCATAGATATAGTCAAAATGAAAGAAACTACAATCCATTCAATGGGATATAATCTGTTTCGGTTGATCCCAGCAAGGATGAATGCGGGTATGCAGGTCTTCAAAATACAACTCATGAAATGTAAATGGCACAAAAGTACCAAGTTCGAAACGGTTCAAGTACAACAAACACCCAAGAATTTGCGAGTAAACATGTCTCATTACTTTTAAGTTCCAAAGGGGGGCCACCGTTGGTATTGTGGAAGGTTCAGTAGGATTGCACGAGCTGTGCCTGTACACAATCGCTTTTTCCGGTCCCCCATGCAGTCGTAACCATCAAGATAAGAAACGACACAAGGCAAGGTTGCATCATTTTATCAAGTTAGACGGTTTCCATCCATGGCACCCCAACGGTGTTTCTCCGGGCTCGCTCCTAAGGACACAGGGACCCCACCAGCGCAATATTCAATCAAACGGAACTTGCAAATTCCGCACTATCCAGTCCCCCCACCCTGTACCATCCCCTTCAATGACTCCCGTGGGCATGGCTATTATCAATCGATCATTCCTCCATCGATCATCTACTGATCACGGCAAGGTTGGACCCCACCAAGTAAGCTCCCCCCACTTCCCCAGATCTGTTCCACCGGATTCTGGGGAAGCAGACACTGTTTCTCCGCGCAAGCTATTCTTAGGGTAAATCACTACACTACCAAACGTAATTGTGTTTCTCCGAGTGCCAGTCTTTCCGGTTGGCCCCTAATAAATTTTCGGAGGAACAGCTGTCGCACCGCGCTGGCACCCTCATGGCAAAACGTGAGCATGGCTGTCAAGGATATGCTCGGAAAAATCGCACTCGTTTCTTTTTCTGGAATCACCACCGTTTCTTTTGGTGTCACTGGAGGCGGGCAGATTTTGTGGGGGAGATGGATGATACCAGTGTAGATAAAACTATATAAAAGGTGGGTCAGATCTTCATGTTTTGTAGTATTCTATTTACTGAGAAACCTTCCCATCACCATGACCGTCGAATCTGTTCAAACCCCTGTTTCTATCGTTAACAAGGACATTGGATCTCTTCCAGCCGCCTTCCCAAACTTAAACCCAAACATCTTGGAGTTATTCTCGTTGGCCGGTAAAAGTGCTGTCATCACCGGTGGTGCCAGAGGTATTGGTTTTGTTATTTCTGAGGCATACTTGCAAGCTGGCTTGTCCAAGTTGGCTATTGTCGATTATGCTGACAACGACGTTGTGTTGCAAAATTTGAGAGAAGCTTTCCCTAAGGCCCATATTACTTATCACCACTGTGATGTCAGAAAGGCCGAACAAGTGGAAAATGTCATTGCTTCCATCCACGCTGATTTTGGTGTCATTGATATTTTTGTTGCCAACGCCGGTATTGCTTGGACTTCTGGCCCTATGATTGATCAAGAAACCGATGATGACTGGCACAACGTCATGAACGTCGACTTGAATGGTGTCTACTACTGTGCTAAGCACATTGGTAGAATTTTCCGTTCTCAAGGTAAGGGTTCTTTGATCATGACCGCTTCCATGTCTGCTCACATTGTCAATGTTCCACAATTGCAAGCTGCTTACAACGCTGCTAAGGCCGGTGTTCTTCATTTGGGTAAGTCTTTGGCTATCGAATGGGCCCCATTTGCCAGAGTTAACACTGTTTCCCCAGGTTACATCGCTACCGAATTGTCTGATTTTGTTCCTGATGACCTTAAGAACAGCTGGTACGCTGTCACTCCAAAGGGTAGACAAGGTTTACCAAGAGAATTATGTGGTGCCTACTTGTACTTGGCCTCTGATGCTGCCACTTACACCACTGGTTCCGACATGAGAGTCGATGGTGGTTACACTGCCGTTTAATGATGTATATTAGTATAGATATTTAATAATGATGATAGATTCAATATGAGTACCAACAATAAATTTTAAAAATAATTAGTAGCAAAACTCATAATCCATAAAAAGTGGCGCATATTTTAAGATGAGAATTTTGCATCACTTAAGACTATCTTCTGTATATCTTGTTTCCATGTTGCAAGGCGAAATATGTCTATTAAATGGTAATGAACCTGTTCCCCGTGGTAGCGCCATCAGATAAGATGGGTGTATATACGCAGTCCCCAGATCAAAACATAATGTACAGGTGATTGTAAATGTACGAGTCCTAAGTTACATAATTAGATAAACGTCTAAGGTAGTAAACGTGGTAATACAAATGTGCAATACACTCCCAATGAAGGGTGCGGAGTCACTGAAATTATCCCTGTATTAACCCTTTAATTAACGAATATTATTTATTTAATCAAAAAGGGTTAATCCTGACGAATGTTATTTATATAGTTTTTTTTGGTTATTCCCCTTTTTTATATCCTTTTAACTTAGAACAAGTTATGTTTCTAAAATCGCTAGTATCACTGTAAATTGATTCATCTAAAGGCTAAGAATCCATTTATCTGCTTAAGCATTTACCAGCTAATTTTCAACATTGCACTGCGGAAGTATGGGTGCCTAATGGGCTAGAATCGTGTACTATGAAAATAAATCCTGATATATTGAAGTACGGTCTTGTAATTGAGTCCCACGAAAATAAACCCTTGCTATATTGAAGTATGGTGTTGTAATTGCTTTAGAAATATTGCAACTATAACAATTAGTGATTCTATTACTAGTAGATGACAATCGAAAAATTGCTATTCTGGGTGATTGCAATAATGGCCCATTTTCAAAATATATATGAACCCGTGTGAGAAATAACATGGATAATACTTGCACCAACCCTTTTAAATTTAACTATTATTTTACATCATCCGTATTTCAGAACTCAGATTTGGTGACTATCTTGTCACAAATAACTTTATACAAGTCGGCCTTTTGATCTTACTAATGCGACTACATTTTCAAGTAGTCAGTTAACTTGTAGAATACATCTAGTTTAGTTAGGCTTCTCGTACTCAGTAATACTGTGGAATGACCGGGATTGGCGTTGTATTGACGGGTGGATCGCATGCAGTTCCTACAATCGCCGGGATAGTGGAAATCTGGAAACCTGAGAAATCGTCATTTTCAAGTCGAAGTCTGGGCCGAAAACAGGGATTTATACTTCTGGAGCATGTCACTAACCTGGCCAGCCGTAACCAAGATTTGAACAACCTCAAACTCCCTATACTCCCAGTATATTGGTTTTATCACCTCGGCATTACGGAATCTGGGGTTATCACGTGACACTCGCTTTCAAATACGAGCGACTCCATTGGCCAATTAGCACTTGCAAAAAGAGTAGATAACTTGCCCCAAACATCTTGTAGCTTCTCCAAATACCTATAGCAGATCCCAGCAGCATCTTAGAGCATTACTGTAGCTTTTCTGGCACTTTCCAGGCTTCGAGAGCCCCTATTACCGTGGCACTCTTTTGTGTCATTTCCACCAATTACCTGCCGAAATTTTACCAACGAATTTCTCTCATTTCTTTACTACTTTATATACAACATGCTTTCGTTACGTGCCAAATGGACCGTAGGCCGTCGTGCGTTGTCGTCCACCGCCGTCCGCCGCCAAGTGATTGGTTCCAATGTCAAGGGAACTGACTTCAACGCTGCCAAATACATGAGCCAAAAGTACCACGTTATAGATCATGAATATGACTGTGTGGTTGTTGGTGCTGGAGGTGCTGGTTTGAGAGCTGCTTTTGGTCTTGCTGAAGCCGGCTTCAAGACTGCCTGTATTTCCAAGTTGTTCCCAACTCGTTCCCATACTGTTGCTGCTCAAGGTGGTATTAACGCTGCTTTAGGTAACATGCACAAGGATGATTGGCACTGGCATATGTATGATACCGTGAAGGGTTCCGATTGGTTGGGTGATCAGGATGCCATCCATTATATGACCAAGGAAGCTCCACAATCCATCTATGAATTGGAAAACTACGGTGTTCCATTCTCAAGAAATGAAGAAGGTCGTATTTACCAAAGAGCATTTGGTGGTCAATCTAAAGAGTACGGTAAAGGTGGTCAAGCATACAGAACTTGTGCTGTAGCAGACAGAACCGGTCATGCTTTGTTGCACTCTCTTTACGGTCAATCCTTAAGACATGACACTCATTTCTTCATTGAATTCTTTGCCATGGATTTATTGATGGAAGATGGTGCCTGTGTTGGTGTTATTGCCTACAACCAAGAAGATGGTACTTTGCACAGATTCAGAGCACACAAGACCGTCATGGCCACCGGTGGTTACGGTAGAGCCTACTTTTCCTGTACTTCGGCCCACACCTGTACTGGTGACGGTTACGCTATGGTTTCCAGAGCTGGTTTGCCTTTGGAAGATTTGGAATTCGTCCAATTCCATCCTTCCGGTATTTACGGTTCTGGTTGTTTGATTACTGAAGGTGCTAGAGGTGAAGGTGGTTTCTTGGTTAACTCTGAAGGTGAAAGATTTATGGAACGTTATGCTCCTTCCGCCAAGGATTTGGCTTCTAGAGATGTGGTTTCTAGAGCCATTACTATGGAAATTAACGAAGGTAGAGGTGTTGGTCCAAAGAAGGACCACATGCACTTGCAATTGAGTCATATTCCTGCTTCTGTCTTGAAGGAAAGATTACCAGGTATTTCTGAAACTGCTCACATTTTTGCTGGTGTTGATGTCACTAAAGAACCAATTCCAATTTTACCAACCGTCCACTACAATATGGGTGGTATTCCAACCAAATGGAATGGTGAAGTTGTTAAGAAGAATGAAAAGGGTGAAGATGAAGTTGTTCCAGGTTTATTGGCCTGTGGTGAAGTTGCATGTGCTTCCGTTCACGGTGCCAACAGATTGGGTGCTAACTCTCTTTTGGATTTGGTGGTTTTCGGTAGAGCTGTCAGTCATACCATCAGAGATTCTTTGACCCCAGGTACTCCTCATAAGCCAGTTTCCAAGGACTTGGGTTACGAATCCATTGCTAATTTGGACAAGTTGAGAAATGCCAATGGTTCCAAGTCTACTGCTGAAATTAGAGACGATATGCAACATACTATGCAAAGAGGATGTGCTGTCTTCAGAACCCAAGAAACCTTAGACAAATGTGTTGAACACATCAGTGAAGTCGACAAGTCTTTCTCCCAAATCAAGACCACCGATAGATCTATGATTTGGAATTCTGACTTGGTGGAAACCTTGGAATTGCAAAACTTGTTGACCTGTGCCACCCAAACTGCTCATTCTGCTGCTGCTAGAACTGAATCCAGAGGTGCTCACGCCAGAGACGATTACCCTAACCGTGATGATGAAAACTGGAGAAAGCACACTTTGTCATACCAAACCAATTTCGGTGACAAGGTTAAGTTGGACTACAGAGACGTTATTGCTACTACCTTGGATGAAAATGACTGTAAGCCAGTTCCTCCTGCCGTCCGTGTCTATTAGGCTTCCTGTATTTATGCATGAGTTATCATATTTAGTATTTATTCAATGTTTCGACAAACAAGGTAGCAAGAGCTAGCCTGTTGTAGACTTCCCTACGACTTTTATTACCATGATAACTTCTACGGGACTAAATTAAATTTATCCAATTATCTACCTTTAACAGATTTGATGATCAGTTCGAACCTAGTGCCAATTAGCATCATCTTGGCTGTTAAGTGGCCACAAAAGCTTTAATATATATAGATCTATGATTATGTGCAAATCTAGATTGTGTAAGCTTTAAACCGTAAATAAAAAACCATACAGAAACATCTGAAACTATAAACAATTAATGAAAATCTTGTTTCCAGGGAACAAGTTTACAAGAGTCAATAAGAATGGAGGACATTCTCCGTATTTTAGCTCATGTAGTTGGGTTTTACTTAATTGAGGGTGTCCTGTTGAATTCGTATTCTACTCCAACCCTCGATATAGAACATAAACTAGACATAATTAATTTGACTTTGTGAGCACAAATTAAATAACACAGTCCGTATGGTGAAGTGGCAATTTATCTCTTAAAAAGGAAAACGATAAAGCACTTAAAATAATTCTAGGACTTGGTCTAATTGGAAGGGGATACCATGGAAATTCCCCAGGATTCTGTGGTTTTCCCCCAGTTCAATCACTATTTATTGATTGTTAGCGCACACAGTTCCAGGATCCAGGTAAGAGAGATATGTGCCAATGAATTTGTGGCAAAGGTGTCGTGGCCAGACCTTATGGACCTGGCAAATGTAACCACCCACTTTCCATTATGTTCCATCTGCAGTCTGAGACATGTAGCGATCACTGCGCATTGCTCGTATTAAACCGTTACGTAATAAGTACGTCATCGCCCATCGACTGTAGCCCCTAAAACCACTTAGCCCCTAAAACCAACCCATCTGTGTCAACTCATATACCTCCCCCACCCCCCACATTCTTGTAGCCGCTTACATCGGAGTTGCAACTTACTATGTCCGGGCATTCTTATTGTCTTCTGTCCTGAAATCCCCGAGATACGGGACCCTCGAGCGCAATTTCCGGTTAGTACAGGTGGATCAGCCCTGCTTACGTCACATACTTAAGTTTAGCAATTATTGCTAGCCCCCAGTGGTAAGTAGCTGTTGTAGTATAAATACAGGTCTGCCTCCACCATCTTAACAGTAGTTAAATCACATTTCATATTATCATATTTCACCTAATCATTCACTAAAAATATCATTATGTCAATCAAGTCATATATTAATGAAGCTGTTGGACCATTACCTACCAGACCTCCAAGCTTGCCAATCAATGTATTGGACTTGTTCTCTCTTAAGGGCAAGGTGGCCTCTGTCACAGGCTCTTCTAACGGAATAGGCTATGCGGTGGCTGAAGCCTATGCTCAGGCAGGTGCGGATGTCGCCATTTGGTATAACTCTACCCCCTCTGACGATAAGGCAGAACATCTTGCTAAAACATATGGAGTCAAGGTCAAGGCTTATAAGTGTAACGTGGGATCTGCAGAGGATGTGGAGAAGGTTGTGGAACAAATTGAAAAGGACTTTGGTACCATCGACATCTTTGTTGCAAATGCAGGGGTAGCATGGTCAGAAGGAAGAAGTCTTGAAGCTCAGGGTTACGAGGGATTCAGAAAAATTATAGAATTGGATTTGAATAGTGTGTACTACTGTGCCAAAGCCGTGGGGAAGATTTTCGAGAAGAACGGTAAGGGTTCCTTGATCATCACTGCTTCTATGTCGGGTCACATTGTTAATGTGCCCAATTTGCAAGCTCCTTATAATGCTGCAAAGGCTGGTTGTTTACACTTGAGCAAATCTTTGGCTGTTGAATGGGCACCATTTGCAAGAGTGAATACTGTGTCACCCGGCTATATCCAAACCGATATTTCCGAGTTTGCTGAAGATTCGGTAAGAGAACACTGGTGGAAGTTAATTCCTTTGGGTAGAGAGGGTATTACCCAAGAGTTGGTGGGTGCTTATTTGTACTTGGCTTCCAACGCTTCCACCTATACTACTGGTAGCGATATCATTGTTGATGGTGGCTATACCGCCCCATAAATAGGACCAATAGACATAGAACAATAATAGAGCAATGGTATGGCAAAATTAAGTAATGAAGTTAATGGAGATTATGTAAGCAGAATAAGTGCCTCGTATATATTGGAGTATGGATCGATTGTGTTCGAATTAAAATAATGCTCAAGTTCAGTAGTGCAAAGATAGTTGTAAACAACATGTGGGAATGATACACACTAGCTGTTTTAAGGGTTTATTTTGAAATTGTTTACTCCCATAGTATTTGCAATTACGTCTATAGAATTGAATTCAATAGTGAGTTTCCATCTAATTCAAAATGAATTCATTTTGTCTACATAAATACTAAAAAACTTTACTCACATCACTTCCGTGTTCTCGCTACTAGAGATCCTACTAATGAGAAGGACTAAAAATATTATATTGTATTCTGAGATAATGGACCGAAGACCATACGAGTTAATCTGCTCCTTCTAATAGGGCATGATCTAATATGATTAACTGAGAACTGAATATTAGAAGATAACATCATCCTCATTTTCTTGAAGAACGTCTCCTGAGCCTTCTTCCTGATCCAAAATGGACTTGGGTTCCTCCTTGGGCTCGTCTTTGGCCTCAGCATTTTCCAGTACCACTTCGGCCTCCGGTTCTAAAGCTTGCAGGTTCTCAGAGTTTTTAGCCTCTTCCAAGCTTGCAGATGCTTTATCTTTCTTTGCTTTCTCTTCGGCCTCAGCCTCGGCCGTGGCCTGTTGCTTCTTTTCTTGGACCTTCTTTAACCGGTAAAATTCTTCTCTGTCCAATTCATCCAACTCGGAATTGATGTAACCGATGGTATTTTCGGTTCTGGGGATAATAACGTGTTCAATGGCATTGACTCTTCTGTTGGTGACCTTAATGACTTCATCCAAGATAATGAACGCAGTCTGCAATGAAGCCAATTCAACCAATGTCTCCACTGCCTTGGTGTACACAAACTTGGCCTTTTGAACCTGTTGACCACCACGACCCAAACCGGTCAATTTGAAGTCGTTAATTTCTTCATTCACATGACTTTCAAACGTAGGCAAATAAACACCAGACACGTTCTCTTGCTTGGCCTTAACCTGGAAACGGGCTTTTTGCACCAGCTCTTGCACCTGGTACCCGATATTGTCTCCAGTAGCATATTGAACTTCAGCTAACGAAAAGGCAGCCGTTTGCATTACCCTACCCATCTTTCTCTTGGATTCATCAATACGTTGGGTGATGTCTCTGAATCTTTTAGTCAAAGCTTCCGACTTTCTCTTCAACAACGAATGGCCCTGTTGAGCACCCTTCAACTTTCCCTTCATGACTCCTAAAGTCATTCTGGTGGGAAACACCTGTTCTCTGTTACCAGCTCCAGACATGGTGAGAAAAAATGGTATGAGTTTGTGAGCGGAATCTGATCAATCAGTGGCTAATTGGGTGGTTACCGATAAGCTTCTGAATCCGAAAGGTGTCTGAGGTTATCAGTGTCTGCTTCGTTATGGGAGCTTACGACAGATTGATAATTTCGTTGAGGGTTCCTGTGTAAAAGCCATACCAGAAATACCTCCCCAAATCTGTAATGGGTATGAACTTGCACGACCGAATATGGAAGAGTGGGATCTGAACATTTGGGATATCGATAGTTTGGTGACCGATGAAGATGTTAGTGTTGAACAGACCTTAGCCCGAACACCTCATGACCTTGAAGTGTGGAAGTCGTACTATGAATCTGCCGTTTCAGCATCGGCATCGTTTGAGAAGAAGATTTTCATCCTAGAACGAGCTGTTCGAGCTATTCCTAGAGCTCAAGAAATGTGGCTCCACTATATAGAGTTGTTGGAAGAAGTGGTGGAAGGTGCCAGTTACTATCATCATAAACACCAGTTTTTAATTGTCAATTCGGTTTATGAAAGAGCATTATATTTGCTAGGAGATAATTTGGAAATTTGGCTTAAATTCTTGAAATTTATTACTAGGTACCAGCGATGTGAAATAACGTTTGTCAGACGCAAATTTAATCAAGCTTTAACTAATTTAAAAGCAAATGTGAAAGATATTTGGAAAATGTACTTGCTGTACGCAGATTTAGTGGGGGGTCGATCCAGCTGTGAGATTTATCTGAAATATTTAATATATTTAGGTGGGGTTGACAGAGCAGATGGGGGTGTCGTGTTGCAGGTATTGACCAACTACGTGGAAAATGATGAATTTATAAGAGCTATCGCACTTTATAATAAGGTTCTTTCGTCTTCAAAGGAGTTTCCTCTATCCTCACTACAATTGTTTAACAATTATATCGATTTACTTCTTGATTTTTACCTGACATTTCCTTCCAAAAACTTGAGTGATAATATCGAACTATTGATAAATGAAGGTATATCAAAATACCCTGATCAACTAGGTGTATTTTACACTAAATTGACCAATTTCTTGACAGAAACTGGGAATACTTCGAAAGCTAGGTTTTATTTCGATAAATCCATTAAGGAATGTGAGAATGTTCACGATTTTGTGAGAATATTCGACGCTTGGACTGAATTTGAAGAAGCACAAGTCACCAAGCTATCTGAATTGGCAGAACAACAGGAACAAGAAAACAAAGTTGGACCATCTTTGGTTGCTTTAGACTTGCGAATGAATTATCTTGAGCGTTTGATCACAAATCGCCCCTTCCTTTTGAACGATATGAAAATAAGAAAAGATCCAAACAATTTAGATCATTGGTTTGAACGAGTCAATTTACATAAGGATAACCTAGACAAGGTATTGCCAACATACGCCCAAGCATTGACTCAAATTAATCCCCTTAAAGCACACTCAACAAATTCAAACTCGTTACCAGCGTTGTGGATAAGCTATGCAAGAGTATACTCGTCCAGAAATGACTGGAAAACGTCTAATTTCATTTTTTCAAAGTCTGTCACGTCGACGTTTAAGTCGGCAGATGAACTAGTAGATTTATACATTGAATGGACCGAATCTACTTTGTCTTCGCCAGAAAAAGATGCTGACTCAAAAGCTCTTCAAATCATAGAAAATGTCTTGTACGAAAATAATGCAAAGGATGATTTGCATCTGAGCGTATCTAAAAATCTCAAACTATGGGCATTTTACATTGATTTACTACTGTCATTCATAGAGGATGATGAAAACAAACCAAATAGTATTGAAAAGGTGGTTTTCGCATATACAAAAATGATTGATCTCAAAATAGCAAGTCCTAAAACAATAATTTCTTATGCTGACTTCTTACAACTGGTCAATTATAATGAAAGGTCTCTTGCAGCGTATGAACTAGGTCTCCGATTATTTAAAGATAGCGAGCTTCAATTCGAGATTTGGAATATTTACTTACCCAAAGTAATACAGTTTAAGGTGGGAACAGAACGAATTAGAGATTTATTTGATACCTGTTTAGATCAAAAGGAAGGTTGTCCTTCTTATCTAGCTAAGCCTTTTATTTTGCTTTATTCCAATTTTGAAAAGGAACAGGGATATATTTTGAAATCCCTAAAAGTTATCAGGCAAGGCATTCAAAAGTTATCCAATGGATTGGAACAAGTGACTTCAAAAGAGCAGCGTTCAAAGATTGTTAGCGATAAGTTTGAACTCTATGAAGTCTTGTTTCTACTAACAGATGACATTGAGACCAAAAGACAATCATATGAAGAAGCAGTTCAAGATAATCACTTGAGCTTGGATCAATTGATAAGAATAAGTGACGAATTCATTCAGTTCGAAATTTTACAAAACCAAATTCATAGGGCCAGAGAATTATTCAAATTTATTGGCAAGCTATGTAATCCAAAAAATGAAAAATTGATTAGGATAGGTCAAATCTGGTCTAAATGGGAAAATTTTGAAGTTGATCATGGAAATGAAATCACCTTCAAGGAAATGTTACGCTTTAAGAGATCTGTGATCGAAGATTTTGAAAGCGTAAGTAAGTTCAACGAGGACTTAAACCCAATGGGATTCGTTAAAGGTGAAGTAGTGGGTGGAAAGAATAATGAAGAAGTGAAAAATCCAGAAGAGATTGAAATGGATATGTAAAATGAGCCGTGTGAATTCGGTAACGAATAAGATATTAACGTAAATCAAATCCATTAAATTTTATACTGATGTATTATAGAATCAAGCAAAAATTAATTTAGATCCTGAAATCAATCAGACTTTTAGCATTGTATAGTTAATGATTTGAATAATGAATTTGAAATTAGAAATGGTAGTGTTGTATACTTTTGCCATAATCCGTACGATTTCGGAGAAACAGAAATAACTTTGTGTGAACCTTTTTTTTTCTACTGTTTCTTTTAAAACTACACTGAAGAACTAAAGTCTGTGATATCATATATTGTATCCTATTGAAAACAGTCAACGATATAATGCGACGAGAAGAGAATTAAAACTTTTTGAATATATCAACCCACTTATCTGTAAAACTGTTCAAATTCATAACTTGGTCTGTAGAATGGTTGAGTTTGATCGATTTATTTAATTTTACTAATTCTCTGAAGTTATTCCAATTAATATGATAGTATTGGAATATGACCATTAAAAATGTTTGCAAAACTTTCGAGCCATTCTTCTTTTTAGTTTTCACTGAATTGGAATATATTATTAGCATTTGTAAAAGTTTGATCATGAGTTGTAGTGCAGATGAATTAATTTCATTATATTGTTCATCACCGGTGCCAGTACTAGTACTGGTTCTTGGTGTAAGATTTTCTGGACTGTTGGAAAATTCAGTTGAATAACTGGTACCAGAGCTAGGGCTATTAAATGCTACTGAGAAGCCAAATCCCAGTTGTGAAAGGGTTGGGGTAGATGGTGCTGATAAACTCAAAGGTAATTTGTCATTGATTTGAGTCAAGATATCAAATAACGAATTGGATTTGAGTTGTTCAAATTCACCTAAATTGGATTGGAAGCCCTGGAGGTATTTTAAAAGATATGCTGAATGAGATGATGCTTGCTTTGGATTTGACCAAGAGTCTAATGCTGAATTAAACTCTGAAAGTAATTCTCTATTGAATACTTCTTGATTAATTAGTTCAACCATACAGTATATTTCTTGCATCGATTGATTTGATTGAAATAAAATCAACAATAATGGAATCAAGAAAATTTCATCGTGTTTATGTAATCCATATTCAGACAAAGACTTAATGTAAAGAAGATATCTAAAGTTGTCCTCAAATTTTAAAAGACTGAAGTTTGAATTGCTGGCTTCAAGTTCCTTCATAATACATTCGAATAACGGCCTTTTCAACACCCTTTCAATAGTCTTATTAAATTCCAAGTCTTTATTATTTTTTATCGAAGTAGACAAACTATTGTATTTTTGATCAAATAACTTGAACGAATTATTAATGGTGTTGACCGAGTCCTGGCTATTATTATTATTTGATAATATTTTCATAAAGAATGGGTAACGTAATGAGGAGGGAACATTTGATTCCCAGCCTAATTTTCTAATATTGTTTCTATCGTAACTGAATTTCTTATTGAATTGTTTAGTATTAGGTTCTTCAATCAAAGAGATCACAGTTTTTATCCATTGTTGTTGATTTTGGGCCAAAATTTGACTAGATTTCTTTCTAGCATCATTTAAGCTCTTGGTATTTAGCTCATAATTATTCAACACTTTCTGAAATTCTTTATTATGCTTAGATTTATCTCCATTTGGTTTTGGAGGTAAATGAACCGGCCTTGTTTGATCAATGACATTAAGTTTCTCAGGAGATATAAGATGCAATTCATCCATTGAAGATTGATGCTTAACAAAATTAGGAAGTTTATACATCATGTTCTGTTCCCTCGATGATTTCACTAATTTTGCAACCGATGCAGATCTTTGATCATAGAATTCTGATATATTTCTAGTAATTTCACTGTCATTGATTGAGGAATGGTTAGGTATGGAATCCTCATCCTCCTCTACTATACTATCTTCAGTTGCATTAAATCTATGGTTCTTTAAATCGGTCTGAATAGTTAATTTATTAGGAGGGGATCCCTTGGGTGATGATGTCGCTTTTGGTCTGGAATGAGCTCCAGAATTTATGTTATATTTGTTATTATCATTATCGGTCATAAGATCACTGCGACTAAATAGATCAGTTGCTGACAAAGATCCCACTTTTAAGGTGGTTGGTGAGTGGATGGAACTTTGGCTTTTCAGGCTCAACAGATACAATTCTGAATGGTTTTTGATTACTGGAACGTTGAATACTAGATTATCCAAGTCATTTGATAAAATTTCATCATCATCATCATTTTCTTCATATTTCTTCTTTCTTAATTGCTGTCTTTCCTTAGTTTCTTTTGAGCTCATGTATCTCGTTTTCGATCTTGTTAATCCGCCATTTGGAAGTGTGAAGGTGGCTGCTTTCGGCTGGGCTGAAATTCTCGAAGTTTTGCTAATCTGTGGTGAAGACATCGATCTTCCATTGAGCTTGTTGGGTGGAGAAGAAAATGACAAATTTGAAGCAGAATTTCCTGAAGATTGTGAAGAAGTTCTGGGAAGATGAGGAGATGTTTTGCTGGCAGTGGAAAGGGTTTGGGGAGTTTTTGTCAACATCTGGGAATTATTCTTAGAAGTGATTGTGGAAAGCGAACCATTAGGCTGGGAACTTTCGTCATTGGAATAGTCATACTTAAAGATATCATCGTCTTCATCCCCAGCATTAAAGCTTTGATTGTCGGCATTTCCCTTGTAATAATTAAATGAAGGAGAATCCAGAGGAGAGGTATTTATAATGGAATTACTGGTCATGGAACTCAATCTTGACTCCACTAAATTATTGCCAGTCTCCTTTACCGTATCAAACTGAGATGAAGCAATCAGAGATGCCTCATCCGAGAAGTTGGAGTGGAGTGACACTATAGAGTCGCCTGATACCGGTCTATGCATAGGTTCTTTTCGACCATGAGCACCAGCTGCCAAGTTTAATGAAGAAGTGGAGAGTTTCTGCACAAAATAGTCCCCGGGTCTTTTTATCGTCGAATGTGCTAACGGTACGGTGGACTCGTTTAATGTCGACAATGAGCTCAAGGAGCCGATACGTTTAGGGGCAAACTTCTTCTTGGGAAGGGCTGAAGTAGGAGGACCTAATGAGGAGGTTGAACCGTTTCCATGAAGGGATAGGCTTGATGAGGACTGGATGCGATGAAGACTGACGGAAGATCCATTGTGTTTCTTGGAGGATATTGATATGTCATATAGATTATCATTGGAGTATGTCATGGTATGGGTGATAGTAGTTGATAAAGTGTCTGGATGGTGATAAGTGTCTGCTGCAATTTAATGATATGTGTATGTTGTATGCGGTATGGATGTGTATGTGGATAATTACGAAAATACTTTAAAATTATGTCTGAACGAAGGTCACTATGATATACTAGTAATATAGCTGGTTTGAGTTATAGATGACGGGATCCTGATCTTCCGTGTAATGAATTGGTATGGGACGAGTAGTACAGTAAACACTGAAAACTTTTGTGGCACAAAACGGCAAAAATAGATGGAGGCGGGAGCAAAATGAGCCCTGAACGGGTTCCAGATGGGTGTCTCACGTGACCGCAAGCAACCGTGCCTGTCGCCGACGCTATCGATTGTGAGGGGCGGTGTCCGGAAACAGTAGGCCAACTGACATTTTTGGACGAGGGCGTTTTGTGTCAGAAAAGACAAAAGCGGGCAAACTGACACGGGTGAACAAAATAAAAACCACTATTCTATTTGAAAGAGGGATTCCAACTATGGACTCGGCCAGAAGCAAGTATCCTTAACCATTGATTCGTTGATGATGATATTTGATCGACCTGGCGGTGTCTGGGAATTTCCAGTGGGTGATGGGGATAATGTCGGCTTAGAATATTTTGTCGCAATGCATCGCTACTGACCCGATCCAGACGCAAGTACAAAATTTCATCCCTCACGTGAACCCACCAGGTCCACGATAAGGGCACTCCTCTAATCCTAGACACTAAGATCGGCACAGCAACGTTACGGTTGTCAGGTCCGTCAGACCAGATCGGGTAATGACGATCCTGTTACTCAAATCTAGGCTTGGTGCTAGTTGTCTACAAAATAGATGAACCGACATTCATGGAACAACCGGATGCATACAAGAACCGAGGTGCGAGGAGGTACGAGCGAGAGATGTCTCAAATTGGTCCCTAATTTCTGAAAACAGCCAAAGTAAAGAGCCCCTGATAAAATCGTACAACCAACCAAATACCACTTCACTGGTGATATCTCGCATTCGGGTTCTCTAAAACAAGTTATCTAATTTTGTTGATTTGTCTATTGTAGATCTATCGTACATAATAATTTATCATCGCTGCAGCAAAGATGCAAGAAACAACGAGTGAATGAAGTAAGGTGTGAGTCTAGGCAAATTATCAGGATGTAGTCATAGGAAATTATCTGTACTAGCTTGAATATTTGTAGCACAATAGATAGTAATACCCTTAATTCCCCAAATAATTCAATCTAAAATTCATGAATAATCGATTTAAAAAAAAATCATAATTCAATTAAGACATCCTATGATAATTTTGATTAATTCAACTTCTTTGCATCACTTGACGAATCCACTCACTAGGTTCAAATAACGTTTGGTTAACTTGCATATGCGTCAATACTCTTTTGGTTATTGAATTATTGAATCTCATGAGTAGTAGTCAATTAACTCCACAATACTCCAATATTTGGATGGGTTAATTGATCTTGAAGCGTCATAATCGAGTTACCAGTCCTTGGATTTTGAAAGTAACTCTGAATAGGAAATAAATAAAATCGTGAACGTAAAAACAGAATGGTCCCTTGTAATTCAAATTGCTAGTTGTGTTTTTAAACCATATTATTAGGCACAATCGCTCGATGACTTAGAACTGACTTAGTAGTCTATCGGAAACCCAGAACTGGTGCCTAATCCTCATGTACCGGTCTCACTGTATCTATCCAATCAGTGGTACTCATCTGAGATAATCTCGATAACGCTCTTGCAAAGGCGAATTTCTCTTCGTCATTGGCAAACATCGATGCCTTTTTGGCCACCAGCTTATCAAACCCGTGCTTAGTAACCAACTCATCATCTTCAAATGTTTCTTCACTCCCCTTGTCTTGTTGATGACGATATAACTGATAATTTCCACCTTTCAAATCTTCTGGTTCCACAAACAAGTCATTGAACAGAGCTGCTGAGGTAACTGCCAATCTTCCATGATCATCATATACAGCATCTAAAAATGTGATGAATCTTCTCACTTTATCTCTGACACTAACACTGAGATATGGAATATCGGTAATAATAAATGATTGAAATGAATTAGCCAAGGTTAAATAATCACCAGCAGCCAATGGATTGCCACACAATTCTTCAAAACTAAACTGGGCCACGTATGGTGGAGCACACCGTGGAACTTCTAAAGAACGTCCCCAAACTTGAAGGACATGATCAGTAAGCACCTCATCTTGCTTCGGATTGGCAGCGTTAAAATATCCAAACCAGGCCTCAACATGTTCCTTACATTTTGTTTGGTTAGTCTTGGAATTCCACTTAACCCCTGGTTTGGGAAAATGATACACATTACTCATAGGTTTAGGAATTTTTCTGTAATCTGTAGGCGAGTTTAAATAAATCACTCTAGTTTGTCTCTTTATTTGTTGGATACAGGGAATAAAAGATACTCTCTGGATACCATTCAAGTACAAGTCATCAGGGGCTCTATTTGAGGTTGCAAAAAGAATTACTCCATAATCTGGGGATAAAAGCATATTTAACAACCGTCTCAACAACATAGCATCGGCCACATCTGTCACCTGGAACTCGTCGAAACAAAGAATGGTAGAATCCTGGGCAATTTCTGCTGCCAAGAATGGAATCACGTCGAGATCAAAATGGTTATGCTCCATCTTGAGTTGATGAGATCTTTTGTGTAAATGCTGCATAAATTGATGAAAATGAACTCTTTTTTTGGGCAAATGACTGGGAATAGTAGAGTAAAATAAGTCCATTAACATTGTTTTTCCACACCCAACGTCACCATACAAATATATTCCCTGAGGGCTCGAATCCGTAGCAGATGGGGCCGCTTTGTGTTTAAATAATGACTGGAAAAGCCCAGAAATCCCGGTTTTTGGGATCAACTCATCGATAGTTGGAGTACTGACACTGGGCGGGGTATAATGTACAAGCTTGTCATGTAAGCTTGACAAACTGTCGATGATTCTGCGTTGGTAAGGATCTTCCCGTAACCGGCCCGATTCCACCTTTGAGTTATATGCTTCCAAAGGCGTTATGACCAGGGACTTGGTCAGTGGGGACAACAGTGGGGACACTACTAATTCTTCATGTTTGTCTGCAGTAATGGCTCCTGCCCCAGCCCCAGCGTAATGTCTGGTTAGAAAAATTCGGCCTGTCTGAGAAGGTGTTAGTAAGCAGACATTTCTTAGTACCAAAGGTGTTTTGAGCATGGCGAATGAAGGAAAATCAGAGTGGAATCAGTGACTGCAACTATCACGAGTGCTTGTGGCAGGAGAAGTTTTTAGCGGTAAAATTTAGTTGGTTATAAGAGGACGATATGTGGTGTGCACACGACTACCCCGGACTTTCGAGACGCAATAGTGGCTTGATTTGGCGAGAGATTCCGAGCGATTAAAAACTATCATTAACGATGAGTGACCAATAACGAACTACAAGAAGGCCACTCTGCATAAAAATCCGGTATTATTTGGAGGAACCCGATTTGAAGACTTACACATTTTTCTTTTCCGTTTGACTTATTGAAATAAACATATTTCCGGATTCTCGTTAAATCACAGTTTTACGATAACTCCGAAGTAACCAAATGATCAGAGCAGGTCATTAAATATCTAAAACCAAGTCTCGAGTTCATCTAGTCAAACCAATTAATTTGTGATTACTCAACTAATTAGTTGAGTTAGTTTAGCTGCTTGGCTCTCGATCTTGCTTATCTTTTCCCAGTTGGGTTATTTCCGCATGCCATCACAGGATTCTGAAACTCGGTTCTCGGGATGCGTTAGGCTTAGTATCGGTTGCTACCAGTAGCTAAATCAAAGAACTGCGTATAGCCACATCACTTATTGCAATTAAATGGCCAATACCAACAGAACCAACTTCACCAACCTCCACCAACTTTATCATGCCCAGTAATCACTACCCTTGTAACTGGACTCATTTATTTCTTATAGAAAATTAAGCTATTTAACCGTGGGTATTACTGTACGGCATATAACCTATATCTACACCTGCATACAGACATTTTACATATACTTGAGCACCAACGGGTTGTCACCTTACTAGTCCTTATGTCACAAACACCCGAAACCCAGGCCATAGATCTTCAAGATCTCTCGGACATCGCAATGGGTGCTCACTCATTCAAACAAAACCCTCACAGAGTTCCCCCAAACCGTAGATACAAAACAAGCAAACAACTCTTCACCGACGAACAGAAGTATCTCCAAACCAAGGATATCAAATTTGATACCCCTACGTGGCAGTCGATTGCTGCACCACCAAGTTTGAAACCAAATAAGCATTACTGTGATATCACGGGGTTGGAGGGAAAGTACAAGAATCCATCCAATGGGCTCAGATTTCACAATGTTGAAATTTATCAGGAAGTGATACGAAACATGCCACCAGGGGTTGATCAGGAGTATTTAAAGTTGAGAGGAGCAAATGTGGTATTGAAGTAGATCATTATCTTTTTTGTTTTAACCTTGATATGTTTGGATTTTGAGTTATGGATTGATCATGATCAATCATTTAGAAGAGCCGGGGCTCTGTTTACAGGTATAATATAAACAAGTTTCAAATAAAATAAATGTAGTTGCAGAACCAATAATGAATTGTACGAATGATAAGGAAGTACGATAGTATTGTTGGTTAGTTTAATAATTATTTTACACTACAATGATAAATTGGATTATATTTAAGAGTCTCGGGTTTACAAATAATAATACATTAGGGCGAAGTTATGAATAGTTTGGAAACTTCCACTCAATCTATTAATAAGACTTCGAGAGAAATGGCTGATTTGGGTAATTTTAATCCTTATCTCCAGAAGTCCATTTCCGAAATTACAGCTCTAGAAGGCCATTTCTACAGATTTTATTTGATCTTGGCACCTTGAACTAAATTCTATTGTCTCATGCCTTAATACTATAGTTGTATCTATTTTACATATCACTGCTATTGGAGTTTTCCTATGTCATTGAACGATCTGTAGTCTGTTCACTCCAATAACAAGTTTTGGTAGTCATCTGTCACTCCCCCACTAGTTTCACTTGTATCTTTTTTTGTTTGTCAAGCTTTCCTAATCTATTCATTCCATGCTCTCACAATCTTCTCCACGTTCCTTTCAAAACTCTTGCTTTGGATGGTCTCCTCTCCTTCCACTCCCTCCTTCAATAACCCACCAAATGGATTGAAAATTGTTCTCAAGTAACTCTTGTGAAGCAGATAAAACAACTCCTTTAAATCTTTCGTTTTAGATCCCTCATTACTCTCGCTGTCTCCACTCTCCAAACCCACTATGATCTTAAGCCCATTATTGGTCTCATATCCATAAACCGTAACATCATCTTGAATGAAAAGTAAAATCACACCGTTGCTGTTTTCACCTTGCTGTTGCTGTTGTTGCTCTCTGAGACTTATAGAGGATGGAGACGAGAAAATATCCAACGCCATATGAGAAAGGAAATTGTACTTGAGGAACCGATTGGCGGATTCGCTGTCGGGGGACTCTATTGATGGAAGGTCAAATGCTTGTATATAGAGCGGTTTATCGTTCCGCGAGATTAGCGACACGAATTGCACTCTCTGGGGAGTTGAAGAAGTAAACGACATAATGATTGATATTGAATCAGAACCATCAAGATCACTGGATATGGCATGTGTATGTCGTGTCACGTGATGGGTCATGTGCCAGATATATTTTCGTTTACATGATCTATCAATAATCCACTATTCATGACCAATTATCCAGAGATATCGAAGCTCAAAGACAAGTATTCTCCTCAAAAGCGTATACCCCCGTTGACCGGCGGTTCACTCTCAAATTCTAGCAAAAACGGACTCTTGCGACCCGAAATTAAGCCGGATGCAAGCAAAGGTGGATTTTTACCTATACGAAGAAGTGGATCTCCTGTTAGAAGAATGAATATCACTCAGCTAGAAAATGGAAAAATTGGAGAAGTTACTCGAGACGTTCTAGAACCTCAAAGTGTTCGTCAAAAGCGGTCAAGAGATGAAATAGATGATAATGATAGATTAGAAACTGTATCAGGTACAACGGCAACCATTGATCTGGAGCAACAAAAAGCAAAAAAGTCAAAAGGTGTTTCTTTCAATAATGAAGTGGAGTATCAAGAAATTGATACAAATATGCTGACGATAGAAGATGTGAGTAATAATGAGCAAAAGTATCAAGAAATGATTATTAAACTTGACAATTTTGTAAATAGCGTGAATCGAAGGTTAGATTCCTTGCAAGCTAATCAGGATTTAATTATGAAGAAGTTGGAGACGAACAAAAGTGAAAAATTACATGCTAAATGTGAGAAATTACAGGGATCATTAGAGGAGTTAATACAGGCAATAAAAAATCCAAAATGAGCGTGCTATGGTGTTCGATATCTCTATGGAGGCTTTACTAGCATTTTAAGTTTCTTCTTTTAGGACTGTTTAATCATTATTTGAAGAAAACGACAATATAACTGAATTGCTATCAGAACAAGACTACGCACGCTGCAATTAACAAACTGACAGCCATTTGGTACATGAGTGTTATGAGAGGCAATCTCATCCACGATTGCTTTGTTAATTGCACCAATGATCTAGACAATTCTCATTCATTTTTGATAATGATTAATATTCTGTGAGATACTATATTATAGCATTACACACCCAGCAATCTTCAAAAAGCCAAGACACTGGAATATATTTGATACTCGTTTACTTACCAGTGAACATACTTATGATACTCAAAAGGATCGTCTGAGGAGCATCTGACATTATAATTCGTATATATTCAAAATTAATACACACGATCTTATCAAAATCCCATAAACCTCTGTCTGTATTTATTTGGCTGAAATTTAAAACTCGATATCCTTGGTCGTAGATTTTTCTTCTCCCTCATCCTCCACCGGTATTCCCCATTCCTCGATTTCAAACTTCTTTCTGCCATTCTTGAATGCGTATTCACCATCCCGGATCATCATCAACCCTTTCTCAGATAACACAGGCAATTTAATGATGTTCACCAATCCCTGCTGAATTTTCGAAGGTTCATTCTTATAGGCTTTTTCTATTAATTGGGACATTTCTTGATTGAATGGTTGCAAATGGAGTACACCATCGAAGAGAGACTCTAAAAGCCCAGTTACTGAGGAGTCACGAGGATATAAGTCCAAAGGTACAGATGCAATCAATGCAGTATTTGAATATTGTCTGACTAATGCTCTCAATGAATGAATAAATGGGAATAAAAAATTTGGGGCTGAACATTGAGGAGGGTAAAGAGATGGATTCAAAAGACCTGGGATAACGATCCTGCACACCTTAGATTCGTTTTTCTTAATTATGGCATGCAAGCTATCAATTATTTTCTGGAAATTAGGAGTTAATTGAATATATGAAATATCCGATGCAGAAGGCCCTGGGGTCAATTTTTGGGTTATATCAAATTGGTGACTGTAATCTGTCCCCAATACTGATTCTGCCTCCACCTTCTGTTTGAGGCCATATCTCCAGGCAATCTTCATATCCTTTTCCGGGCCGGACTGATTTGCGAGATTAGAGACACTGATTTTGGATTCATTGGCAGCAATCTTGGCTTTTCTCTGATCCTTAGATGACCCCTTATAGAGTCCAGGAAGATCATTGGACCATTGAGGATTCACCCCAATAACTATTACGTGTGCATGCTGTTGATCCTTGTCGATTCTGTTATGTATAATGGCCTGAGAAGAAAAGGCCCGTAATATCACAGAAGCAAAGTCTGTACTTCCACTTTCTTCAATAAGGAGTGAATGCCCAAGTGGCAATCCTTGATGTAGTAAAATCTTATCGAGATCTGAAGCTCCGGTGGAGATGGTAGGCTGAGAAGTGATGAGCGATGGCCTTATTCCGGGGTTTTTTGCACCTGCTGGAGAAGATGAGCCTTGTCTATTTGGTGGGTTGATTCTAGCAATACCAGGATTACCAGGACTGTTTCCTGAAATAGTTGTGGGGACTTCTGAGCCAGGAATTCTTGAAATCGGACCTCTTCCTGGAACTGGTCTTGCTATTCCAGTAGTAGAAATTGGACCTCTTGCAGGAACTGCTCTGGGCGACGACACCGGGACTCTGGGGCTGCTCCCTGTATTACCACCTATAACTTCTCCTCTCTTTCTGAATGACATTGTAGCTAAAGAAGATAGGATGGGTAAATTTTCGATGAGGTAGTTAGTAGTTGCGCACTAGTGAGGATAACACTATAATATAATAGAATGTACTTAAGAGAATAAGAGCTATTGGAGGTGCCTAAATAGTATATTCCGGTGGAAATATGTAGCTGATCTCAAATTGACCTGTATTAGCTGTTTTAAATTTATAAACACAAGCATATACTATAATCTCTTTACTTAATCGTAATTGGCACTTTGTGAGCCAGTCGACAACGCTGTATTGATATTTTCTTTACTAGCACTCTATTCAAATTTTCTTCTATAAAATCTTTTATAATTTATTAGTATCTTCCATCGATTTATCTTTATCTTACAATTTATGGATATTCTCAATATTTCAAAAATTTACATATATTAAAAAAAATTGAAAGTAGTAGTAACGAAAAGAATTGAAACCTGAACTTGTGCTTAGTGAATCAAAATCTGTAATTAAATATTTATTATTATTCAATATTCTAATGTTGAAGAAGGATTGGTTTTTCTAATTGCCATTTTTAATTTATTACCTATTCACCAAATCTTGAATAATTATATTCGTATGCTTCACGTAATTCTCTATATTTATTGAATATTGGAGTAAATGGGATTTATGTTACAAAACCCTCCTTCAAAACTTTAGTTTACCATTTGAATCATATGTGGTTAAATATGTACTATTAAATATCATATTCTATTCATGGTTAACAACAAATACTTAATCCAATACTTTTGTATATTTGAGCCAAAATTAATCTCTGATATCAAAATTGGTTTGAGCTGAAAGCAACATCAATACAACTTGAGGTTTTCTCCATGGGATATCTTCTTCAATTTACCATCAGCATCTATCTGTTGTATACAATTCAGGTATCATGATACTATCCCGTGATACCTCTCTATACACTCCCGCACTATGTCAAATACTCATTTAGTAACCAAGTTGCCTCCATAAGTAACTAATCAAAACCCATAGAAAAGCGGATTTCATTCTTTCTATAGTGGGCACTTCACTCAAAAACAGCCCCTTATTCAACTTCTTCAAGTGCATTGTACTTATCTCCTATACCTGGCAATCATACCCAGTTACAACCGCCGTGTCTAGTTACTAGCCATTGTATCTAGACACTATCCTCTCTTAGTATTGCAATTAGTTAACTAAGGTATTCACGAAGCACACATTCCTACATCCTTTGCTAATCTTTGAAATGGGTGCTTTCGTTTCCATCCCCCTTCTTCCCATTTCCACCATCATTACCCCCCTCCTTAGTTGTTGTGGAGCCGCCACAATGTCTGGGCTATGCTCAGCCATGGGTGGAACTTTCCAGTCTTCCATAATGACCAGAATCACGTATGCATTCATTCTTCTATTCAACTGCTTACTATCATGGATTGCGCTATCACCTTTTATAGTGCACAAACTTGAAAAGGCCACATTTGGTTTCATTAACAATAAATGTGGTCCAGATGGAAGCGAATGTATAAGTTTCACCTCCGTTTACAGAATCAATTTTGCCCTCGGTGTTCTCCATTTGATTTTGGCTTCACTTTTAATTAATGTTAAATCCACAAATAACCCTCGGGCTGTCATCCAGAATGGATGCTGGAGACTTAAAATCTTTGCTTGGTTTGGTCTTATTGCCATAAATTTCTTATTGATTCCTGACAACTTTTTCATCTTTTATGGCAATCACATTGCAATTGTGTTTTCTACAATTTTTCTAGGAATTGGGCTAATATTATTAGTGGATTTTGCCCATGCCTGGGCTGAAAAATGCTTAGAAAAGATTGAATTAGAAGAATTGACAGGAGAAGGTGATTCTTCTATTTGGAAAAAACTTTTAATAGGTGGTACCTTGGGTATGTATTTGGGAAGTATCATATTGACAGTGGTTATGTACTGGTTTTTTGCCGGAAGCGGATGTGGAATGAATAAAACAGCTATTAGCTTGAATTTGGTGTTTGGAATATTAATTTCAGCAATGTCTGTCAATCAAACCATCCAAGAATACAATCCACAGGCTGGATTGGCTCAATCTTCAATGGTGGTTTTTTATTGTACTTATTTGGTCATGAGTGCCGTTTCATCCGAACCAGATGACCAAAATTGCAACCCCTTAATCAGGTCAAGAGGTACTAGAACTGCTAGTGTGGTTTTAGGAGCTATGTTCACTTTTGTGGCCGTTGCTTACACTACCACTAGAGCAGCTGCAAATTCTGCATTTTCGTCGGAATCGAACGATGTGATAGACACTCAACCACAAGCACGTAATGAAATGAGATACCAAGCAATCAAACAAGCTGTGGATGAGGGTTCTTTGCCCGAAAGTGCTTTGACCCAAATGGATTACTACAATGACGATCTTGAAAATAATGATGAGGAAAAACAAGCAGTAAAATACGATTATGCCTTATTTCATGTCATTTTCTTTTTAGCTACTCAGTACGTTGCCACTTTGTTAACTATCAACGTTCAACAAGATGACTTGGGTGATTTTGTTCCAGTGGGAAGAACCTACTTTTCCAGTTGGGTGAAGATCATCAGTTCATGGGTGTGCTTTGTGTTGTACGGCTGGAGTTTAGCAGCACCAGTAATTATGCCCGATCGGTTTGGGGTACAAATTTAGAAAACTATGTATGACTGTTTTTCAGTCTCTATAACTTACTGCATTTAATAAAATATCTGACAAATAACGAGATGTCTAGTACAAAATATGGACGGATAGTGAATAGTGAGTTTTTTTTGAAAGTACAACCAAATTTAATTCGTAAGAGCTTATGCTGGAGGGACTAAGCTCTTGACTTTTTTGTAAAGTACAGTTTGATTGTACGAGGTTGTACCTGATTTTACGTAATCTTTATGAACATCAAGTCCATTTATTGTTCTGGTTTAACTTGGACATAACTAATTTTCACATTCTTGAGCTGTTACACCATGTATTAGACAATATAAGAAACAATTCAACTAATGTTCCTAGTAAATTGCAAAGTGGCCAATACGTGTTTCTGGGAATTTTAGTTTCCAATTTTTTTTTGGTTTACAAACTTTACATGGTGGTACGAGTTCAAGCAGGTGTTTTTCTGACCATATCAGAAATATTTCAGTGAATTCGAGAAATGAATATTTTAATTTCACTTCAAAAAACCCGAAGTGAGAAACCCGACCTATGTATATTCAAAATCTTGAAGTCGATTTTATCACATACCACTCTACACATTACTTTTGAGTTGTCTGTGGCTATAATTCTCTCCATTGACTATGCTAAATCTACTGCGAAAGGATCACTGTACAACTTTCGGGCCGTTTGGAATCTAAAGGTAATTAAGAAACTATTGAATTTCATAGCTTGTTCGGCTTCAACCCTCTGAAATTTATAACTACTTTGTTGTACAGTTTCTTCAAAAATCCGTTGCTATTTATTTATCCGTAGTAACACCAATAAAAACCAAGAAGAAAATACCATGGATGTCTACAAGGAAATCCAACCATTTCTGCCAGTTTCAAGGATCTGAATCACTACCAAATAATCTGTAGATTTATCATTACTTACCAGTTTGTAGTGTTCCACTCGCTAGTTCGTGGTTTATTTGTCCTACACACTCTCGTTCCCTCATAGTGAGTTCGAGCCCGTGATTGGCCAGCCCCCACTTAAAATTTTCAGCGCAAAAATCTATATCACTATCTTCCCAATGTCTGCTATCATCTCCAAGGCCACCAACGTTGCCAACGGCTTAGTCACCAAGTCTACCCAAGTCGCCAATTGTGCCCTCTACTGGACCAAGGTTGGTGCCGAAGTCGGAAAAGTCGTTTACAAGAAGGAAGGTTTGGCTCCTCCATCAGGCCAACAGTTCCAACAAGTGTACCAAAATGCTTTGAAATTCATCCAATCCCCAGCACAACAAAAGGAATTTCTTTCCAAGGCTGCTCAAATCCAACCAAACAAAGAGACCGCTGTAAAGGCTGCTGTTTATGGTACCCAATTATTGGCATTCTTCTCTGTTGGAGAAATAATTGGTAGAAGAAGCATTTTTGGTTACCCAAGCACTGGTCACCACCATTAGATGTAAATATAGGTTGCCGCCTCGGGCCGGCTAGACGTGGTTATCCTGTCTATAATGGTATTTATTCAGTTAAATGTATGAACTCGAACGAAATGAGTAGAAGATTATATGATTCATAAGTTTACCTAAAGAAACACAATGAAATAGGTTTGTAATTTTATACGTGTTAGACTCACAGTGATTCTAATCATTATTATGTTATTATGGTGAGTGCTTAGCCCAGATTTGCTTTCATTCGGCTTTACCATTACTCAATCCAAGTCTACAAGAAAATGAGCAACGAAAGTCAAAAAAATTTAGAAAAGAATAAAATATTTATCTGTTTGTTCTTCTGTTAACAAATAGCCTTTAACCATACGTAAATATAAGATTAAACAGTTGAAGTCTCACAATTCGTTCACATTATTCAATACAATTTTATATTCCATATCAAAATTACATGGTGCCCATTAATAACTGAAAGATTTTAATCGTCTATTCGAATTCTATACATTACTTTTAGATAATTTCACTCTAATCCTCCTCTTGTTGCTCTTCTTGTTTCTCACCATGATACTTTCTCATACTATCTACAATCATCCTCTGTTTCTTCCTCTTTTTGTCTTTAATAACCTTTGGAACTGTACTGATCTGCTTTCTCTTTACTTGGCCCTTCTTGGCTTCTTTCTTCTCATTCTTTGTCAATTTTCCCAAGTCTTCCATCCAGCCACTATATCCTTCCTTACATCCAGACTGTTTCATGACATTAATAATTGGCTTCACTAATTTATCGTCTTCTTTAGTGAAAAAAGTTACAGCTTTTCCTTCTCTACCACCTCTTCCAGTTCTACCAATTCTGTGAACATAAGCTTGAGCACTTTGTGGCACATCGTAGTTGATGACCAAATTAACACCCTTGAAATCAACACCTCTAGATATAACATCGGTGGTGATCAAAACCCAAATGTCACCATTTTTGAATCTTTTAATAACTTCTTCCCTTTGTTTTGGAGTCCTTTCAGCATGTATGACGTCAACGTTAAGTCTATCATAGATTAACTCATGAAATAATGCTTTGGCTCTGCTAATAGATTGTAAAAAAATTATAACTGGAGGTTTAAATTCACTCTGTTGGATCATTTGTCTAATAGCCAACAATTTACCTTCTTCGTTTCCGGTATATATTAATTTTTGATCGATGGTATTACTGGCGGCTTCCTTATGCCCTATGATAACTCTGATGGGGTCTTTCATAATGGAATGAGCCATTTCTTCAACTCCTGAAGGAATAGTAGCGGAAAACATCGATTTCCGGATAGTAGATAAAGTACAGTTGGATAATATATCATCTGTTTGTTCCACAAATCCTTTGTCGAATAATTTATCTGCTTCATCAATAACTAATTGTTCCACTTTAGATAAGTCCACGGTTTCAGTCTTCACTAATTCGATCAACCTCAATGGCGTAGAAACCAAAATATCAAATTTGCTTGCAGACACTATTTTATTGGACAATTTAGATGCTAGTTGTTTCAGTAAAATTCCAACGGTAAGCTTCTTACCCTTGGTAAGATTTTGTAATTGTTGAAAAATTTGGATAGTTAATTCGTTTGTTGGAGAAATAATCAACCCTCTAATCCCGTAATTCTTTGTATCGTTAGAGTCTTTGGATTCCAAAATTTGTTGTATCAATGGGATTAAAAATGCTAAAGTTTTACCGGAACCGGTAGGAGCACAGGAGATGAGATCACGATTGTGCAAGGTAATTGGTATGGATTCACATTGAATAGGTGTAGGCTCAATAAATTCATTTTCAATAAGATTGCTTAGCAACTTGGCATCAAGGTTAAATCTACTGGTTAAATCTTGAAAAGATCCTATAGGTAATGGGACATCTTCACCAGTGACTTTAGAAGAATTTGCTTTTCTTAAAGTCTCAGCATCTTGGATAGATCTCACTTTCTGAGGCGCTTCTGGAACAACTTCATCAATTTCTTTCTTGGAATCCTCTTCAGGCTCTTCTTCAAGTCCTTTTAATTCTACCTTATGTGATTTGGTATGGAAAAAGTCGATCTCTTTGTCAACTTGGTGCTGTAACGATTCAGTTTTTTGTTTCGGGTTAACCTTAGGTTTCGCATATTCACCACTTGGTTGCTTGTCCTTACGAATAGAAGCACCTCTGGTCAAAATCCTAAAGATATCCATGATTTAGTAACTATAATAATTACTCTGTTAAACATGGCTCTTCTCACGAAAAAAGAGATGGGTTACGTCAGCTCTTACTCAGCAGCGTTCCAATTTTCATGAAAAAGATTTTTGACCGACACCTACAAAATTGGAACATAATGAACATCATACGAATTGGAACGCCCAAGACAAGTCGCTTCTTGGCAAGAACCATTTACCTCCATAAGGGTCCTAGAGTTGCTGGTCTCAAAAAGGATCCACAAGAAGCATTCACAACCAATACGGGATACAAATATGAAAAATCCGACGCCAACTTGAAATACATCAAGGGCTTCTTACAAGACAAATATGCTATATCAGATGATATGGCGTTGCAAGTTTTGACCCATAAGTCGTTCAATAATGGGCTCAAGCCATACAATGAGAAATTAAGTGCAATGGGATCTAAATTGGTGAATCTTTTCTTTGCCAAATATGTAACTGAAGGTTCTACCAATAACGAGAACCATGTGAATGGTAAGAATTTGGATGTTTTGGGATCCCCAGTGGCCAAGGAACTCTCTGGAAGAATGACAATGGGACTATTTGCCAGATCTAACGAGTTGAACAAGGTGATGTTCTGGAATTCATATGGCCATGGACTTGGATTCGAGACCAGTGGTGAGATGAAGGTCAGTGCTCAAATGATGTATGCGTTGGTGGGGGCAGTGGCATTTACTCATGGAAAAGAAGTTGGTGAACAATTTATCAGAGACAAATTGTTAGGAGGAAAAGTATCTGTTGAGGATATAACCGTGAGATTGGTGGGAGAAGAAAACAAATAGGACTTGTATATAAATTGCATAGAGCAGCGCCAGCAGGCATTGATTATAAAACCATAATAACATTGTACCCAATAAGTAGAATAATCATTTCATATGAGTTTAATTTATGTACAGATTGATCTGAACAGCCCAGCATTACTTGTTAATTACACATGAATTATATGTGAATCATCTTGGGCGAAAGTTTGAAATTAATCTGGAGTTATTAGCATTTTTAGGTTTGACATGGGTCCTATGAGGCTTTATGATTCCTAAGAACTGGACATTTTCAATGAAGTAAAGATACCGCCATTTTAAAGGGTCATGATGAGATGCATGTTCTGGTGAGGATTTCTGGAATTAAACAATACTGTGATTAAACCATAATTAAGTGTATATGAGTGTCACCATTTTAAAGAAATTAGCAACGAATTAATAGTATATAATATAAGAAAATTCTGTTGTAAACAAAGAATGAAGACAGCACTTTTTGGCTCTGATTCCCAGTGATTTCGGATTGTTCACATTGAATTTCATTGAGTTCAAAGGTCTATATATTGAAAATACTGCTAAAATTTTAAAATTATTGTGAACATTAAAACACCGAGAAACTAGATGATTGACTGGGTGAGAGAGACAACTACACATTTCTTACCATGGAAAGATACTATAAATAGTTGTTCTCGTTCTCACTACTGAAATATTTGATTTTTTGTGGCATTACATAGTTAATATTATCCCCAGGACAAATACGAAATAAATACACCGCAAAAGAAGCCATCAACTCAAAATAACAAGCGTAATAATCTTGATTGAAAAGTTTGGATACCATTATTTAAATTCAAAAATTAATCAAAAATTAATCAAAAGTTAATTGTGTAACCCCTTCACCGTGTATCCACAGAACATACCGTCTGTTCACAAGAAATAAAACGACCTACCCCCTTGGTGACCCTGAAATTCTAAAGAATCAACTCAGATTCATTTTACACCTTGATAGTCTAATAATCTACATCAGCTACATAGCTGCCGTAATCCACAACTGATACGATCTCGTTTCCCAGCATTCCCCTCCCACGTGAGTCCCCTTCACAACGCCAACCTACGACCGTCAACCATACCAAATCCAACCAGCACCACAGACCTGGCCTGTCCTAACTGGCCCCTCTCAACCATTCATCTCCACTTGTTCTCCACACTACTCCAGCCTCATCCTCTAAAAGCTGGTTGTGTTCGTGCCCCTGTCCAGTTCGTGTCTAGTTCGTGAACAATAAAGACGCGTACAAAAATTGATACCAATTTTCGCGCCCAACTTTTATCATCATCATTAACCACATCGTTTGTTTTCTTCTTTGCAGAGGTGATGAGTGAAATCGACTTGGTTCATCACTATCGAGTGTTGAAACAGTTTCTAGACATCTCCGATGATCTGAGTTCCCGAAACAAGTCCAATTCCACCAGGGCTGCCCGAGCTCGGGAGAAGCTTCTTAAACTCTCTTCCGCCCAGTTTCGGGAGTTGAGTACAGACGTGTATGACGAGTTACGTCGTCGGATCGATGAGTCTAGAGGTGAGCCTGACTATTTGTTGCCCAAGCTGAGCTTTCACCCCAAGCGAAATCAAGCCAGACAGAAGTTGTCTTCGTTACCTCAATCAAGATTTAAAGATTTGGTATCGGATATTCTGTTTGAAATCGAAAGAAGAGAGTTACACATTGAAAAAGTTACAACCATACCCGAGACATCTCCTGCAAAATCAGATCTTCATGATTCTAATGCCAATGGTCTTGATTCAATTGATAACCCTCGTGAAATTGAAAAATCTCATGACTCTCGTGCTCCAGAACCTCAACATAGCCAAGCTTCGTCTCCCATCAAGGATTATGATTCTGAAAGTAAGAAAGATTCCATCTCAGACACCCAGAATCAGACCATTGGAATCCAATCGAAAACAGTCATTCCCACCAAGGCTAATTTAACCTGGTCCAGTGATGAGGAGGATGAAGATGAACCGGTCAATCCTTCCCAGAAAGATTACAATGCCGTTCACACCTCCTCAAACACTGCTTTGGAACAAGAAATAGCTAAAAAGGATGAATTGATCTCGCTGTTGAATCATAAAATCGCTCAGATCGAACATGATAAAGATTCACTTGATCAAAAATACCGCTTGCTTCAAGATGACTACGAATACTCAATGTCTCAGAATAAATCGCTTAGTAACGAACTCGACTCATTGAGTGAAGAAAAGAAATCTTGGATTAAGAACAACAAATCGATGTCTTCATCAGATGATTTGCAAAAAGAAGTAGACTCTTTAAAATCTAGCATTGCTGCTCTCAGATTGGAAAACCAATCTTTAAAAAACACTAGTCCTCAACGTCATAGCTCTACTAAGGAATTAAACGGCGCCTTAAACACTTCTCCTATTTCTGCTAAATCGCAAAGAAATCAAAACTTGAAAAAAGAGATGGAAATCTTTTTCGAGAGATTATCCAATTTGGAATCATCTCCTTCGAAACAAGGTAATTCATATGAACTCAAAAATGAAATTATTAAATGGCAGAACAAATATGAAGAAGCTCGTTCAAATACTCTTTCTTCAGAAATTAATCAAGCAGTATTAACTAAAGAAGAATTGAAGTCTTTTATTGCTCCATACGGTTTAATTTCTATAAAATTGGTAGCTGATGTTCAAGCTTTGGTAGAAACATTTTTGATCTATTTGAATGGAAAGCATGCTGAATCTGATGTTTTATTTGAAAAGATTTCGAAAATTTCTATCCTAGCAAACGAAATTGCTCTCCAGGGAGATAATCAACATTTCAACAGCAATGAGCATTCAGTATGTCTTAGAGAAGCTGTTAGTTACGCATTAAGTGCAACCAGATACTATGCAGTTTATTCATCAATTTTACCCAAGATTGTTGTTGAGAGAGCAGTTGGTGAAATTTGCTTTACTTTATGTGATCTTATCACAGTGACTAAACTCAATGAAAATTCTTCTAATTCTAGATCAGTCAATCCTACAGGTTCTCGTGTTCCGCAAGTAAATAAACCCAAGGTTGAAGAAGATTTTGGTGCTAGACCATTGAGGATGGCTAATAGATTACGCGAAGCCCAGAGCAGTAATAGTAACGGTACCGCTGAAGATCAGCAACCATCTCCATTTAATCCTACTGAATCAGATGTCAACCCTTCTTCCAAAAGCATTTTCGGGGGAGCTCTGAGTGCTGGTCAAGGTTTTCTTAGAAAAATCTCTCCTTTTGGAGGAATAAAACAACCATCTATTTCTAAAGAACTGAATAGTCAATTATCTAAGGAAATACCTTCAAATTCGCCTCTGAATGAATCATTAAATGCTTCCATTACTCCAAACCCTACCACGAGCTCAACTAATTCTAACTTAACTAAGTCAGAAGAAGTTTTTCAGGTCACTACAAGTAAATCAGAAGAAGTTCCTATTAAAGAAACCACTGAGTCAGCATCCTCTCCGGCTAAATCCATTTCTCAATCAAATGAATACATACAATCGAAATCACTCTCTGAAGGAAAACAGACTTCTCCTTTAAGAAAAGCTGACTCTCCAAAGAGTAGAAATATCAGTGCATTAGCTTCCAAATTTGAAAGCTCTCCTACCAATGGTCAATCATCGGTGACTTCATCTCCAAAGGGTACTCCTCCAAAAGTTAGAGGACCTGGAGTATTCCAATTAGCATCCAAGCTTAATGGTTCGAATGAATCTACCATTAATACAAATGAAACTCGTTCATCTCCTAACAGGAAGAAAAATATTTTGGATAAAGTTAGACAATTTGAAGTTGCTGAAGAGCCTGTGAGTTCCAGATCTAAAACTTCTCCAACTCAACTGATACATAGTAGAAAGAGTTCACTTGGTTTAGAGCTGGAAAATGATGATAGCGTAATTAGACATGAAGTTCCTAAAGAAGCTGCCACAAGATTGAATGATCCATTTGAAGCTATTGCATCTAATCTTGATCGAAATTCTCTGAAAAGTACTGAAAACATTCATGGTGAAATTAGTGTAAACCAGAGAAATAATTCTGTGGGATCTGCAGATTCTGCAACAGGTAGAGGTAAAGGATTATTCCAGAGTATTAGGAACAGATTAACTTCGGAGAATGAAAATAAGGCTAATGATGAAACCACTAACTCAGAAGAAGGAATTTCCGACAATGAAAAAGTAGAGCTTAGTACCGATAAAGTATTGACATCTACTGCAGAAACCACGCCATCTAAAGAAATCGAAGATGATGAACAAAGTGATTATTCACCAGTGAAATCAGATCGTGGATTTTTCCAATCCATTAGGGATAGACTCACCACTACTGCTGTGTCTAATGAGGATCTCAAGCATCCAATTTCTTCATCTGCATCTGACGTTACTGTTCAACTCGATGGTGCAGAAGTAGCTTCTAAATCTGTTGATGCCGAAGTCGAAGATGATCCATTCATTGCTAAGAACTTAACCAATAAAGAAGTTGTTCCTGGAGTTAAATCTTTACCATTTGATACCAATCAACCAGGTTTAACTAGCACCTATCAAATTCATAAGTCAAATGGTTCAGTGTCATCTGAACAACCTGGTCAGGAAGTCTCTAGTGCCCAAGTACACGCTGAAGAAACTCAACCCATAAAGAGTGAGCGTAGTGCTTCGGGAAGCAGCAGCACCAAGTCGGGAAGTTTTGGTTCCAATAGTATTAAGTCAAGCACATTTGAGTCCAATAAAAATGAGTTAAAATCAAGTTTATCTACATCTAAGCGTTCGGTTGCCAAGAAAGTCAATTATCTGAGCGATACTAAAACCACCAATATTGATGATAGTGCTATAGAATCTGAAGAGGAAGATGAGGGAGATGAAGAGGAAGATGAGGACGAGGAAACTGATGAAGAATCCGAAGCCAGACAAAGACAGGAATACCGTAAGTCCATGGCTGCCGCTACTTTTAATATCGATTTATTCGATATTGATGATCCCGACAATACTTTAACTCAAGTTTTGCTTTATTTGGAGCATCAAACAGTACAAGTCATTTCTACCATTCAATCATTACTTTCTGCCATTAAAAAACCCAATGCTACGAGAGGAGATTTACGTGAAAAATCACAAGCTATCACCATTGTTATATCACAAATGACCGAAGCAACTAACACGTCTATGAATCAAACGCGTAATGCTCAGCTAAAGGAACATGGAAGCTGGGTGGTCAAGAGTTTGGAAGATTGCTACCATCGTATGAACATCTTGTGTAAGCCAAATAACGACAAGAGTGATAGCGATTTTGCTGATAAGAATTTCAAACAGAGATTAGCAGGCATTTCATTTGATATTGCAAAATGTACCAAGGAATTGGTCAAGACGGTTGAAGAAGCCAGCCTTAAAGAGGATATCGCTAACCTCGATGCCAGATTGGGTCAACATGATGACTTGACATGAACTGATATATAGTTGATTTTGCTTTGGTTCTATACTTGTATTTTCTATTAAAGTTGTATTATGAGATATATGTAAAACGATCGATTCGTAGTACTATTCAAAGTATAATATGAACATGTATCACTTAATAATTAGCCGTCAGGGAATTAAATAATCAATCCTGGAAGAATAATCGCTGCAACTTGAAACATGATTTGTTGAATTTCTGATGATTCTGTGATTCATCAAAATATACAAGCCTTCGTTATGTAAGCTTCTAGAAACTCAGTGTGGTATAGAATTGTTATTAATGGGATTTCAACCATAAGTTTAAAGAGAGAACGATGAAATTGTAGGATCACTAGTGATTTCCTATCTCATTTTACACTGAAGCCCAATACCGATTGAGTTAATGCAATTCACTCTATTTCAATGTAGTTTGCTTTAATACATTCACACTTATAGTATTTCTTAAGTATGTTTGGAGTATTCTATCTCACATATTTCGAAAGGAATTTTTGGTGGAATTCTGATCGAAGGGTATCATTGGTAAACTTCTCACCCTCTTTACCCTTCTCCTTTGAATTGGGCTTGTTATTAAACGCAGTGCTAGTTCTCCAACTCTTCTTTCCAAGCTCTTTTCTGTTCAATGATACCAACGGATTTGATGACATTGCTTTCTCTGTTTTTTCTTCTTTTTCTTTTCTCTCCTTCTCTTCTTGTCTTTCTTTTTTAATTTTTGCAAGCTCCGCAAGGAGTAATTCGGTCTCGTCATCATCAGAGCCACTTCCCTCTTGTTCTGATTCTCCGCTTTCAGACAGTTCTGATCCTTGTGAATGCGATGACTGGTTGGAATGTTCATCTTCCTGGTTAATCTGTTCCTTTACTTTTCTGAGCTCTTCGAGTAGGGCTTCTTCATCATCACTACTTTGATCTTCTTCACTTTCCTCATCACTTGATCGTATCTTTAGACGTTTTGTGTCATTTTCATCATATTCTTTATCTTCAGCAGCTAAGAGTTCTTGTTTTAACTCTTCCACTCCTCTCTTAGCCCTGGCAGAATCTAGTCTTGTGCCTAAATCGTTTCTGTATTTGAGTTTTGTTTGCAGCGGAAGTGCTCTGGAATGAGCGATGGTATCGGATATGGCCTGGGCCTTCCCACGTTTACTCTCAAGGGTGGGTCTGTGGTTGGTGGTCATAACGATTCAGAAAGAGATGAGTGTTGGTGCGGAGTAGGTGTAATATAAGATGGCAATAGTGAGACTAGCGAGAGTAGCGAGAATAACGAAAACTTAATAGCGAGAGTCGACAGTAACAGAAACTCAATAGCGAATATATCGGTTAGTGGAAATTAGCAAAAATGTAAAAGAGGAGCAGGGATTGCTAGTAGAAATTGGGAGTGGGAAATGTGCAGAGTACTGAGGTATGGGAACAGTTTGAAGGGAAGACACAGGCCATATACGAGTCAGGTTGGGGAAGAGTTGCGAGAATTAAATTAAACAAGCCTTTGGCATAAACCACCAAAATTGTGAAGCTTGTATGGAGGATAAAATTCATCTACCTGAATTATGCCTAATGTGGGATATTCTGCCATTATGGTTTTCCGATATGCATACAGCAGCAGCATTTGTGAAAGCTCACTTCCTATATTCCAACATATTGTGATCTAGGAGATATAAAATCGATAAGTGTTTTGCATCCACAAAATTGGGAATAAACAATTCGGACAATTTAACCATATTCTAAGAATGATTGAATTAATTTCTATTTTGATAATTCGGGGTGTAGTCATAGTCATACGCTCGTTTTGTGCCAAACCATTCTATGTCCATACTTTACAACAATAAAATATTTCTCTAGAGATTATCAGTGAAAGATGTAGACTGGGCAAGCAATAGTAATGTAATGGCTTAATTGTGCAAAATTCCTAGCCTCTGTACTATTTGCTGGAACAGATTAGGGGAAAGTATGATAAATAACGAAAGTGGAAAATAATTGAAACCATAAACGAATCCTAATTTAATATTGACTTGCACAGATCCTCTCGCTCTACCATTTAAGTTTGCAGCCAGTTTATTAGGTCAGTTAATTCCTAGCAGTTCTTTCTAGTTTCAACCCCAAAGCCAACTTCTGCTACTCTGTGAAAAAAAAAAAAAAAATGACTTTTGGTTAAAAGGGATTAGTGATTAATCAAACTTATATAAAGGGGAGCCTATTGCGTTTCATCTTATTTGTAGTGCTCGAAATGCATGATTGAAATAGTAGCTAAACGAACCATGCAATAAGTCAAGTCTTAATTAAAAACCATATTAGGGCCTGTACACAACGGCTACAATAACGAAATTGGTTATTTACTAAAGAAGGCTTAGTCACTATTAACTACAAAATAATTTTCTAATAATTTATTTGAACATCCCAACCGTAGTGGTTGGAACACAAAATTTAACCATTATTCTCGTAATTGCTGTATAATCCTATTCCAATCTTCTAGATATTTACACCCATGCTATTCTCGCACCTTCAATATAATTCTAGACTGCCGTCCTTAGTTGAAGATGGTTGGTAAGTTTCTTGTTGCTAGTAATTACTCCGCCATCAAGATTTCCGACGCACCACTCTGGGCCGACCAAGAAACCCCAAGATTAATTAGCCAATAAAAATTCAAATTAATGAAAAAAAAAACCAACCCACTAGACAGTAGCCATACTTAGTACTATACATCATAATCCTAAGTATCTTCGCTCCCTCTTACTACTCTATTCTCAACCTCGAATAATCTTCCCCACATCCCCGGACCCCACATTCCACGTGACGTGATGCCTAACAGATCTACTGTACACACGCCTGGCTTTTTACTACTACAAAATCTTCTTTACTTTATAAGTTGTACATTTGAGCTCGTATATACATTAGCTGGCTGATTTAGGTACATTGCGGACTCCTAAGCCCAATAATCCCCTAAAACTCCGAGAATTCGCCACAGATCACCAACAATCCAGAGAACAAGACCAAAGAACATCAATTGGTCCAGTAACTAGTATAATAATCATTGGGACAGCTCATAAACTAGACTCACTAACAAAAAGTGGTACTGAAACTTAATCTTCATTGTCGATTTTTGGCCCAGGACACCAGCATAGTCACTAGCCACTTCGCTACTGATTACTTACGCCATGTTTGTGTTCCCAGCATTTGATTCCAATTATAAGACTCGTAAACGTACCTTCAACTGCTGTCAGAACTGCAGAATTAAACGAGTCAAATGTGAAATAACTTCTACCGACTATGAACGTGTCGGATGCAAAACTTGTAACAAACACAATTGGACATGTTCTCTCATTAAGAACAAGAATTATGAGGATGGTAAAACTGCTGGCCCTGCGGGCCTGTTGGATCCGGAATTAGCAGAGGCAGAGGACTCTGTAAAGGTGACCTCAGACTCTCCAACAGATTTGTATCCCTCCCAGGAACTCCCTTTTACTCCTGCATTCGCTCCTTTACGTATAACCCCAGGCTACCTAAAGGAAAAATTCAACTTCAATATATCAGGACCTGACTCTCTATCCACATACCAGTTATACTATCATGGTCATCCCAGGGCAATCATAGCTAATGCATCAGAAGATCAAAGTATCTGGCACGAGTCCGGAGTATATATTAAAACCAAGAAAGATGATGATTCTAACTCGTATAAGGTGCGAAACTTTGGCAAAGCAGGCAAAGAAAAAGAGTTCTACATCAGGAATATCAATGTCTACAATTTCTTGCTAACAATTAATGCATTTACATTGTCATCTCAAGAATACCCATTTGATGGTTTCGATACAAAACTGTTGGTGGAGCTTTATTTTTACAAAATTAATTCCATTTTTCCCTTGGTCCATGAGAGTAAATTCTGGGATGATTTCAAAGCGGATAAGGCCCAGAACGTTTTGGTTTATTCAATGGTGTTGGTAATAGCAAGAGACAAAATGGCGGAACCAATTTTGAGAAGAGTGTTTTCGAAAAACTCAAGCCCTGATGATCCTCATAATTTCCCTCTGAAGCTCCAAACTTTCATGACTGACTTAGAATATAAAATAAGACAAATTTTACTTATTTTGCCTCAATTGGGTGATGCTGATAAATTCACGAGATTGGTAACTCTGGTTCTCCTTTCACTCCATTTTAATTTTGATAAATTAGGTAACGAACAAAGTTCTCATGACTTAACTGATGCTATTAATTTAGGAGTGTCACTAGGGATCCATATGAAAAGATTATCTTCAAAAATCGATCCTGTCAGGGCCGAATACACAAATAATTTATGGTGGTGTTGTTATATTTTTGATCGTTTCAATGGGTTGTTTAACCAGAGAAACTTATTTATAAGACAAGAGGACTTTAATGTGGATTTACCTTATAATAATATCAATTTGCTAAAGTTGGTACAGTTAGCACGAGCATTGGAAAATATGTTTTTAGCTATTTACACACCGTTTAACGATTCTGCAACTCCCATTAATGGCAAGGAACATTCTCAATCCAACAATCTCATGAATATTAATCCAAGGTATAACATGTTCAATATTGATGAATTTCAAAAACTTGAATTTGAATTATGTGACCAAGAAAGAACAAGCTCTAGAAAAATTTATGAATCCAATGGTAATGCCAGTGACTATGTCAGTAATACTATTCATTTCCTCTCAAGGTTAGTCAATAACGCGATTATTATGGGTTCCCAAAAAGCAAAATACGATAACCCCCAGATCCCAAAATCAATTCCTGATGAATGTGCCTTGCGAGCATCGTCTAATATCGTCAAATATCTCAAGGAAATTCAAGAAGATTATGTGATAAATGTACCAGTTGTCCCCTGGTGCATATCACTTGCTATGGCGGTATCTCTCAAAAGAAGAACCAAATCATATTTTAAGGAGTCTAGATCAGAGGAAATACTAACCACCAACCTAGAATTTGAATTAGAAGATTATTTGGTGGAATTAAAGAAATTTTCTAGTACTTGGTGGTTTGTGGATGAAATGTATAGACTCACTAAAGACTTTACCGACAAATTAACAGCAAAGGCTTTGAGAAGACCCAAAAGAAAGAAGAGTGCATCATCACCAAACTCTTCAAAGGTGCATAAAATATCTCCAAAAACTAAGACAAAATGGGAAGAGCCCTTACACTTGGCTGATCCGTCTAAACTTACACAAACAGCATATCAGTCGGTATCCAAAGCTGATTCGATTCCTTCCATCCAGAATATTTTACGGCCAGAACCGGTTCCGGTTGAAGTTGACCAACAATATAGTTCTAAAGCTGTGAATGGTGGCTCACCATTAACGACAGTCAGCTCTAATGATTTGGATTATGATCAATACTTTGATTCAATGCAAATAGACATATTCAATTATGACTTCTTCAAAGATGTGCCAAATGCCATTAATATGCTCAGTTAAGTATTGGACCAAAATAATCAATAATTATACAATGCAGTGACAAAAATCAACAGAAGGTACCAATACCTATTAATGAGTAATAATACTCAAAATATATAGAACTAATACATATTTTCAAGACAAAATTGAAGTACTACAAGATTGGGTAAGTTACTTGGAAAATCAGCTACACCAATTTAATTTTTTGTAGTCTTTCAGAGAAATAAAATTTGAAATAAACGGTAAAACTTGAACTAACACAATTTGTTCCACATTATTTTTGCATTGAATATTTCTTACATTTACTTTAGTTTACATATTTCGGACATTGTCCTATGCTGGTACATTTATTGCACTATGGTTTACCATGATATATTAAAGTAGCCCATAAGCATACTTATTTTCTAACCCTTCAAAGGATTCGTCGCTAGCCTCACAAAACCATGAGTCACTACTCACCATCGCTTTCAATTTCATCTTCCCATCCTTCTTCATCAACTCTTTGAGGTAATAATTCACTCATGATAGGACCGCCCAATTCGTTCAAAAGAAGTTGGACTTGTTCAGTCACATCAGGATCATTTTCTCCTTCGCTGTTAATGATCTTGTATGCCAGGGTCAAAGTACTTTTAACTTCAGACAATAATGCCTTGATTTCTTCATCGGAGGAGTCTGTTAAAGCACTTGTTTCGAGGTCTCTATAGTCTTCTAATTGTACTTTTGCTGATTCAGAATACAACTTTTTAGCATTGAAGATATTGGCCAATGCTTCATAATAGTAAGGCTCTAAAATATTTTCGTTGACATCCTGAATGCTAGAAGCGATTTCTATAGTAGTGTCGTAAAGCTCCAATTCGATTGCAAATTTAGCCAAGGTCAACAAAGGTTGAATTAATTCGATATATTCCAAACCAACTTCAAAAGAGTCACTTTCTTCGTTCTCTCCGTCCTCTCGGATCTTATTAGCTGATTCTTCAAGAGTAGCCTTTCTCAATTTGAAAATGGACCATGACTTTATTAATGCTTCCTTTGCTTCTTGTGGTCTCTGTTGAGATATCCTGATAGATGACAACAAGCTTAGAGCCTCTGGATTGGAACTATCCAAGCTTAATGAATAATTGATCAATTCATCACATTTAGATTCTGCTTCTTCTTCCATGCACAAATCAGTCATCCAAATCTCGATTTTAGCAAAGATACCCTGATTCAATTTTTTAATCACATAATTGGATAAGGCTTCTTTGCTCTTGTAGAGTTGTGATAACTCCACCAATATCACATCATTCTCTCCTGAGTCGTTTTGAATTAATTCGAGATGATTATTCAATTTATTTAATCCGATATCAAGCAAATTCAAACCATCTTGACCTCCTATGATTTGACCAAGATAAAAAAACTTTTCAACACCTAAGTCTGCACTGGCATCTAACGAACAGGCCTTGGTTAATACTTCGTAAGCACTCTCCACGTCGTTGTTTTCCAATAGAGTCTCACCAAATATTTGAAGGAATTGAACATCTTCAGTATATGGCTCAAAATTTTCCTGGAGAAGAGTCAAAGCAGCTTCTGCTTGTGAAGACTGTAACAAGGCACGGGCCTTGGCCACGAGTTCAGCTATGGGCAAAGACATGGTGAAGAAGGAGATGTGAAAATTTTGGGATGAGATGATTACGTCATCGCAGCCCAAACTCTAAGACATATCAAAGATCCATAGCACTAAAGTATATACAATCCATCACCAGGACTCTATAGGATATCGATAGGATCAGCAACATCTTGGTTTGTCCATAGGAGTATAATCAATTTTTCAGTCTTCACATTTCTGATCTGGTATCGGAATCAATACGTCGTTGAAGTAGCTTACAAGTGAGTGAATCTAATTAGTCTACAAACTTTGAATTAAACTAAATTGAACGCATATTCACTGATATCCAATCAATTGAGTATTATATAAGTATGCAAAATGATATCTCCACAAATAGCGGAAGGGATAACCCAGGAGTATTACATTCTTCATCTCGTCTATCACAGAAGTAAGAACCAACATAGAGTGCAAAAGTGGTGGAAGTATTTCAATATCATTCATAGAAAGCTTCGCAAAATCGTTAAGTTAATCATCGATCTTGAGCTGGCTGAAAAGTCAAAAATACAGGCCAAAAAAGATCAGATTCTCGAAATCATTCGCTATTTAATCAAGAGTCAAGTATTCAAAAAGGCATACTATGAGTACAATGGAATATTAGCATTGGGTCAGTTTATTAACCTTGGGTTTACTTTGCTAGGAAATTTAAGTAAATTATATGGATTGTTTATGGAAATCGATGGAGTTAAAGAACATATTTCTAAATCTCAAAGAGTACCCGAATTAATGAATGTAATGGTACCGAAGATACAAGAGAAGACTGAAGATGATTATGGAGAAGTTGTAGAGGAGAAGTTTAGCGAAGATTTGGAACCAATGAAAAAAAAGCAAAAGTTGGGAATTTCCAATGAGATAGATTTCACCAAGAAAGAGAAAAGCAAGAATAGTATAGACGATATATTTGGAAAGAAAAAGGACAAGAAAGAAAAAAAGAAGAAAGAGAAAAAGAAGAAAAAGAAGAATGAAATGGATGATATATTTGGGTTTTAGATAAATCTAATCCAAGTGAAGGAAGTTAAGTATGTAGTATTAAACTTATAAAGGCATCTGTCATGATAATTTCATGATATAAATGAAAATTAAAATATCTGATAAAAGCATTAAAATTTTCAGAGTTACCAATTATAAAAAAACACAAAATAAAATATACGAATCTACAATGGAGTAATAAAAATTTGTCACATGTACTAAATACAGACTTTTCTGAAGTAAACATAAACCAATAAAATAATTTCTACCCAATAAATAAATTCGAAGAATAAAAGAAAACAACTTGCCAGCTACTAATATGAGCAGGCATTGAACAGGGACACGCTAATATAAATAAACAACCATTGTAGTAATTTGATTAGTTATACATCACAGGATTAGGGTTATTGTACATTGGATATTGTTGTTGTATGGGGAAACATTGCTGACTCTGTAATGGTTGGTATACAGCTTGTTCGGAATAATCCTGTGGATGGAATTCTGATTGATATTGAAGTTGTTGTTGATGATTTTGTTGGTCTTGATTTGGTGGTTGTTGAGTAGCTTGTTGATCGAAACTGTCTTTAGCATTTTGTCCATTGTGAAGTCCCCGGTTGAGGTTTTTTGCTGCATGTTGTGCTTTCATGAATTCAATAATCTCATTGAAGTTGTTGAAAGTAGCATTGTTCAACTGATCTATGTCTAAACAAAACTGATCATCATCAAAAGCTCCGAAAGAAGGCATTGGTTCCCCACCCAATTCATACTGATCCAAGTGAGTTGGTTGAAACGATTGAGAATACAACTCTTGTGAGTACTCAATATGGTTGTTGGAAAACATCAGTTGTTGTTCGGGTTGCTTATAAATAGCGGGGGATCTTGATACTGGAGATTCATGAACTTCATTAATGGAGGAACTTATGGAGACGGCTGGCGAATTAGAACCGTGTTTGTAACCATAAGTAGAAATGTTAGGTTGACTTGTAGGAATAGGCGTGCTATTAACAGCAGATATTGGAGTTTCCATAGCTGGAGTTGAACATTCACCCGAAGTTTGACTCAAGCTATGTGCATTATTTTTTTGAGAAGCAACAGCATTAGCAAGTACAAAATGTTTGGAATAAATACCACCATTCTTTTCAAGCTCCTTTTGCTGTTGCTTAGTCAACTGTTTCTTCATTCTATTCTTGATTCTAGACTTACCTTTGAATCCGGTAGGTAAGAACTTGCATTCAGCACCTTCCACATGCAATTCACACCAAATTTCAGCATTTGGAAAGGTTTCTCCACACATGGAACATGAACCAGCAGACTTGGCTCTTTCCTTAGTTTTGGTACCCTTTGGATATTTAAAATGTCTTGATTTTAAGTGAGTTTTATAAGTATCTCTTCTAGAAAATCCACCGTTTGGGTGACACTTGTGTGTGACGTTATTTTCATCGATGAATACGCTGAATTCATGGAAAGGGCATGAGTAAGCCTTTTTCGTGGCATGCTTCTTCAAATGACGGGTCAAGTAACCTCTAATCTTAAAAGTTGCATCACAGTGAGGACACTGATGAATTTTACCATCCGGTACACCAAAAGATGATTCACCAAGGGCAATATCATCTGAGGAAGAACAAGAGGAAATGGAGCCCGAGTGGTGTTGATGGTTAAGGTGATGTTCGTTAGGGGTGAATGGCGACGAGTGGTTGGTTACCGGAGTGTTATTGTCTTCCTTTTTAATAGACTTGCTCTTGGTATTAGCAGAGAGGATGGAGTCATTGTTGGATGAGTTGGAAATGGTTGGAGACAAGTTAATTTCTTCAACGTCGTAAGTCCCATCTTGATATTCGTCATAAAATTGAGGTTGGGAGGTGGAGTGCTTGAAAGCATCGAGTTCGGTAGGACCCATATTGTCTTCGGTAAAAGCCCATTCGATTTCACCGTTTTCGTTTTTAAACGGTAAAAGTTTTGTGGTTAAGCCTGTAGAACACGGTTGGGCGTAGGAGATATTTCCGGAGATATGTTCACAAGATGAACTCAGTGGTACTTGCGGAGTGATTTCGGAGGAACTTATAGAAGGGAACAAGTCTGTTTTGGAGGAGATATCCAGGATTTTGGAGGATTTTCTGCGAGTCTTTTTAGGTTGATTATTGATGTGGTGGAAGAACTGAGAGTCCGAAGGGATGGCAAGAGACTCAGGAAATGGGATCAATAGCGCAAGTACGTAAGATATACCCACTTGCAATAGACGCAAGGCAATAGCTACTAGCGTCATACCAGCAAATGTTTTTGCGGTAGTAGAGTTAGAAACATTTGACACAGGGGGAGCGACGGACTTACCGTTGCGGGATGACATGATGGCGGTTGCTATGGCCCACGATGTCGATATAGGGAAGGAACTGATACTAATGAGGGACTTGCTATTGGTGTTAATGGCAAGTGCAAAAGTTGCTGACTTATTAGGGGATAATTGGGGCGCGGACGACCGGGCGAAAATTTTGCGATTAGGTAGGAGCCGATAACTGGAAACTGAGACAAATACGACCAGATGGTAAGGTAGGAAGTTTCGGTTGGTTAAGGTAGTGGGAGAGTAGTGGTTAAGTATCAATAGCAAGATGGTGGGAGTGGTGATGGTAAACGGACCGGGCTCGATTCGGAGGACAAAAAGACAATGTGTCACGTGGACTAGACGATGAAGGTAATAGAGGCGGCAATTCATGTCTGCCGAATACATACCGACGGCAATCCCGTGTCAGGCATTGTTAGCTGCCAGCGTTTAGGGGAATCGTAGTTTTCTATTCTCCACATTGTTTATTGTACGACTATCACACGGCATTCATCACTGATAGTGCTAGTTAGTGCCACAGCCCGATAGTGCCAGCTAGTGCCAGCTAGTGACAGAGTGTACCTCTGAGTGCTGGTGATCTTCATCAACACTACTTGCTACTCTCTCTACAAATCCATCAACTAAGCTTCCTATTGTATACACTGGAGTATGTCACACTCCTTTCTGCCCCGCACCGGAGCTTATTTCAGATACGTTACATTGATCCTAATTGCGTGCTGAACAAAGATGATAAGACAATTGTGATGAAACACGATAACGGGCAGCAGCACACAGGACAAAATTGACCAGTTATCAAAGCAGTGCAATCAATAGTAGAGGTAGATGGGATAGGGAGTACTTGGGAATGGTGGTAAGTGGTGGTAAGTGGTGGTAGGTAGTAGTGAATGATTGGAAGCGACGGGTTGTAGATTGGCCAGGTAGGTTGCGGATGAAGAGAACGATTCGATTGGAATCGAACTTCTATCAGTGGTCTAACCTAATTTCTACGCTTGGCAACTTGCCTGATGTGGGGTTCGTTAGCAGAATCCTACAATAAATGGATATGGGGGATTTGATAGCAAGAATGTGGCGTGGTAAAGCTATCAAAGTCGAGAGATTTATGGGTAGTTTGTGGGAGGGTTCTTTTACTGTAGTAAGAGATTATTGCTGATAGCAACTTGTAGGTTAGTGACCATGAAAGCTGAAGGAACTCGTGTAATAAGTTGTTCAATTACAGGCTCCTACTTCCAATTAGACAGGCAATTATAAGCTAATGCACCTGATTTAAATATAGGCTAATGGAGTTAATGTATAGCAGGCTAATTCAGCTGATGGAGCTGATGAAGCTGATGAAGCCAGTGGGGCTGATGCGATTGTTGGCTGAAAGCTTCGGCATTGTTGCATAGAGGCTAATCGCTGGTGAATTGGAACCATCCACAGTGACAGGTTAATTTAAAATAAGAAATTAATCAATGGCTCAATCGTGAGTATTGGCTAATCCTGACTCCACCAAGCACAAATATCACGGCTTTAATACCCAGTGGTGGAGCCTAGATTCATATTTTCAATGACTTGTGGTGATTTAGGTTAATGGTCTGTTCGTGAGTTTGTACTCGTACATGTCCGCATGCGGTTTATTTTATGCTAAAATAGATATTGGTTGAATTGCCAAATCGGTACACCACGTTGAAATGATGGATTGACCTATTAAGCGAAATCAACCCCACTCAAACATAAACTTACCTCCCTGTCAAAAGTAATAAATCAATATAGCACAATATGCATATCATTCTTCTACTGGTGAACCATTGGAGTTGAACTAATATTCTTTAAAATTGGTACCAATAATTCAATGGTTATTATCTTTAACAGACTAATATATCCCAAGTATTGGCTGCTTATTACCTTGGCGAATAGAGCCTGATCAATTTCCTTCCGGTAATGGTGGACTGGCTGTAAATGGTCCACGCACGAGTGCATCGCCATAATTTTCACTCTCAAACTATTCGTACTATCTACTACTCACTTCGTAGCTATGACTTCTGTCTCCAGTAGCTCCACAGGGGCTCCTGAAGTTCACATAGACTTGACCACCTTCACCCACCCTCTGGTTCACCGTATTGGCAACAAATATTGGTTTCACGAAGCCAGCGACGCGTTCCCCGGCCAGTCGTTCGGACTTGAAATCGATGCCATTTTGTATCATGCCCAATCTCCATTTCAGGATATCCTTATCTTCCGGTCCACCACCTACGGCAATGTATTGGTGCTTAATGGCATTGTCCAGTGTACAGAGAGAGATGAGTTCGCGTACCAAGAGCTCATCACTCATGTCCCCATTATGACGCACCGGAGCCCTAAAAAGGTGTTGGTGATTGGAGGTGGTGATTGTGGAGTACTTCGGGAACTCGTCAAGCATGTGGATGACGGTTCTGTGCACAGCATCACCATGGTAGAAATTGACGATATGGTAATCAAGTTGCTGACCAAGTTCTTACCTAATATGGCCCGTTTCCATAATCACCCCAGTGTGGACTTACGGATTGAAGACGGATTCAAGTTCTTGAAAGAAACCAAGGACAAATTCGATGTTATTATCACCGACTCCTCCGACCCAGAAGGTCCAGCTGAAGAGTTCTTCCAAGAATCCTATTTCCAATTACTCCAAAACGCCCTTGCTCCAAACGGGATCGTTATCATGCAAAGTAGTGAGAATATTTGGCTCAATTTACCATACCTCCAGCAACTTTTAACAAAGGCCAGAGCCGTTTTCAACAATGTGGATTATTGTCAGTGCTACATGCCCTCGTACACCTCGGGACAATTGGGGCTCGTGGTAGCTACTAATGATACCGTTGATTTGAAAACCCCTACCAGAGTGTTTGAATCAGAAAAGGAGAGTCAATTGTTCAAATATTACAGTGCAGAGGTCCATCGGGCATCTTTCGTGTTGCCAACTTGGGCCAAGAATGCGTTACAACCAACACATGGGTTGAAATAAACCAAGCACAGAGGACGAGGATGAGTTCGAATTGGTAATAATAACGAGTTTACGTATAATAACCAATTTGAGTATGTGTTGACTTATGCTGTGAACGAAAAACAGCCCTCAAATTTATCCACTACAGGTGGGCTTAGAAATCTGTCATGTATGAAAAGAATAGTGTTTCAACATATTCCCCATACCTGCATTATTGTTGAGATTATGCCTAAATTGGTTTGGCTAATTCAATTCCTTTTTTCACATCATCAAGTTCGAGAAGTCATCAGCAACAGGCAGAAGCCCTCAGTGCGGACGCCCGGCGAAATAACCCTGACAACAATTGGGTTCAGCACCGCGCTTACATTCAAACAATCTTATTGTGTGTTTCATCTGATCATGCTTATCTGTATACAATATTAATGCCGTGTAAATCACGCTAGCTATTGGTCTACGGCGATTCATGGGCTTATCTTTGACAATCACCAATACAAATATAGTTGTAATCATATAGCTTAATAGGTGTATTGTTAGCATGGTGATGTCCGTCAACACTGTGCTTTCAATTTCGCTGGATATTAACATTAAATCTTATACATTATTGCTTATTCTTTATGTTTAATTCTAATAATAGTTTACTAATATATTACTACCTACCGGAAACGAGTGAGTGGAAAAGTGGGAATTTACATGTGGGTGAGGATTGCGGGTGTGGGTGAGGATTGGGGCGGGAGTAATCGATTAATTTGTAGCTATTATGGTTCAATGACTGCTTCACTTTCGTTGTCCGATTATAGACAAATTTAATTCTGGCTTAAGTTCAACAAGAGGAATTGTTAGTAAAAATCGGATCGCTTCGTATGGTGTTTACAGTCGTCTAAATTCCTTCAAGTAGTAATGTATGAGTTATCGCTACATGGGTTTTCTGGTGGTTTTTCATCCAACCACAATAAAAATTACCAGAATATTTCCAACGCCTCTTCATTACATATAATATACAAGATAGACGCGTATTCAATTATCTACAAAACACATGAAAAATGATAGAACCACTCATGGAGAATCGGCCTTATAACAAATTCGTCCATTTATACTAGGACACGAGCTCAGTGCTAAACTGACATACCTCCTACAATGAACAGACGTAACAGTAAGAAGTTTTTACTAAGTAAAGGAAACGGGCTGTCTGCAGGATAGTGTAATCCATTCTAATAGATAGTAGCGAAATTAAGCTGTATAATTAAGTCGTGTTACTTAATGAAATGAGTCGGACACCATGTAAACATTATTTCCAGCACCATAACACCACCAGTTCTAGGAACTACTGGTCACCAGTGATAACCAACGGACACTCCAGGTTGTGTGCAGTTCCGCACGTGACACCTCCCTCACGACGTCCACCAACAACAACAACGTTTTAACACCTACACTACTACATAAACACGACCCACCATGTCCTCAAACGTAGATGATGAAGAGTATGCCTCCAACATCGACGACCAGCTCCTTAGTGCTGCAAAATCCGATGGAGTCGTCTCCCACGGTGAATTGGATGTCACGAGAGCAAAACTAGAACAGATAGCTCATGCTGCCGCCTTGTCAGACCGTCCTGGTGTGGTGCAGTCTGGAGCTCGGACTAAGAGTGAGAAGCCCAATATGAACAAGCAGTTCCAGCAGCAACAGGCACAGCAACATGCCCAGCAGGCCCAGATTGCACTGGAAGCCCATCTCCATCATTATGCTCAACAGGAGGTGGACGAATCGGAATACAACATTCAAATTCCCGAACCCATCATTGACTCCAAGCTGCGGATCTATCCTGTAACCGAAAACACGATCACGGCTGAGGGAAACCTTATAACCAGGCCTTATCCTGAACAAGTATTCCACAACAGGGAGGATTTGAATGAGTTTATTCAAGAGTTTGCCCGGGATAATGGGTTTGGAGTCGTGATTGCTCACTCCAACAAGAAGGCAATCTATTATACCTGTGAACTTGGAGGAAGGTATAGACACAAGAAGTCCAAGAAGGATGTGGAGGAGAAGGTTGATGTAAATAATGGCTACTTATTGGATCCAAACACCAAGACTAAGAAGTTAAAGTGTCCTTTTTCCATGACTGCCAGCTACAAAAAGTCCACCAGTGTGTGGACCTTGAGAACTACTTGCAATGAACACAACCACCCACAATTAGATCCATTATCTAACCACCCTATGCTCAGAAAACGTTCCGATGAGCTTAACTTGTTGATTTTGGACTTGTATAAAGTGGGAACCAAACCTTCACACATTGAATCAAAAATTAAAGAGCAGTACCCCGATGTTCTTATCAAAAGAGAGGATATTTACAACGAAATAAGAGGGTACAAGAGAAAAATTAAGAAGCAATCTTCCAGATTTGGTCCTCATGCTGGTAGAATTGCTCAATATAAAAAGAGACCTGGTGAAGATGATGAAGCTGCAGTAGCTGCTGCTGCCTTCTTGAATGGTGCAAACGATGATGATTCCAATGAACAAGGTGCAGATGCCCAAGTGTTACAATATGAGATGCAGCATCAGCATAATCAACATCAACAGGAAGAGTTCCAGAGACAATTTAACCAAGCAGCTGTGGAAGCTGCCCATCAACAACATTTAGACGATCATCACTACCAGCAATACCAACAGCACCTTCAAGAACACGGACTTCAAGATAACGACAGTACGGCTGCTGCTGCCATTGCCGCAGTGGCAAACGTCACCCGTCACCATCCTCACCATCACCATAATGACTCTGCCGATTTGTCCATGGACAATATCGATAGTAGATTAGTTGGCGAATAGTTTTTTTTTAATTCCTTCTCTATTCATGTATTTGTTTTGTACACTAGTTAATTTTATTGAATTGTTCCTATGTAGAGTATATCAAGTTAATATCAAGTTATTATTTGAACTACAAGCATAGTGAGTAGTCATAAAACCCAAGGGAAGAATAGAATGAATTTATTTTGGGCATATATTCATTTGCTTCAATTGCTTAATCATATAGTTTTTTGAATTCCCATACTCTTCTCATTGATTCATAAATTGTGATCGCTCTATAATGACAAAAATGGTCCAACAAAAGAATTATACCATCACCGGGTTATTATTCCAATTAATCGATAGGAACCCTTTTTTCAATATTTCTCAATACTGAATCGAATCACGGCTTTAGTCATACAAAAGTTAACATTTCTTCGAATATATTCTACAATTTTATCTCTACCATAATATATTGGGCTTGACCCACCTAACCTGTGTCCATAATAAAGAAAATGAAATAAAGACATGAATGCAAATGAAAGGACAAAGCAGGTAAAATCACATACTACTTAAAAGCTCTAATCCTTGAGTTCTTTCCTCAAACAACTTGGCCAACTCACCCACTTTTCTACCCCTAATCACCGGTCTTTTGATTGGAACAGTTAATTCACCCATGTTAAATTGTGGAGGTAACGACTTTGATCTTGAATGTTGGTTATTGATTTTTGTGCTGGATTTACTTTGCTCGAATTTATATTTCTGAGGGGGGTATTGTAAGAACATGTTTGAAACATCTGAGAGTTTCTTTTTTGAAGCATGAGGACTTGAATTCGATAGGCTAGGATTGGAATTGGCAGAAGATGACACTGTAACAGCTGAAGAAGCTGAAGAATGTGAAGAATATCCAGAAAACATAGAATCTGAACAGCCATTTCTCGTGGGAGATGTGGATCTAAATGAATTTACAGATTTCGGAGTATATGAGTAATGCTTGTCAGGACTGGATATCGGAGTTTTGGTATGATAGGGAGTTTTTGGACGATCGGTGGATTTTAAAATGTTGGTGGTGTTAATACTAACTCGGTAATTCTCTTCTTGATCTTCTTCCTCTTCTCCTTCTTGTACTTGAGCTTCATCTATCGTCAAATCGTAACTTAAATCATAAGAATCATCAAGCTTCTGATCTTTTTTACCACCGAGAACCTCATTGATCGAATGGAACTTGAATTTTGGTTTTAATTTTTGCCAGTTTTCTAAGGTATTTTTGAAGAATCTAGCAATAATTGATATATTATCTTTATTGTGAGAAGAAATAAGTTCATGACTGAGGCAATAACTCAAACTCTTGGATAAAGACAATGGGGTGTGTTTTGTGACTGTATTGTTATTCAATATTTTATGACATAAATCACAGACCTGAACCAATAACTGACCTAATTCATTCGTAGTATCTCTTGAATGCTCAGTGAGAATATTTTGAAATGTTTCAAAAGTATAATTATAATCATCTCTAATAGGTAAGGGTATTGCCTGTAAAGGTATTAAAGGCTTGGACAACTCCATGACTATCTTTTTAAACCCAGTGGAGATACAATATAAATCCCAATCATTGATCCAAATCAATTGGTTGCGGTTTATACACTGAAAAAATATGTCGGTATTGACTTTATTACCTGGCTTATGAAACAACAATTCTACCTTGTCCCCATAATTGTTGATGATATTGAATATTTGATAGAAATGATGATAAAACACCGGATTTGTCTGTGGATTTAATTTTGTGTATGGATTAAGGAGAGGAGTTAGTCTCATTGCTAGTTTTATTTCGCTTTCAATCAACAAGTTGTGTTTGTATATGTTCAAAGAGATTTTCAATCTTGTGATATCAACGTAATTACTCAACTGTGATAGACTCGAACAATTTATAATAACATTTTTAGCTAACTTTGACTGGGGCTCCTCTAAATTTGTGATCAACAAGTCGCTAAATGTAGTTATCGTAAAGGTGTCAATTAACTTATTCAATTGAGCAAAATTCTTTTTTGTCATATTATAGTTGGCAAATATTTGAGTAATCGACTTTACAAACCAACTATCGTGAACCGTAATGATCTTAATCAAATTGTTCAAATTTGTACTATCTGCCAAGAACTTCTTGAGAAATTTGATTCCCCAGATCCAACTAATCTTGTTGAGTCCACAGCTGAACATGATCAACACGTACGGCCTTCTGGGAAGAAAACTCATCAAAGTGGGAATAAACTCCTCATAGTTGATAGACTCAGTGGAAGGAAGGAATGATGTATCAAAAATGTATATGGGGAGGTTGGAAGTAGGGTCTAAAACATCAGATTTATAAAGGATTCTGTCCATCACGACGAGCTATCACCAGTACAAATGAAGTTATTAGTGTGGAGCAGTGGTTGCGATCGAGATGTATCTTAAAACTTGGGGATTCTGGCCCAGTAAAGATGTAATAGATAGTGCTACCGGGTCTGAATGTCAGTGTCTGACGTTTCAGATGCTCTTTATGTTTGATGTGTGCGTGAATGTGACGGTATTTCTATCAGTTTTTTGATATAATTTCGGTCAATTTCTGATAACCGTGTGCGCTGTGATAGCTTGGGATGATTTAGATTGCAAGGATGTCTTTCGTGGTTCTAATTCGGTTGGTGGACCGTATGATCCGAGTATTGGGGTAGACCTAATGGGCAAATAATAAACACGCGCGACATGAGACACGAACTAGGAGGTGGTAGTGTACAAACTATCAGTTGAGTAGCTACTAAATAGTATAAGTGAATATCTAACTGATTTGTAAACAGTGAATTGATTCAGTGGATTCTATAGAAAGATTGAGTAGAGATTGAAAACCAATTGATCAGAATTAGGCAACTTATGAATATAATTGGACATTGTATGAGAGCATTGAGATAGGAGCAAATTATACGTGGTTGTATTAATTGAAGAATAAAAAATGATGCAATTGGTTAAACAGATATTTCACTACAACGCTTATTAGTTTTGGGCAAGTTTCACTTAAAATCGTAAAGAAAAATTCAATAAACCGAATATTATAAATCTCATTTCACTTCTAAATCTCAATAAAGAAGAACGTATCTGATTCAATGGCCTACTTGAAAGAACAGATAAGTTTTGGATTATAACTTAATTTGATAATCTAAGTGCTTTGCTTTTTCACACTACTTCCTTTATTTAGTATATGATCTATTTACTCCCTTCTTATATCTTAATTCAATATTCATAAAATACATTGTGAAATTCTTGTGAAATTTATTTGAATTTGTTCTATATCATCTCAACTACTTCAGCTCTGGCAAATTAATTATCTATACCCTTACCCTGTTATTAATCAATCAGTATCAATCCTCACTACGCAGGGCAGAATAAAATAAAATCCAATAATTCATTCCTACCAGTAATTGAAGTTTACTCCATCCTCTATGATACGTTTATCTTGACATTCATTCCCAATTATTTGAGTTGAAAGCTCTTTGTTTTACTTGTAAATCTCGCTACTCTACGTAATCTCGTGCTACTCATTCTCCCCCTACTAACACGCAATATTTCTGGCGAGACAAGTATCCACAGTCCCTATTCCTTTCCATTCAAAAACCGAATATCTTCAAAATCTAGTTAGAATCTCACTACTTGTGCCCTATCCTATATCCTATTGTCCCAATCATCTCCCTATCCCAGGTTTATCATTCCCACTTTTCTCCGTAGGCTTCTCTAACTTCTCACTGCGCACGCTCGCTACCTCACCGTCGACCTGCACAACACAATTTGCCATCCATTCACCACTACTACTTCACTTTCTCTCTTCATACAATGGCCCCAAGCAAGGAAGAGGTGACCCAGCCCAAAAAGCAACCCCCAAAGGAGGAGGAATTGTCCGAAGAAGACCAACATTTGAAAGATGAATTGGAATTGCTCGTGGAACGCCTTACTGAGCCTGATCACAAGGTGGACTTTTACCAACAATGTCTTGCCACGTTAAAGACGTTCATCAAGGATTCTACTACTTCGATGACAGCAGTACCCAAGCCATTGAAGTTCTTGAGACCTCATTACCCCAGCTTGACCGAGTTGTATGGGCAATGGAACGAAAAAGATTCCAAGTCTTACGCCGCCATCATCATCAAGCTTGCTGATGTGTTATCGGTATTGGCTATGACCTATTCAGATGATGGGAAGAAAGATTCCTTGAAGTATAGATTGTTGTCCTTTGATGAATCTGTCTCGGACTGGGGACATGAATACATGCGTCATTTGGCGTTGGAAATCGGAGAATCCTACCAAGAAAAGTTGGGCTCGGAAGATGATTCCATCACTCAGTTGGTCCAATTGGCGTTAAAGATCGTACCTTTCTTCTTGAAACATAACGCAGAGGCAGATGCCGTGGACTTGTTGCTTGAAATTGAAAGTATCGATAAATTGCCCCAATTTATGGATGAAAACACCTTTGCTAGGGTCTGTCTCTATATGGTAAGTTGTGTTCCTTTGTTATCCCCACCAGATGATACCTCTTTCTTAGAAACAGCGTTCACTATCTACTTGACCTATAATCAATTACCCCAGGCTTTGACCTTGGCTATCAAATTGGATAATGAAAACTTAATCAAACAAGTTTTTGAAGTCACTAATGATGATTTAATACATAAACAATTGGGCTTCATTTTATCTCACCAATACAGCAATTTCAAATATCCAGGTGAAAACCCTGAGGTCCAAGAAACCATCTCAAACTCAAAATTACATGAGTATTACGCCTACCTTGTGAAGGAACTTAACTTATTAGATCCAAAGGTTCCAGAGGATATCTACAAATCTCATTTGGAAAATGCTAAATTCGGTTTGGGAACCTCTGGCTCAATCGATTCTGCTAAACAGAATTTGGCTGCTGCATTTGTTAACTCTTTCATTAATTTGGGTTACGGTACTGACAAGTTGATCCAGACAGAGGAAGATAACAAATCGTGGATCTATAAAACCAAGGGTCCAGGTATGATTTCTACTACCGCCTCTTTGGGTTCTATTCACCAATGGAACATAAATGATGGTTTGCAACATTTGGATAAATACACTTACTCTTCGGATGATGAAATTAAAGCAGGTGCCTTGTTAGGTATTGGTATTGTTTCTTCTAATGTCCATGATGATGTTGATGCAGCCTTGGCTTTATTACAAGAATATGTTTCGGATCCAAATAAACTCTTACAGGCCTCTGCCATCAACGGGCTCGGTATAGCTTTTGCAGGTTCTAGCAACGAAGAAGTCTTAAACTTGTTATCACCATTGGTGTCCGATTCTGATGTTTCTATGGAAATTTCCTCGTTGGCTGCCTTGGCTTTAGGTCATGTATTCGTGGGTACTTGCCACGGAGATATTACTTCCGCTATCTTACAAAGCTTGCTTGAAAAAGACTTTACTCAATTGACCAATAAATTTGTTAAATTTATGTCTTTAGGATTGGGTTTATTGTACATGGGTAAGGCTGACCAAGTAGAAAACGTTTTGGAAACTATTGAAGCTATTGAACATCCAATTAGTAAGACCTTGAAGGTTTTGGTTAATATTTGTGCATATGCTGGAACTGGTAATGTGTTACAAATCCAATCATTATTGCAAATGTGTACTGCCAAACCAAAGGATGTTGCAGCAGAAGAAAAGAAGTTGGAACAAAGTGAAGAAGACCAAAAGAAGAGTGAGGTCAAGGAAGAAAATTCCGAAGAAAGTAATGACGTTGAAATGGAAGACTCTGAATCAACCGATAAGAAGTCTGAAGAGAAGGAAAAGCCAGAAGATGCCGATGAAGAAGAGTTTGATGGCGACGACAATGATGACAACGATAATGACGAAGAATTATACCAAGGTATTGCGGTGTTGGGATTGGCATTGATTGCCTTGGGTGAAGACATCGGTCAAGACATGTCGTTACGTCATTTTTCACACTTAATGCACTATGGTAACTCGTTGATACGTAGAGCTGTGCCTTTGGCTATGGGTTTGGTATCTACTTCTAACCCACAAATGAAGGTTTTCGACACATTATCTCGTTACTCACATGATCCAGACTTGGAAGTTGCTCAAAACGCAATTTACTCAATGGGATTGGTAGGTGCTGGTACCAATAATGCTAGATTGGCTCAATTATTGAGACAATTGGCATCTTACTACATTAAATCTCCAGATTCCTTATTTATGGTGAGAATTGCTCAAGGTATATTGCACTTGGGTAAGGGTACATTGACCTTGACCCCATTCAATTCTGAACGAACTATTTTATCTAAAGTTTCTTTGGCATCGTTGTTGACCATTTCGATTGCCTTATTGGATCCTAAATCTTTCATCTTAAGTGACTCTACCACTGAAACCAGTCACCAATTATTATATTACTTGACACCTGCTATCAAGACTAGAATGTTGGTTACTGTAGACGAACAATTGAATCCAATCAAGGTCAATGTCAGAGTTGGTCAAGCCGTGGATGTGGTCGGTCAAGCCGGTAAACCTAAGACCATCACTGGTTGGGTGACTCAATCCACACCAGTATTATTGAATTACGGAGAAAGAGCTGAGTTGGAATCTACAGATGAATGGATCAGTTTGAGTAACTCCTTAGAGGGTGTCGTGATCTTGAAGAAAAACCCTGACTACATGGAGGTTGAAAACAGTTGAACCGATTAGATAATAAATAACGCACTATTAAAATTGTAAAACTAACTACAAACAAATGAGTGGTGTATTAGTAGAAGAATACGAAATACTAAATTTTTAATAACGGAAAAATTGTATATGTTCAAATTCATGGGAAGATTAATTAAAGGCCAATAATACATTATTTTGGCACATATTTAGCTTATTGAGCCAGGTAGAATAAAGATACAAACATTAGAATCGTGCACTCTGATCTTTAACTAACCTATAGAGCAAGAATAAATTACAAATTAAAATACTATCTAGAACTCATGATATTTCATCAAAAAGGAACATTAATATTTCAGCTCCATCTATAATAATATATAAATAAATTTTTCAAATATCAACTTCTGGTGGTATTTAACGTCAAAATTTTAAATTACAAACCTGCCTGTTAGCGGCATAATTTCAAATATCTGATGTTTATAGTAAATTTGTATTGCTTCAGAAATTCAAATTGCATTAAACGAAAATTACTGAAATTGCCAGCTTCAAGAGTTTGTAAGTAGCTCTAGAATTTTAGCTGAAATATAACTGAATCGAGATTCTATTACTAACTATTGATGATTATGAAGTAAAATTTTATCATGAACTAGTCATGGATTTACGAACTCAAATGGATGAGTGGATTATTGAATATTGAGTTAATTGATGTAGGGACTACCACTCAATACGTTCATGCCGGTAGTGATTGGTTATTGAAATTCTTCAGCCTTACCAGCCATCAATAAACCAACAATCAAACCGAACAACCCCAAAACAGAGCCGAAAATCTCAACCACCAAGATTTTAACGAAAAGAGAAGTATCAGCAGCATCACTGATGGCAGCGGTAGAACCAGTAATACCCACGGCCACACCACAGATTAAATTGGTTACACCAACGGTCAATCCAGCCCAGAAAAGAGAATAGCCGGTATACAAATTGGCAGCAGAATAAAGCGCATCTTCAGGGACATTGGCCAATTTGGACGAGAACACAATGGCCATGATCAACCCATAAATAGCCACCACCTCACAGAAGATAATGGAAATCAAATTCTTGGTGGTGATTCTAGGAACCTTGACACCAGCACCAATGATGGATGAACCAGTGATGAAGATACCCCAAGCGGCACCCACCACAGAAAGACCAATGCAACTGGCAATTCCCAAATTTGCCCAAAGATAAGGAGAGGTGGACTCCAAAAAGAGTCCAACGTTGAAGACTTCACCGGAGTTGTGGAACACGAGGTAGCCTCCGACGACCAATGCGGACGCCAAAAGAAGCGATTTAGTCACAGGCATGGCTATGGATGATTGATGGAGGGTAGTTTTGGTGAGCGACGAACCTGTATCTGAATGCAGATTTGGGTAAAGTGCAAAGGCCCGGATTGCAGGTTGTACTGGATAAACTACATTTCAGCACAAGAATATACAGGTTGATTGCGAGGAATAAGTGCACGTTACTAAGTTAACCATACAAGGACTCCTTAATACTGCTGTGTATTGGTAGCAATTGAGATGGAACCTTGCATAGCACACGTTCCACAGAGGTTGCTTGGATGAATCTTGGGATTGCATTAACAATACTAATTTTGATCAGCATGTAGATCGTCATAATAATTGTGATATCCCCAGGGGTTAGAAACCGAAATTACACTTGCATTCTTCCAATATTCAATACATATTTCCAATCCATCCATTTAGTTTATTTTTATGTTGAATTCATTGTATGATTCATTTATACTATGCTCAATTCATTCAATGGTCAATTCACTCAATGCACTCGTTTCATTTCTCGTTTATGCTCTATCTTCATATTTATTAAACTTAAATGATTAACCACCAAATGTTTAACACATCCCACATTTCTAAACAGTGCCCTACTAACTGATCCAAGACTACCTGAAAATCACTCTATTTGTTTGTAAGCTACCAGGATTGACCTGCCTCCACGCCATTTCGTGCGGGGCACATTCTGGGGAAATGCAACCTCGATCAGTATTTAAGGTCCATGCCCCAGAAATTAAAATAACCATTCAATTGAAATCACAAATTGAGAGATAAATAGTACGTATCATTCTGGAGGTTGGTGAGCAAATATTAGAATCCATAAACTAACATTAGATGGTCAATTGGGGTATTGTTGGTGCTGGAGGCATTTCGTCTAGATTTGTCAAAGATTTAAAGGTTTTAATTGCCCATCCTGCTGGTCCTAGCAAGATCAAGCACACTATTGGTGCTGTGGGGGCTTCAAGTTCCTCCAAGGCTGAAAAGTTCATTGGTGAGTTTATTGGTGATGGCTACGGAACTAAGGCTTATACCTACGATGAGGTGATTAATGATCCTTCTATCGACGTATTATATATTGGATTACCTCACACTCACCACGCTCCGTTTGTAATCCGTGCTATCGAAGAAGGTAAGAAGAATATCCTCTGTGAAAAGCCTGTGACTATCAATGCCAAAGAATTGGAAGACATCTTAGTAGCTGCTAAAAAGAACAATGTGTTCTTCATGGAAGCAATGTGGTCCAGATTTTTCCCAGCTTTCATTGAATTGCAGGAGAGAATATATGGTGATGAAAAAGTCATTGGTGACGTTAAAAAGGTCCATGGTACTTATAATTGTGACTCTTCGTTGTTCCCAATAACTCCTGAACATCGTGCAGCCAATAAGAAACTTGGGGGAGGTGCTTTGTTGGATATTGGTATTTATCCTATCACCTATGCCAGATTGTTTTTGGATCCACAGGCAGTACCTTCTAAGGATTGGTCTATTTCCTCGGAATTGGTGTTGGAAAGTTTGACTGGAAAGGCCGAAGACGAAGTTGATTTTGTAGCTGGTGCCATTTTTAACGATAAAAAGCGTAAGCAGCAAGCGGTTATCGGTAGCGATTTCTATACTGGATCAGATGGTAATATCGTTGTGATTAATGGTACCAAAGGTACTGCGACTGTCAGGGCCATTGGTGATACACCATCTCCATTGTCATATACCATAAAATTGAGTGATGGAACCGTACATGAAAAGGAATTCAGAGCCGAATTGAATGGAGGTGAAGGTTTCTGGTATGAAGCTGTGGAAGTCGGTGAAGTTTTGGCCAAGGGTGGTAAGGAAAGTAAGAGGATGTCTTGGGATGAAAGTAGAAATATTATGTGGGTACTTGACACTATCAGAAAACAATCTGGTTTGGTATATGAACAGGATCAATAGGTACATGTTAAGCAGTTGCCTCGACTTAAACACTCAAAGATATTTGTAAGAACTAAGTAGAAGTACGTTTGCAATTTAAAGTGTTTAATATTGATAAGCATTATTGATTTTTTTTCAAAAAATGCAATTTTAACATCTCTATGTATATTACTAAATGCCATTTGAAATTCACAGACAATTCATAACTAAAATTACTCTAGTTGTCAAAAAATGTTCAGCTATGTAGATTTGTTTAATTATGAGTACTTCTGACTTTTTAACTTATACAATTAAATCATTATTGGCTGGCCTAAGATAGGTACAAAATCCAGTCCTACTTATGCTACATTTCATGAGATGAAAGCATGCATACCCTTTTATTTTGGCTAATTTACTTTGCATAATATTCGCTTATACTCAACAATTTTCTTTCAATTGTTGAGACATTAACATAGTTTGATTCTAACTCTATTTCAGTCTAATTTCTTAGCACTCCGGGATATTGTAGTGGTTTGTGATGATCCCCCACTAAACAAACCTGAATATTCCGCTAATGGAACAATTTCTTAGTATGGAAATTCCGCACATCTCTACTCACTAAACTTCACAGCCTTCTTATACATTGGTGATAATTTCCTTCAACTCCCACCAAGAAATTCTAGTCTATTGTCATCATCGTTTAGGTGTTCCTGTTGTTCGGAAATTTTAACCCCACTCCCCTCATGACAAGAAATCAGTTGCCGCAAATTTCTTAGCCCTCCGGGGACGCCACACGTCAATAACTAATAAACTTGCGATCATGGCAATATAACAAAGTACTAATTTGAGGCTATGGATTACATCCCGGCCACCATAATTGGATTACAGTTCGGAGCACCCAAACTAGGAAAAGTCCGTAGCAACCGTGATTAATTTGGCCTTATCAATTAATTCAAATCGCGTTTTGTCCTACTCGCCTATCGCCCAGAAAACTGGTTGTGGGGGACCCTTCGATTGTGGGGTGTCATCTGGAGTTTTCTTGGATTTTGGTTGAAATTGCGGGCCGTTGGTTTGTCTACCAGTACGAATCGATTATCTCCGTCTGTTCAATGCATAACTCCAAACGAGTGATCGAGGCTCAGACATTGTATGGATATCTGCAATTCCATATAGATCTGATCAGCCGAGTTCTTTAGTTGGCCAAAATTCTTGTCGGGATTCCAACAGTAGTATCGGATGATGTTAGCTTACATAGGTAGGGCTTGCGTTGATGGGCTGAGGGTCGCAGTCCTCTGGTTTCCTTTTTAGGACGGCTGCAACCGATTAAGCACAATTGACACAGTGGGGTCATGGAGCGTGGAGGAGAGCCGTAAACCTTCGGAACAGTCTTATGGTGTGGGGTATAACCAATAAAGGTTTAGGGTTAGGTATGTGCCTGGAGCCTGGGTGTCCCGGCCTTTCTCCACTCTTTGGCTGTGAAAAGTAATTCTCGGGCTATTTTTTGGAAGTCTAGTCCAGTATATAAAGCCAGGTAATCAGAACCAATTGGAATAACCATAAAGTCATCATGAGTCTTCAAGAAAAGTATAACAGTGTTGTCACGGTCTCTGAAAAGGAGCCTAAACGATTCAGATGGAGAGTCGTCGACGACCATTCTCCCAAAGAAATCTACAACTTCACCTTATACTTCACAGTATTTGTATTTGGAATTTTGGGTGCTGCCAGAGGATATGATGAAGGTTGCATTTCAGGTGCAACCAACCAAAAGTCCTTCAAAAAATTATTTGGACTTTCAGATAAATCAAAGACCAAGGACCAAATTGCAGATTTAAAATCAAATATTACCTCTATGGTTCAACTTGGTTCGGTTGGAGGGGCACTTCTCGCTATGTATACTGTTGATAAGCTTGGAAGAGTCCGGGCTTTACAAGAAGTCTGTGTTATTTGGATTGTTGGTGCTATAATTCAAATCACCTCAAAATCTGTGGGGCAATTATATGCTGGAAGATTAATTGAAGGATTTGCTGTGGGCCAAACAACCACCATTGGTCCAACATTTATGTCTGAAGTCTCTCCACCAGCTTATCGTGGTTTATTCGGTTGTCTTTTTTCAGGAGCAGTATATTTTGGTATCTTCACCAGTTATGCGGCTAACTATGGGGCTGCCAAAAATATTGCTGGCTTTAATAATAACCAATGGATTATTCCAACATCTATAAAAATTGTATTAGCTGGTTTGGTAGGTATTGGATCTTTCTTCTGTGTTGAATCTCCTAGATGGTTAATTAAAGTAAGAAAAAATGATCTTGCTTTACAAAACTTGTGTAAATTAAGACACTTACCTCCTGATCACCCTTACATTGTTGGTGAATTAAGTGATATAAATGAAGCCGTGTTAGCTGAAAAACTTGCCAACGAAAACTACTCGATATTTCAGAAGTTTAAAGATATTTTCATGGTTAAATCAGTTAGATATCGATTCTTTATGATTGGTTTTATGTCTCAGGTTTTAGGTCAATGGAGTGGTGCTAACGCAATCACCATATATGCTAACGATTTATTTAGTTTCATTGGTATTAAAGGTATTGAAACCTTGAAAATGAGTGTCGTATTGGGTCTCATTAAGTTTGTCGGTGCTTACTTCTCGGCTTTCTTCATCATTGATTTCCTTGGAAGAAGAAAGGCTTTATATATTGGTATCAGCATCCAATTGATAACTTTATTATACTTTGCCATTTTCTTGCAAATTGTTCCACAAGCAGCAGAAATTGATTCTGTTTTAACAGCATCTCAGAAAGCTGCTAGTAAAGGAGCTATGGCTGCTTTGTTTATATCTGGTGTTGGATGGACCATGGGTTTCAATTCGGTTCAGTATTTATTGGGTTCTGAAATATTTCCATTGGGACTCCGTTCCTTTGGACAATCATTAATTATGGTATTACATTTTGCTAACCAATTCGGTAACTCCAAAGCAGTTCCAAAGATGTTGTTGGCAATGAACAATTTTGGTGCGTTTTATTTCTTTGTTGGCATCTGTGCTACAGCTCTTTTCTGGTCCTGGTTCTTCATCCCCGAAATCTCAGGAAGATCTCTTGAGAGTATGGAAGAAGTTTTCAATTTGCCATGGTATCTTATTGGAAGAAAGGGTGCATCTTTATGTCCAGATACTTCAGAGGTCAACAAGATCAACTATAACCAAAGAATGAGTGGTGAACATGGAAGTATTCACTATGATGGGAATTTTGACACCAAACAAAAGGCAAGTCAAGATTTCATTGAGAACGCTTCTTTAGATAGTAAGGAGAATAAGGTATGAAGATTCTATCCATAGTAGTTAACAAGAGTGATCATAGCTGGTTCTATGGCGTCGTTCAATATATCAATTTTTTTAAATCTTCGCGGTCGCATTTTGCACCCATCAATTTTTGAATTTGTAAACTATCATTCAAACCTATGCGTTTCATTAGATTGGCCCTTATTCTTGGAAATTTACTGCTTCAAGTAGTAGCAGTTACTTCTGCTTCAGGTATGTTACTGGTATGATGCCAAAATGGAAAAAAAAACCATTTCATGACAAAGATAAAGATGCTAACCTTAGACGGTTTTGAATCCGAAGCTAGCCCAACTCCAACACCAATAGTAATTTCGGAAGATGAAGTTCCCGACTCCTGTAAGAGTGAAACTTTCAATATTAATAGTCCATCTGAGCTCAGGCAACTTGATCAGTGTAAAGTGGTCATTGGAAATATTTTAGTAAATGAATACAAGGATCCTATTTTAACTTTGAATTCAGTGGAAAACATTATTGGTGGCTTTACAATTAGAAGATCTCCCGAACTTGTCCGGATTGAGGTTCCAAATATCTCTTCTATATCCAAGGTGTTCTCTTTAAATGAGCTTACATCCTTGTCCTTGATTTCATGTCCAAATTTAAGATCGGTTCAAGCCATCGATTGGAAAGTTCTTCCAATTTTGAGCAATGTTCACTTTAGTAACGAAATTAAAAACCTTGAAAGTATAATTGTTTCAGATACTTCTCTCACTGGCTTTTTGGGATTCTTGACCGAAAAATTGGAAACTTTGGATATCAATAACAACCGATTTTTAGATTCAATCAGTTGTAATGTTGAAAAAATTACCAACAAGCTCCATATTGCTGCAAACTCCAAAGAGGTCAAAGTTAACTTACCAAAACTCATTAGTGCAAACAACATCAGTATTCATGAAGTTGCTGAGTTGAATTTGAGTTCGCTAGAACAAATTGATCACACCCTTAATGTAATCAACAACTACTTCTCTCAGGTTAAATTTCCAAAATTGAAGTATATTGGTGGTACTTTGAGTCTTCTTAAAAATGACAGATTGAATCAAATTGAATTCCCAACAACCACTGATATAGGAGGGGGGCTTATGATTGTTAACAATACTAAGCTTGAAAAGATTGATTTCTTACCCAAATTAAGTGTTATTGGTGGTGCTTTAGAATTGGTGGGAAACATAAAAGAAACCAGTATAAAGCAATTAAAATTAGTTAAAGGAAGTGCAAAAATTAAGTCGTATATTTCATCATTCGATTGCTCGAAATGGGCAAGGAATGAAATTAGTTCCGTAATTAGAGGTGGAAAAATTGAATGTACTAATGGCAATAACGAGAGAATTGTCTCTAATTCTCCTGATGGTACTTCAAAAAATATTACCAGCTTTCCAAGACTTAAGTATAGCTCGGGAGCACATGTGGTTCTACCTACATGGTTATCAATATTCAGAGTGCACCGTTTTATTTAGATGGTATTTTCATATGGGCTCGCTAATAAAAATTAATTAGTATGTTGTAGTAGCCAGTACTTAGGTCAGGCTACTGCTAAGCAAAAATGAGTACTTTACTTAAAAAAATCATTCGGTTCAGAGAATAACTGGTTGTGGCTATTATGACCGAATTTTCAATATTTTCACTACTCACTCAGTTTCCTTGTACAAATTCTCCTTCGTAATAAATTCCTTTATTTCTGGGAGTACGTGCTCTTCCCATTCTCCGCCATTTTTGATTCCGGCTCTCACCTTGGAAGAACTTATTAATCCTACGCTATCACCAAAGTTTTCATGTAAGACAATATTATTTGACCAATGGGTAGGAATGTGTTCATTTCCACCCGACCTGATGTTTTCTAAGTAGCCAGACTGTTCTGTATGATGCAGCTCGCCGTCGTTTCTGGTTAAGCAGAAAAGATCGGTAGAATTCATGAATTCCTCCAAAGACGAGGAAATTTTATCAGGCAAGTAATACTTGGGATTAAATATCCGGATCAAAGTATCGTATCCTACCAAAAAGGTAAGCCGGATACCTGAAACCCCCAGATGCTTTAAAATTGATACAGATTTGTCAACAAACTTGGCATGCTTCGTTATACCTATACTGATATTATGGGTACGAGGATATTTCTTTGACAAGTCCTGAGCCATTAGATACATCATTTCAAGTCTGTTTTCAAATGTTTCTGGTGCTGCGGTCTTGTCTGCGTTATTTACCGATAGCAAGAGCAAGATCACTCTTTGCTCTGGTTTCTCATCATGTACAAAGTACTTGCCTGATAGTGACTCTTTAATCAAAGCATTATGGCCCAAGTGAGGAGGATTGAAGGAAGAATCAAGAATGAAGATTCTGGAAGTCTCTGGATTCACAAATTGAGTTCCTGATGAGTTATATAACACCTTGAAATCGGCCAGTGAGGAAAGGAAATCCTGAAGTGGTTTATAAAAGCGACGAACAGACATTAAAGAATTGATTGATGGAACGTCTGTGTGAAGGGCTGTGTTCTTGGAAACAATTGTACAATTGGAAGTTGTCAATTGGTTAAAATATATCGAGTTTGTTGCAAAACATAATCTGGTTTTATAGTTGCGGAGAATTATAGTGCGTGCTTATATAATCAATCATCTGATGTTGCAGCCCCTGAGCTAGCAACTGAAGTACGAAGATAATCCTGGTAATTCATGACCTGAAAGGCTTGGTATAAACACTAGTAGATAAAACCGGTCTTTTATGATATGAGAGTATCGTAGTCTCTGGTAAGACATAATGAGAATAAGAAGTGATGGCTAGTTAAGCGAGAATAGTTAAAAATACAATAGAGTAGGTGGATTGATATTGTTAATTTACTTTAGTTCACCCTGGGTGATTTCATTTATATTATCTAGTTTCTTACGGTTGTCTTGACTTGTTGATTTTATTTATTTGCACGGTGAACCACCTTTATAGTGGTACATAAGTAGCATTTCTAATTTCTTTGAGTTGGCTTGATAAATAATCTGATTTTTAATATTTCATTATGATAACTTATCTTCTAACATTCTTTGTCCTATTACAATTCATCGTCGTGGGGCTTTGCTCCAGCAATATCCACCAATTCGGTAGTAAAGTCTGTATGTTAGTAATGTTAACGCGAAATAATTCAATGTACTTACATAATGTGGCCTTTGGAGGAATTGGACCAATTCCACGGTCTCCATAGGCTAAATCTGATGGAATGATCAATTCTCTTCTTTCTCCAATACACATATCCTCCAATCCCTGATCCCATCCCTGGATAACTTGGCCTACACCAACCTGGAACACAAGGGGAGTACCCCTGTTGAATGACGAATCAAAAATGGTACCATCCTCGAGTCTACCTTCGTAGTGGACGGACACCTTGTCACCCTTTTTGGTCTTGACTTTGCACTCGGCAGCTGGAATTTCTTTGGTTACATCTGTAGTTAGTAGGTGCTTTAATCGTAAAATACAAGAGGGGACCGCAATGGTTGTAGTTTTTCAACAATTTGCCCTTCGAATTGACTAGTATTCCTCTGATATTAATTGTAGTTCACATCTTTTCTGATCAATTGCTCTTTGAATAGAAGTGGACTTATCGAATACACATACCAATAACCAATCCACTGGCAGAAGCAGCCACAGAAGTAGCCAAGGCGATAATGCTGACAACAGATAAGAACTTCATAATAAAGAAAGTGGCCGATAGATTTCGGTGCGACCTGTAAAGACCCATTAATATATAGCGGATTACCAATCAGCAGTAAATGGGAGAGAATAAGTGAAGAATGTTGTCTACAACCTACAAGACAATAAAGTTGCAAGAAACATTTGCATAAGTTTTAATGAACAGACCAATAGCATCGAGCATTTCGAAACTAATCAAATTCGATTTAGTAAAATCCTACTTGAAGTGAACTATTGTACATGTATAAGAAGCCTAAAACTATACAAAACGACCAGAACGGTCGCTTAATCTTCGTAATTTACATAAAGATGATTCATACCCATAATGGGCGCCACTAATGGACACCCCAACTAAAACAACAACCTTCAAAAAGAAACGCAACCCATATAGCTGTAAAATTAAATAGAACAAAATAGCAAAAGCTGCCTTGAATCAAGGAAAACTAGTTCTGAAAAGTATATTTGAAATGAAAATTTGTGTTCTTTTCTTCGTTTGCCTAGTGAGCGAATAAGCGGCCACTTTCCAACTCATCAATCGTAGATTCAACAATTTCATCATCGTCATCATCCTCAACGAGTTCAATAGTAGCATACTTAATCATATCCCAACGTTTCCAGAAAGAATTCACGTCTGAAATAACGTCAGAATCAACCAAGTCTTGTAAGTAGTACTTGGCTTTAGTAAGACGATCCTTCAAAGCTTGAAGTTGACAAGAGGAAGGATCTTCTTTAGTTGAATTGAGTGAAGAAAATGATGCAGAGGAAGATAATCTTGGTCTAAAGGATTGAACTGTAGTTTTTGAACCTTTATCATCTTCAAAATCAGTTTCATCATAATCAGTGATATCAGTAGTGTTATCAAAGTATTCTTCATCATCAGTAGCAACGGAAGCTGGAGTATTGTATCCATATACTTCATCTTCCACATTGGTGGCAGCATCGCAATATCTTGCCCATGCTTCATCAATTGCACCAACCAAGTACTCAAAACAACGAGATCTTGCAGATTTATCCGTAGCAGGAATAGAGTTTTTTGCAGGAGTACCCATGTTGTTGTTTTTGGAACTGTTGTCAGAAACAAAACTCTTATTATAGAAATTGAGAGCAATGTTTGAATTGACAGGACTGCGAGATAATTTGCAATCAAGATTTTCCAAATTTACAACGGGCTTCTCCGGTTGTATTTGACCAGTGCCAGCACCAGTGTTGATAGCAGATTCACGACGACTTCTCAAAAGAGAGTGACGACTACTTACCTCTTCATCTTCGTGATCATCACCAGCAACCAAATCTTCATCTTCATCACTATATTGGGAAATGGCTCTAGACAATTCAGAGTTCATTGAGAATGAGACTCTAGTAGAAGCTCTCCTCTTAGCTCTGACTTGATCGGCATTATAACAAGATTGTTCATCTTCCGAATCATTGTCTTCTTCCGAAGAGGTGTAGATGCAAACCGACTTCTTTGTCGGATATTTGTAAGAATTAAGTTCAGACAAACATATTCTCTTGGGTGCAGGAGCCTGGTGATAAGGGCTGGTAAAAGTGCAACTGCGCTTATTGTTCGCAGAGAATGCCTGAGAACATAAAGCCATAATGAAATATCAACCTTTTTTCTGTTGGCGCGATAAAGCGGTGTGGGGACGACTAAGTCTTTTTTCTGAACTCAACCAATAAAGGCGTCAGAAAGTCTAGCAAACTGCGGGTAACCGTTGACACTCAAAAAAAAAAGAATGACCAAAAAAGAGGACACCCTGTTAACTTTTCGTAAGCGGTGGCGACGGATTCAGCAAAAACACAGCGTAAGCAGGCAAGCTTGGGCAGTGAAGTGACTTGAGCTGGACTTGTAGTTGTGTATGGTTAGCTTTGTATAAAAGAGGACTCTCTAATATAACTAAGTAAACCAACGGTGTGTGTGAGGGGGGAAGTAATTTGTTAGTGTATTTCACACGGAGAGGGAAAAAAAGGGATACTTTTAACACAAGGGAAAAAGTGAGAAAAAAAAATGGAGGTGAAAATTAATTCTTTCTTTTTGACACCGTGAGAAAATTAATGCGTGAAATTTCCTTAGCAGGGGGGTTGGCCACTTTTAATAGGAAGGATTTCCTGAAAAAAAATCCATGGTGCGCACACGCTGGCTTGACGAGGCGTTTCTTTTTGTGCGGTGGCGGACTGTGATTGGTGGGAAACCGGGCTATGTCCGGGTAACAGTGCCCGCAATAGGGGGTTACCCGGACCGACTCCTATTAGCACAGGAGGGGTCTGCTACAAAGGACAATAGTGCACGTAACCCAGATGATTATCTGGAAACGGCAAAATTATTTCGACACCCCTCTATCTGAAATAGGGAAAATAACGAGGAGGTGCATACAACGTGAAAAGTTAAACATAGAGCCTCTCTTACCAGAACGCTTCAATCATATCTATACTAGGATATGATTAAAAGATTGAACCCTATTTACTACCCAGTAATTCATTTCTCTACCTATGCTTAACAGCCATAAAAATTCTTTTTTGCTTACCCGTTGTGTTCCCCGCAAATTTCAATCAAGTGAATTGACCCAGCAAGCTTATGGATAGAACAGGTCTTTGCAAAACGCATGGAATCTGCTAAATTTATTGCTGATAAGATAACAATCGGCATAGTTTTCAGGATTTTTGCATCTATGCAATTCGACTGATAAATTCATCGATTGCTTCTATTCTGTAAAGACTACGAAGTCCCCTGCTCCAGCAAGAGTTGCTAATCTAGTTAATTTAAATAACTATAACTACTCTATTTGGAGATTATTCTTTATTCTCTCTAATAATTGCTGTATTTTTCATATTATTGCAAACTTTTACATATTTCTACATTTTTCTAATAAAAATTAAATTATGATATTCAACCATCTCAGTTACTTGATATTGAATTATATTCTCAACGTAAATATTTATAATTAATTATCATTCGACACATAAATTACATATCTCTCAGTAGTGTTCTACAAATGCTTTAATTTTATGTATTATCCAATAATACTCTGATAACCTATACATCAAAACCTAAACTCCATAAATATATCCTTATCCATTACCGTACATATCAATCCGCTAGCTTCATTTCAGCAAGCAATGGTTCTTTTACTTTCTTTGTTGCTTCAGCCTAAGTTTCAGTGATTCAATCCTTGCCGCGAATACCTTGAATATCTGTGGCTACAGATTGAATTGACTACATGAAACGAGCTACCACTCAGTAGTTCTAGACTTGTGAACACATCCTAGCTTCATATTTCACCTGCGAATCTCTCTGCTATATTAAATACCGAAAGCGCCTCTAAATTCTCAGAGGATCCTTGACGGGTAGTTGGCACCGATTTGAATGATGCAGGCGATGATCCGACCGATGAAGTGCTCGAACCCTCTTTTTCATGATTATGTCTTGAAGAATAGTAGATGCCATATTTTGGATCATTATAGTTTTCCTTATTCGTATCTGAGCCAGTCAGACCTTTGTTTAGCATAAATTCCATAAGGGTTCGTCTCCAAGAATCTTCATTTCCACCTATACCATTAACTAATTGTTCACGTAAAACGTTGGTTGCACCCATAGTAAAGTCTTCATAAATATTATCCAATTTTTCGTCAAATTCCTGATTAATAGGCTGCTCTGTTCCCAATGAGTCTGCATTACACTTCTTAAGAATCCAATTTTCATTATTGCTTAGTTGAGTTTCTAGTCCCTTCATTACTTTCAACACAAAGTCTGCAAAAGATTGTGCATTTTTGTTGTTGAACAAATATATTTGGTTATTAACGTACTTCTGATAAACATACTGAGCCAAGGGAATTGATAGTTTTACACAAGTGATAGTCAATTTAATGGAAAGAATCAAAAATGCTTGAAGCTTGTCCCATTCAGATTCTTCCTGATTATCTTTTGACTCGATGGGTGGTTCAGGGATAGCTAACTCTTCTTGGAGCTGTTTGTATAATTTGACCTTCGTGGTTTCATCAAGATCATTTAAAAAGTGCTGAATTTGTGTGGCTTCCAAATCTGGAGTATCCCTGAGTGGTGGAGAAGTTATTTTAGTGACAGGGGAGTTTATTAAAAAATCATCGACTTGTGAATTATTAGCTTCACCCTCAGAGTCCTTGGTTATTTGTCCAGAAAATCCAAATCTTGACATGCATGAATCAACAAAATCTCCAATATATCTCCGCACAAAATTATTCTGCTGTTTTACCAATTGAATCTTATGCATTCTCGAATCCTTTTCCTCAAACTTATTTTGCTGCTTGAAAAACACATCAATATTCTTGCTTATAAGTTCATCGAACTTCTCATTTTGTTCATTGAGGTACTGTTTTGTTCGCAATTCTCTATGAAGAATTTCTACAGCATCTTTGCGACCTCTGGGTTCTTCTGTGACACTAGATCTCATGGTACTACCCGAGAAAAACGATGGTGCAGGCGATCCTAATCGGGTATCAGTGGCCTGAGGTTTTTTCAGGCTCATTCGACTGATCCCTAGTGGAATGTCATCACATGTATCGCAATGATTCAAATATGATAGATCTTCATCGTAACTAGAAGCCTCCTCATCCTGTTCTTCAATAATAGGAAACGTGTCCATGGGGTCTTTGACACGGTTTTTCAAGATCCTATTATGGATCTTAACTTTGGGAGATACCACCTCGTTATCTTCACTTGGGTCAGAATTGTAAGGATTATCGTAATCTACGATATTTGGGGTGGAAGACTTATTGCTTTCCGCTAAGATATCATTAACAGCCTGAGACACATGGTCACCGTAGGGGATCTTTGAAAGGGTGGTTCTAATAAGCCAGCGAACCACCATCCTGATGCATATTTCTGTAGTAGTGGATTTATTGCAATAAATGTGTTGATCATCGTGGAGACTGATCACATGCCGTTGGGTAAGCTTGATCACGTGCTCGAGATGCATGTGGTACAGCAATGTTCGGTGCAGCATCAGCCTTAATCAGGCAAGCGCATGGAATTCCTGGACATCTATGACAGAGTATAAAGAACAACCATTTCCTAAAAATTGCTTTGATGGGCCACTATGTCTTCATTTATCATCAAGTACATATCGAACAGGATTCTTAAAGACAACCAGTTGAACCGTTTTGGTGTCGAGGATCCCTATCACGAGTACATTCCTATTGAAAGTGGTAGAAGTCAAGGCAAGCTCAAAAAAATCCCCCGTAGAATTCCTGAAGGACTTTCTGTGAACGATGTTGGAATTTTGAATCAATTTAAAAAGAAAGCCTATCGTTATGATATGTGGTTTAATATCTTTGGTGTTAAGTTCGGTTGGAGAAATATTGTGGGTGTCATTCCTATTGCAGGAGCAATAATATCAGCGTACTGGTCCCTTGGATTATTAGTTTTGGCTAGAAGATTGGATGATGGGTTTCCTTTGGATCTCCAAATCTTGTTTCTTTTTAATATCTTGGTTGACTTTGGTTTAGGCTTAATTCCTATAGTGGGTGATCTTATTGAAATCGGTTACAAGTCCAATTCTAGAAATTACCTTTTGCTTGAAAAGCACTTGGTTAGAGTTGGCGCAAAGAATCAAGGATTGATCTCCAAGGAAGAAGTCAGACCAGGGTTTATTAATGATAAAGTAAAACCTTTTGTTGATGAAAATGTCAAACCTGGTGCTATTAAAGCAGGGGAGCAATTGAAGTCTTTAATCGATCAAGCAAGCAAATCATCACCTACCACTTCTGCTTCAAACGATTCTAAGAAATTGGGGAATGAAGATGTTGAGGTCACCAGATCTTCCATTTCTACCAAGGATACGGTTGATTCTGATAGAAAATCAGTCCGAAGTATTCAGAGCTTGAATTCCATTCTTGGAAAGGCTGAAAAAACGGATTAGATCTGCAAGCTTTATTAACCGCAATTGAGAACTTTCAAATATCAGAATAATAATGTCAGAGTGTTTAGTCGGGTCTTTTGATATAGTACCCACTACGTATAGCTGACAATTCGCACACATAGATAGGATATTCTGCTTATTATTTATGGCGTGGTACTCAATTAATTACGTATTATTAATAACAGCCATGGTCAACAGACTTAAATCAAATGTAAAATTATAAGTAAAAACTCTATGGCAAATAATTGGAAATACAAGAATATTAAATACTAAAACTGGTGTTAAGAAATGGGATACTCAATATTGGAGACTTTGTAATTATTCTTACAATGTCCTACAATATTTTCGGAAGAGTTTTCATTCTTCAATCTTTAATTTGTAATCCATAGTCAAATATAAACCTTAGAATTGAATTATCACTTGTTACTACTTAATGGTTCAGAGGTCGTGTACGAACCACACCAGTACAGCCGATCTGATCACTCTATGACCGAAGCTTCATTACTTGCAACATTTGCACTTGTCCTCCAATTTCCAGAAAAGTATAAATACGGTACTTCTCCCACCAATCAAGTTTAGTTACTATGGCCAAGAAGAACAAAAGGGCCTCAAAAGAAGAAAAGAAGAAGCTTCTTGATCACGAAGAGGGCCATGAGAGTCCAGTAAGCACCGAAGTATCAAGCGATATGAACATCCTGGAGGCCAATGGGGATGCTGCTGGTCATGAAGAACCTGTAAAGGAAGTGACAGGACTGGCCAATGGTATAGAAGTTCAAAAAGAACTCATTCCTCTGGAGTCTACTGATTTGAATGGCGCAGAAGGCTCAGTCCTGGAAAATATCGAGCTTGTCACGATAGATGAAGATGTTTCTTCCATAAAGTCTACCGATGCGGTCTTGGATACTAATAAAGATGATCTCAATACCATCACACAGTCTGAAAATCAATCTCCGACAGAACAAGAGTTAAATCCCGAATTGGCAAAATTCATCTTTGCGTGTCAAGAAGGTAACTTGACTGTGGTCAAAGATTTGATCTCTTCTAAGGTAGTGGCCGCTTCCGATACATTTTCTGATGGAGTTACTGGCCTCCATTGGGCCTGTATCAACAACCGTCTCACTTTGGTGAAGTATTTGACCTCCAATGAATTTTCTAAAGCCGATCCTAATCAGTTGGGAGGTGAATTGAAAGCCACTCCTTTGCATTGGGCCTGTCGAAATGGACTTGTATATATTGTGGACTATTTACTTACAAATACCGATGCTGATCCCACCATTCGCGACGTTCAATCCTATAATGCTTTACATTTAGCTGTTCATAGCTCCAACATTCCCTTGGTCACCTATCTTTTATTAACTTGTTGTGGAACTCAAGCTAAGAAGCCTATTTACGTAGACGAAGCTGATAGTTTCAACAGAACAAGTTTGCATTGGGCAGCCTACCAAGGTGACATTTTGACAATTAATGCATTGTTGAAGTTTGGTGCGGATGTCGCAAAGGTTGACAATACATTATTTATTCCTCTTCACTGGGCTTTCATGAAGGGGTACAAATATGTACTCAAAACTCTTGTGGAAGCAGGCGCAGATATCCATGCTAAGAATGACCAGGGAAAAGATTCGTTTGAAATTGCAAAAGATATGAACTGCGTGGCAACATGGAATCAGGTCCTCATTGAAAATGATAGAGATCCAAAGAAAAATTGGGCAAAGAAGAGAAAGCTAATAGAACCCAAACTAGCAAAATTAATTACATTCTTTTCTCCTTATGTGCTATTACCGGTAGCACTTCAAATATGCTCGTTTGGTGATGGTTTTATTATTCCTAAGTTATTCTTTGCATCTATTATATTTATTGGTGGTATCATATTGGTATCTAAAACAATTGTTCCAATTTACCTTGTCGATGATAAGGCATTGGCCAAATCTCCGATCTTGTCAGGAGTCTTTTCAGGTACTGCTTTTTGGGCTGCATTAGTGTGGTTCTTTAAAATTTTGCCCAAAACCTTTTTCAGTTATTTTTTCTCAAACGTTTTGTTAGCCGGTTTATTAACACTTTGTATTTGGTCTTTCTTCAAAAGTATGTTTATTAATCCCGGCTATGTTCCCATTCCATCGGATAAGAGCGTTTCGTTGACTCAAGTCAAAGATCTTATCCAAATAGGTAAATACGACACCGATCATTTTTGCTTTGAATCGCTAGTCAGAAAACCTTTGAGATCGAAGTACTCAAGACAATCAAAAAAACTTATTGCTAGATTTGATCATCATTGTCCATGGGTATACAACGATATTGGTGTTAGAAACCATAAATTATTTATGACTTTTGTCTACTCTCTTAATTTGATTATCTTGTTGTTTACAAGATTGTCTATAGCATACTTTGACAAAGCTGCTGATGACTATGATTCAGATTTGGAAGGTGAATGCTTCCTATTATCTGATGAATTTTGCTACGGGTACAGAAACAAGCATTTTCATTTTAACATAATGTTTTGGTGTCTTCTTCAATATGTTTGGGTTCTTTTCTTGTGTGCTGTTCAAACTTTTCAAATTTTGAAGGGATTAACAACAAGAGAATTTAGTAATTTGAACAAAAGAATTGAGAGTAATAGATTCAACCATGCTACATTACCTAGAGATTTTGCCTCAAACGCTGGTTCAGACGACGGAAATTCACCGGAAGGAACTCCGGCGGTTAATTCGCCTCCAAGAATGGGTCCTCACCATCATGGGACGAATGATTTGAAGACATGTATGAGATTAATAGGTTTGGACCAATTTGTATTGACTTTGAAAATGAGTTTATCTAGTCTTCCGTTCATTTCGAGTGCCTCCATTAATAGTTCACCTGCTCAAGAAGCTTTTAATAGCGTGGTTATACCCACTGACTATGGTATGAAACAAAATTGGTTGGACTTCTGGGTATTGGGAGATCTTAATTTCAGAAACGTGTTTTATTTGCCAATTGAAGGGGAGAACAACTTGAACGGAAAGGTTGTGGATTACTACAAATTGTACGAATACCCAGCTAAGATTGAAGGCGAGATTGTATGAAGTGCATCAAGCTTTTGATATCTTATAAATTATAATATTTAAGTATTACATGATAGTTGAGCATAAGATTCAAAGCTGTAGAGATAGAAAGTATATCAATCAACATTTAACAATGTTGACAACTCTCGCAAAATATCCAAACCTTATAAATTACAAATTAGAAAATACTTTACCGATACAAACTACCTATAAAATAGTGAAAGTAGTCACATTCTACCACATAATTTCCACCTAGAAATCATCTATTAGAATGTTGGCATTACTGCACACTCGCTCACCCAAAGGCTCGCTATGGTCGACGTCAACATGGCTATAGTCACCTTAAACGATGTTTAAGTAACTTGTCAGACTGCCACTTATACCCACCCCAAACTCTTTCTTCCGAAAAAGCATAGAGTAAGGGGTAAAGATCATCGCTCCTTTCAAGACAAGACTATGACACAAGGTCAAATATCCGTCATATTAAAAGGCAAACAAAATGTAGATGACCGGACTGCTAAGAGTCACGGACAAGCTAAAGATTATTCTCACTTTTAGGGTATAAGGGTATCTCACTCATCAACCAAGTTGGATTCAGTGGCTCTTTTGAAGAGTCAAAGAGGGACGTGACCTATAGAAATGATCCTATGAAGTACGTCGACAGAGAAAAGAAAAAAAAACCAGAAATGGCGGCGAGCTTGACCAGTATTTATAGTTTTCTCTGCGGGTTACGAGCGTGTGCACATCTCAAGAACTAAAGATCAGATCCGGGTAACATTAGATATGTCACTACCAACCCTAATGAATATAGCTTACAAGAAGGACACGCTAAATGCCCTATAATGTTCAAACTAAGAGGTAATTACTTTCAGAATATCAAATGTCCAAATAATACTGCAGAAATTCCGTGTCAGATTTTGAACTGCCTTTATAACCACCAAAATGGTGAATTAAAACGAGCTTCAGAGTGTGAAGCCGATCAACCGTTACCAAAGAGAGCTGATATAGCCTCAAAATCTTCAGAGAGAGAGATTAAAACTGAAGAAAGTCCAATTGAATTCCAAAAGGATGCTCAAGAGGATAAAGAGGATGAAACGGATGAAGAGGATGAAACGGATGAAGAGGATGAAGAAGAATACCGCCTTGTACCTAAGCCTATTGAACATATTGAGGTTCCCTTTGAAATAAGACATGCCAATATTCAAAAAATTATAGGGTATTACGAGGATGAGGAATTGGAGAATTCAGAACAGGACGCTGTTGAGGAGGAATTTAGAATAGCTGATTTGAGTCAATCGAAATTGGAATATTTGGCTAATGTGGATCTGTTTTTACAAGGAAAAGAGATCAGGGTGATTTCTGACCCTAAATATATTCTTCCTCAGGAAGTCAAGCCGAAGCCACCTGCAGGGATTCCAGAAAGAAAACGATTTATTCAGTTTATGGTTGATGCATTGAAGAAAGCCAACCCTAACGTGCGGACTCCAATATTGAAGGCAATAGAAGAGGAATTCAAGATTGCATCTACAACAACAGCAGCCACATATAATCAATCTGTCAAGAAAAAGATCCACCAGATCCTAAATCCAGAGAAGTACCAGAGGAAGGAAAAGCTCTTGACCAGTAATGAATTGCTTTCAAAACTTGGGCAGTTGGTTATCCCCAAGTCAAAATTACAAAAATTCGGGTACGTGATGGAAATACCTGACAAAGTGGAACTAGATCCCAAGAGAACTTGTAGAAGATGTGGTGCCGAATTTACCTTTGATAATCAGTTAAGTATAGTTAAATGTCAATTTCATCCTGGAAGAATTAAGAGAAAAGACAAAAGAACCAGATTCTACGATTGTTGTGGATCAGAAGTTGGAAACGAGAACGAAACTTGTGCCACCCAGTCTCATCATATATTTTATTGGAACAATGTGGAGGAAATGCATACTGCCATTCCGTTCAAAAAAATCGACCATGATTCCAAAACTGCAGTCAAGGCTATTGGAATTGATTGTGAGATGGGATATACAACATTGGGATTCGAATTACTCAGAATAACTGCTATTGATTACCTCACTGGCGAAGATGTATTTGATATATTTGTTAAGCCGATAGGAAAGGTGGTTGACTTGAACACTAGATATTCGGGTATATCTGAAGTAATTGAAGGGGCGCTCACCTTTGAAGAACTGATCCATTTTGTTCGGCAATACATTGACAAGAATACTATTCTTATTGGTCATGGGTTGGAAAATGATATGAATGCAATGAGAATTATTCATGAACGGATAGTAGATACGGCAATATTGTATCCAAAATTCAAAGCAACACCCACATTTAGATTTAGCTTGAAAGATTTGGCTTTTAGTTATCTCAGTCGAAATATTCAGACAGGTGAGCATGATAGTAGAGAGGATTCGATTGCAGCTATTGATATTGTGAAGTACTTTATAAACTTGGATGCTAGCAAAGAACGGTAGAATCATGGCAGGTCCATGGCCCATAGTATATAGTATCAAAAACACATAAAAGTGTATATAATTTATCTAAACAAGTGTAGTGTGATTGTCAGGTACTGGAGATCCTACTTGTGGTATTCTGGTGTTCGGATGTTATTCATTTATCAGTATTTCACCTGAAATGGTGTTTACAATGGAGTTGAAAAAGTCGAATCTCAACTGCTAATTGTTAGATTTAATAACTTGAATATTATTACGAAGAACAATAACTGAAAATTATTCGTCGACTGCTTATATAGGTAATTTATACCTGGTACCTCCAAAAACTGCATTCAGTCGTGTACAACTGGTCAGTCTTCCCAGTCTACATTCCAAGGTTCCGTTCATGGGCATGTACACCAGGTATATTTCAGTGAATTTCCCACCAGAGCCTTTTTGAGAGTTATGGAAGCCACAACCTGGTGGGACGCTTATCACCCTCTCAAAAGTGGAATCAATTCCGTGCTCTTTAAGCCTTACTTGCAGCAATTGCTGGTATCCAACAAGACACTCTAGCCCATAGTTCAAGTTTTCAAATTGGTAAAAATCAAAGTTCTCAAGCTCAGGAAGGTCTCGGAACTGCTGAAGTACTGCCCTTTCCAACTGCTGATCCACTGGAGTAAGTGTGTGGATTTGAAGGTGGATATCTTTGGTAGGTTGCAAAATCGACTGGAATCGAGGATTGAGATTGGTGCGACACTCCGAAGCATCGTACTCTCGTTGCACCAACCTAATACCCTTGAGGAAGTACTGAATGGTGGTGTGCTGAAAGCAGGACATAGTCTCGATGGTTTGGGCCAGAGGGACTCTTTTTGCATCTAGTTTCCTGTATTGGTCGATGAGAGCACTGGTGATGAAGTGCCTGCCATGGGTGTTCGCCGTAAGAGTGAGAATGGGAGAAAACAGCCCCAGCACACCTCCTGTAAACTTGACAGCCACAAGCAATGCTCCTAATACTTTCCAGATCCGGACTTTCATGATGCTGTTGCAAGATTAGTAGCTTACCCGTATGGGAGTGCACAAACGGCTGCAAATTGGCCAGGCACGAGGTTCGCGGTCGCGTCACAATCCATGCCTACGCGTGTAATAAGATATTTATCTACACGAGATCCATAAATTCTTCCTCTGTTAGTCCAACTTGATTAAATGGCTAAGATCACCAAACCCATCACTCCCAGCAAGGCACCTGGTGGCCATGTGGGTTCTTCAGGCACAAAAAAGAAGCAACTGTCACTCATGTCGTTTTTCAAACCAGCCAAGGAGTCGGTTGCTTCTGCCCCAGAAAAACCCCAATCGTCTCCATTGAAGTCGAAATCGACACCATCTGCTACAAGACACAATTCCCTTGAAGCCTCTAGTGATAAGGAAAACGACACAAGTATACTAGAAAAACAGGCAAGGTTGACAGACACCCCACTCACCTCCGAGAGTGAAGCAACTCCTAAAAAGCCTACTGCTAGAGATACTCTTCCTAAGTCCTCACCATATCTTGAAGAGAGACTGGAGAAGAAACCTTTGGCAGAGTATAATGGTAACCACAATTCTAGTTCCCCACTCAAGCGTAGACAGGCTTCAAGATCAGTGAGCTATGTGGAGTCTGATGAAGAAGAGGTTAATTCTACCCAAAAGAAAAGAAGAAAGGTTCTTGATAGTGATGATGACGACGATGAAGATGTTTTCGTACCTCCGGAGGAAGAGGAGGACGAGGATGATGATATGAGTGACTTTATAGTGGATGATGATAAGAGCGAAGGAGAAGCTGAAGAAGCAGAAGATGAGGAAGAAGAAGTCAAGTCTAGAAAGGAGAGAAAGAAAGCTAAAGCTAAAAGTCCCATCTCGAACAACAATACCAGTTCTGGTTCTTCTTCGTTTACTCTTGGTAATAAATTTAAATCTGGCTCAAATTATCAAGCTTTGGGTCTGGTTGCTGCTTCAACTCCAGTAAAATCCTCGCCATTACCCGCAAAGAAGAACTTTGCAAAGGAAAATGAAGAAAGATACCAATGGCTTGTGGATATCAAAGATTCCGAGAAAAGACCAAGAGATCATCCGGATTATGATCCTAGAACTTTATACATTCCCCAATCGGCCTGGTCAAAATTTACTGCATTCGAAAAGCAGTATTGGGAAATTAAGTGCCAAATGTGGAATACCGTGGTGTTCTTCAAAAAGGGTAAATTTTATGAATTATACGAAAATGACGCTATGATTGCCAATAAAGAATTTGATCTTAAAATTGCAGGTGGCGGAAGAGCTAATATGAAATTGGCTGGTATCCCAGAGATGTCATTTGAATACTGGGCCAAAGAGTTTATAAGTCATGGCTATAAAGTCGCCAAGGTAGATCAAAAAGAAACCTTATTAGCCAAGGAAATGAGAGGTGGTACTGGAACCAAAGAGGAAAAGATCATTAAAAGAGAACTCACCAGTATACTCACTGGTGGTACTCTTACTGATCTTGACATGATTAGTGATGATATGTCAATTTATTGTTTGAGTATCAAAGAGGAAACTCTGGATGATGGTTCCAAGGTATTTGGTGTTGCCTTTGTGGATACCTCGACTGGTGAATTGAACTTGATCGAATTTCATGACGATGCTGAATGTACCAAACTTGAAACGTTGGTTACACAAGTTAAACCCAAAGAAGTTATTTGTGAAAAGGGAAATTTGAGTTCAACTGCTACCAAAATCTTGAAATTTAATGGACGAAATCAAATCTGGAATAACATGAACCCAATCACCGAATTTTGGGATTATGATATTACTTTGGAAAACCTCGTGAAGGCAAAGTACTATGAGGCTGAAGATTTGGATGACTATTCCAACTTCCCTTCTATCTTAAGAGAGGCAATTGAAACTGAAAAAGTTTGCTTTAATGCTTTCGGTGGTTTATTGAGCTATTTGAGATTCTTAAAGCTTGATGAAAGTATTATGACTTTGGGCAATATCAACAAGTATAATATTTCAAAAAGTACAACTTCAAACTTGATTCTTGACGGAATTACGCTTAACAATTTGGAAATTTTAAATAATTCCTTTGATGGAGGAGACAAAGGAACATTATTCAAATTGATAAATAGAGCTATTACACCATTTGGTAAAAGAACTTTGAAGCATTGGGTATTACACCCATTAATGAAGATAAAGGATATTAATGAGAGATACGACTCTGTGGATTACTTGATGAATGATGGTTTAGAATTAAGAACAATGTTAGAACAGGGGTTCACAGGTTTACCGGATTTAGAAAGATTGATCAGCAGAATACATTCGAAAACATTGAGATTTAAGGACTTCTTGAAAGTCATTGAGGCTTTTGAACGGATTTCGAATCTAATTGGCCAAGTTGAAGAATTCACAAATGAAGACTCAGGTTCATTATACAAGTACATGAAAAAGTTTCCATGCGAACTTAAAAAGATCATCGGTGAATGGGAGGATGCATTTGATAGAAACGAGGCAAAATCTGATGTTATTATTCCTAATAAAGGTATTGATGAAGCATTTGACGAGTCTTACGGTAAGATTCAGTCGTACGAGTCTAAATTAACAGATTACTTAAGAGAATATAAAAAAACATTCAAATCTAACGAAATTGTCTTTAGGGATTCAGGTAAAGAAATTTACTTGATTGAATTTCCAAACAAATTAGAGAAAAAGGTACCACATGAATGGCAGCAAATGGGATCCACCTCAAAAGTCAAACGTTTCTGGTCTCCAGAAGTCCGTTCATTGGTGAAGGAGTTGATGGAACAAAAAGAAATGCACAAGCAAGTTTGTGATACCTTGAAATTCAGAATGTATGATAGATTTGATAAACACTACCCAATTTGGATGGATACTCTCAGGTCAATTAGCTCAATAGATTGTTTGCTAGCATTGACTAGAACTTCAGAGACTATGGGATATCCTTCTTGTCGTCCAGAATTTGTTGATTCTGATCATGGTATAGTCGATTTCAAGGTATTGAGACATCCATGCTTTGAAGGAACCACTAAGGAATTTATTCCAAATGACATTTGCTTAGGTGGGGATTCAAATGCAAACTTCGGTCTTTTGACTGGTGCAAATGCAGCAGGAAAATCAACGATCATGAGAACTACTGCGTTAGCAGTTATTTTAAGTCAATTGGGATGTTATATTCCAGCCTCACTGGCAAAATTAAGTCCAATTGATAGAATTATGACAAGGTTAGGAGCAAATGATAATATTATGCAAAGAAAGTCTACATTTTTTGTTGAATTATCTGAAACCAAAAAGATTTTAAGTAATGCCACAACCAAATCTCTCGTTATTCTTGATGAATTAGGAAGAGGAGGTTCTTCCAGTGATGGTTACGCAATTGCAGAATCTGTCTTATACCATTTATCGACGCATGTTCAGCCTTTGGGTTTTTTTGCCACTCATTATGGTACTCTTGGAGATGCATTCAAAAATCATCCGCAAATTAAACCATTAAGGATGGGAATTCTCATTGACAACAATTCCAGAAATATCACCTTTTTATATAAATTAGAAGAAGGTGCTGCTTCAGGCTCATTTGGTATGAACGTCGCTTCTATGTGTGGTATTTCTGAAGATATAGTATTGAAGGCAGAGATTGCCGCCAAGCAGTATGAGCAGACCTCAAAATTGAGAAGAATGGATGAAAAAGAGTCGGAAAATATTAAACTATCTTTGGGAGTTCAGAGTGATTTTTCGTGGTTTGTTGGCGATAAAATCAAGACATTAGAGCATGATATCTTGGATTATAATGAGACTGTTAAACAAAGGGCATTAGAGACGTTTTTTCGTATCATTGAGCAATGAGGGTTTTCCAAGGGAAGTCCTTAGAAATAAATAGATAATGCTCGTAACTGGGCTTCAAATGTTTGATGTGTATAATAGAAATGTATAAATTATGATTATTAAGAAAGTAGCAAAAAGACTCCAATATCGCTAAGATGAAATACGGATGTATTAGGTTTATTGGTATTTAAATCCTTTCTCATTTCTTTCATTAAGCTGAGCTTTCTCAAACAAGTAAAGTAAAAGACATTGTGTTACCTCATTTTGACAATTATTTAGGAGTTGAGAAGAGAATTAGACCATTTCACCTTGATTACATTCATTTGTTTCCATATACATCCAACCACGTCTTATGATTTTGCCTACCCCAGATAACACCACGTTACGTAAGCATACTATACTTATATAAAAAATCTCGCCACTACCCACTGATTTTCTACAATATACTCTTTGACCATGTTTACCAGATTGGGCCTTAACACTAAAACTCCATACCATTTTCTCTTTTACTCGATTGCATTTGGTGGTGCTTCTTTCTACTCCTTTGTTGTTTCACCAATTGTGTTTAAGAAATTGCCCCGTGAAGAATTCTCCAATTTGCAGGCTCAAGTCTTTCCAACCTACTTCCTTGGACAGACGTTGTCTCCAATCATTTTGGGATTGACTTCTCCACTAAGAGTTTGCCCATTTACTGGAGGTGTATTGGCGTTGTCATCGTTGGCAGGTGCCTTAAATTTATTGTACTTGTTACCTGTATGTGCTGATTTGAAGGTGCAAAGAAAGAAGTTGATTGCTGAAAAATTAGATAAAGATGCTAATGGCGAGGAAACTGAGGAGTTCAAAAAGTTGACCAAGCAATTTGGTGCATACCACGGAATTTCCACCTTGGTGAACTTGGTGTCTATTGTTTCTCTTGGTGTCTATGGGTTGCTTTTGGCCAAGCGCATTTAGTTCTCTAGCTTCAGCTAGTTTCTTGTATATAGCAAAATTATATGGTTTGTGAATGAATATGATGTGTAATTGAGTTAACTGTCATTAAAGAATAAGGATAGTATACATATAAAGGTAAGCTGGTATGAAATGCAGAATGGGTTTCCAGAGTATTGAAATATGAATGAAAATGATATGTAATTGAGTTAAATAATTTTAAAGAATAAGAACGGTTTACATATAAAAGTGTGCTGGTATGAAGTAATAAAGAATGGGTTTCTCATAGTATAATATTATTTTTATTGAACTTTCAATGTAAATGACAAGTGAAGAATTAAAATTAAACTGTTTCCTATTTGAGCTATGTTTTTATGGGGACTAAGTGAATTCGTTCAAAGTTTGTATTCCATTAATGTTTCCATTTTATATTCCATTTAAGCTAAATAATATTGAATTAAACATTCTCATCCAATCATACCGGAAATGATCATCTCCAATTAGGTATACGTCAACCATACCATTTCAATAAGATTATCCATATGTTTCATAAAACTCATAATTAGGGATCTTTCGAGGTGGCTGTATTTCAGAATTTGATTAGTCTTCTTCGACTGAGCTTTATAGAGTCTCGAGACATTTCATTCTTCAATTGCTTATTGTCTCTTTCTGGCCTTTGCCTCCTCCAACTGTCTCTTTTCTTCCTCAATCTCCTCGGCATATACGTAGTAGTAGAATCTAGCAAGCAATAAGTAACCCAAAACACCAACATCAGTAAAGAAAAGAGCAAAGTACCAAGTTATGGTTGTGCTGGAGAGCTCTGGGCGAATCAACAATTGTCTCATGATCCAAGCATAATGAAAAATGAGAATAACAATGATTGAGAAGGTCACCACTCCGAATTTGATGTCCTTTATTAACTTAGGAGTGAGGCGCTGTTTCAAGGTATTAGATTTAGCCATTATTGATAGAGAAATGTGGAGTCGACAAGACTGATATTTTCGCGATGCGAAGGAGTAGTGAGTGGCACTAAACGCAGTAATACATTATGAGATTTTTGTGGAGACGACCAATTGAGAATAGTGGTGCAAACGAGGGCCACGAGGAAATATCTGGGATAATGTTATAGCAACTTGATCCATATGGGTAATTTATAGATGTACTTCCCTCATTAATGTGTACATATGCAACCATTATAGATCTAGAAGGTAATAACTTTTTCTCTTGCATTATTGCATTACTTGCTGCAACGTGTGTATTCGCTATGTATAGAGAGGTAGTTGCTTTTCCCAATTTTAATACTATCACTATGTTCTTGAATAGATTAGCAAGTAATGTGCCTGCGGCAACCTATGTCAAAATCACGGATTCATGCCTGACCCTTCCCGGGGAATGAAGGATAACTCTCCCACCTTTCCCGGGCAAAGAAAAACGATGATCAATGAGATTAGAGTTTACTTCTGATGACATGACTCAAGAACCCCGAGCCTCACTTTGTCAGATAACTGATCGAGCTGAACCCTTCTGTCCGGTAGATGCTCTAGAAACCCGGTTATTGAAGTCCGAATGTAGTCTCATTGTGGGTCATTTCAGTAGACATAAACCAATTATGCGATGATGAAAAGCCGTTTATCTCCCCCGGATATGTACGGAATTTGATGCAATAAATTCACCAAATGGGTACTGCCAATGTCCTGTCCAATGGGCATATAATACATATCGTGCATAGAAATAAGGTGAATATCCTATCAATGTAACATCTCCGCTCTGGACTTACGAAGCCGAGTAATCGGACCGATCGTGGTGGTCCTCTAGTAGGTGGCTGCGAAATCCATTCGTGCATGATAATCTCCTTTTCGATAGATTATGCGTCGGTGGGTACAAAAATTATGAAAGCCAAAACCTCATAGCTGATTTAGTCACCAAAAATAAAACCCATAATCCTGCGTATGAACATTTAATGCTCATTTGAGTCTGCTAATACTTCAAAAGTAGATAATAATAGCAATCTGGTAATAATTTATGCACCGGCGATAGGAACACATCAAAGAAGTCCACCACTGATACCTATCTCCATGGGGCTTATGGATGCCACACTGCATTTAGCCACACACACCCGGGGAATAATTCCAGACCCGAACCTTAAAATTCCTATCCGGTGTTTGATTACTTCCAGGTGCTTCCAGAAATTTCGGGTTAGCGTCATTTTTTTGAAGTCACTACCGTGATTTTGAGGAAATTTTTCAGGTGAATAGTTGAATTCACGAGATCATGTCATATTCCTGTCGTCTGGTCAGGCGTGTTGCCCAAATTTGTGTAGTTCCTCATACCCTTAATTCTAATTTTGTTTTCGGTTATCGGGCCTCACTTTGGTTATATCAAATATTGATATTCACTATGGGCTCGCTAAACTCCGAATTAAAAATTCACCCCTAAAAAAAATCATGCAACCGCATTCCTCAGAAAGGATGATCGGTTCGAATCCTGTTTGAACCATTTCGGCCAAATGGTAATTGGAGAGGTTGTTTGGTCTTGATACAATTAAGCAAGCCGAGGTAGCAAATTCTGGGATTGCTAGTAGGAGATCAGGTGTTCCTGGTGAGGATCTACCGTAAATGGTCTGATCATCATTCGAAAAACCGTTAGACTCTGCATGGTGTGGAATGATTTTATGAGCATGTTCACAAAATACTTCTTTTTACAGCTATGTACGCGAAGGGTGCAGCCGTATTATTCCTAAGTATTACGGCAGATTACGGACTTTGTGAACATCTTTGGGAATATAAATATATGAGCTGGATGTTCCTGTTCTTGAAACATTGTCTAACAGAGTCTACAGGAATACCTGATTACTGCGAAAACAGCTACTTGATATTGCTGCTTTAGTTTTAGATTACAATACCTTACTTCGGTGACTCCAACTCATATCTGGGATGTACAATTATATGTGTGAAGTTCCCGTGCCCAATTATATCGGAGCAGTACCGTTGTCTCCCGCATCCTCCAGTGAAGATCAGATGTGGGTGAACGATTTTTTGAATAAGGCCCAACAACAGCCAATAGATTCCAACTTATTTATGGAGATACAAAACTACCAACCTCCTGATTCTCAAGCTAGTTCCTCACAAGCATCCAATTCCAATAGCCCTGTGATAAAGGAAGAACCAATTTTCGATTTTTCAACTTTAGATATGAAAATAGAAGATCTTGAAAAGGATTCAGATAGCACTCTTGAAACTCCTGACGTTGCTATAAGGGTAACCAAGAAGAAGCATTGTACCCGTGGTCCTCGAAAAAAGTTGACGGCTTCTCAGAAGCAAGCACACAACAAAATCGAAAAGAAATATAGAATCAATATCAATGAAAAAATAGCAGGATTGCAAAAAATTATACCTGCGGTGGCTAAAGAACTGGTAAGTTTTGAGACAGGATCTCGGGATGTGATAGATAATAGATGTCAAAGACTCAATAAGTCTGCTATTTTAGAGAAGGCTACAGAATACATACTCTCTTTGCAAAGGAATCAATCAAAATTGATGGAAGAAAATAGAGCTCTTAGAGATTTGATTAGGCTTCATGAAACCCAATAGAGCTGGTAATTTATGGGTGGAGAAGCTTACTATACGAAATATCCTCGAAATGAAATTTTGTCAGGAGATTTTACTATATTGTTTAGTCATGAATGATACGTTTGATGTGAATGAAATTGAACTTTATTGGAATCGTAATATTGTATCACCTTAAATCTGTATCATCATGCAAGAATTGTTAATTCGTTGTACCTCATCGCCAAGTTCAGAACAGAGGCATCTGGCGGATGCAACTAGTCCGATGGAATGAGAACAACATGAACAAGATACTTAATTGCTTGCGTGCTAGAATCGAGTTGAGCACAATTTTGACCATTGAACCTGCGACTTCCTACAAATGTATAAATCACCGGGTTATGTAGTAGTCGTCAATAATTTCCCTCCAGTAATAGCGAAGCAATTAGTGCGATTGTCAAATTTTATTAAATATGACCGGGTTTGGATCGCCGCCAGCTACTGAATATGGCCGGAAAAGTTTCAAACATTTTTTGATGGGCAGTACCTATACTATAACCCTTTTTCATTGCTATCTAGTGTGCCATATTGTGTTCCCATTGCACCTTTCCTTTTCTGCTAGTCTAAGTACTCTCCTGAATAGAATCTTCATAGCCCAGCCTTTCCTTTATCCATGATTTCTTGAGGGTCCCCTTTCACAAACAAAAATGCCAAGGGTCCCGGCCGCAAATCGCATTGCAAAATTTTCTAAAATGGAAACTGTGCAACCATTTATTTCTTTTTTCTATACAAAGCTCTGTTAGACTTACTTTTTTTGACATACTGTCAAGGCATTTACAGAACGGCGATTTATTGAGGGATATTGGGACCGGTATTGGTCTCGGACCTCATATACCGTTGGCAAAATTCGGGTGGTTTATATATGAAGTAAATCCTCTAAAGGCAGCTAAAACCGGAACACTAAAATTGTCGAGTACCTGAAAGTTTGAATACAAACAAAAGGTGTTCTCCACAGCCTAACTGGTAAGACAAATTCCATATAATCAGCTGGAGGAAAGCTCAACCCCACCTCAATCACTTCTAATTGCTAATCCTAATATTATACATAAACTCTCGATTTTTCAAAAAGGAAAAAGGATACAATTAATTTGTTCCAATTTTTGATCTGAAACTCCTTAAAGAACAAGCCATTTCTAGAAGATATCTAGTCCAAAAACGTCGGCACATTTCGAGGCTGCCTTATACAGCCACAGTTGCAAATTTATTTGGCATCAGCTCATACTAACGAACTGTTGCAACCATTAAATACGAAGATTCCTAGAATGCCTGGTGAATACCCTTTATCGAAAGTTTCGGAGAAGGACTTCTCGGTAGCAAGTATTGATAAAAGTTCATCTACTTCCTTCGACCAACCTAAATCATTTTTAAAAAACTTCTTTGACTCGTTCAAAAAGCTGGATGGTTACAATGTTGTCACAATGGAAGACAAACTCAAGGACTACCAAGTAAAGTTAATTGCACTTGGTGGAGCTATCGGAAGTGGTCTTTTTATCAGTAGTGCTCAAGCGTTGGCACAAGCAGGTCCGGCTGGGTGTCTTATTGGATATTCTGTAATTGCCATTTTGATCTACTTCATCGTGCAGTCGTTGGGTGAACTTACCAGTACTTACCCTGTTAAAGGGAATTTTCTTGTTTACAGTACTAGATTTATCGACGAATCTTGGGGTTTTGCCATGAACTGGAACTATGCACTCCAGTGGATTGTTACCATTCCGCTATCGTTGGTTTCCGCTTCCTTAACTATTGAATTTTGGGGTAGTAATATAAATCCTGCTGCATGGGTGGCCATTTTTTATGTTTTTATTTGTGCCATTAATATATTTGGGATAAAGGGTTACGGATATGGTGAATCGTTTTTTTCCATCATCAAAGTTTTGGCAATTATCGGATTTTGTATTCTTGCTATTGTTCTTATTGCTGGAGGTGGGTCTCAAGGCTATATTGGAGCAAAACATTGGCATCAACCAGGTCCATTTGCACATTCTCTCAAGGGTACGTTAAGTACATTGGTCAACGCTGCATTCAGTTTTGCAGGTACTGAATTGGTGGCTATTGCTGCTGCTTCTGCTCCAAACCCACGAAGAGCCCTTAGTAATGCCATAAAGCAAATTTTTTGGAGAATCACCGTTTTCTACATGCTTTCCATTATTTTGGTATGCTTCTTAGTTCCGTATAACGATCCATCACTATTAGGAAATTCATCCTCTTCAGCTTCTCCCTTTGTCATTGCTATAAAAAATGGAGGGATCAGGGTTTTACCATCAATTTTTAACGTGGTTATTCTTTTGGCAGTATTATCGGTTGCAAATACTTCTGTTTTTGCTTCCTATAAGCCATTAGTTGCATTGTCGGAAGCTGGTCATGGCCCTAAATTTTTATCCTATATTGATAAGAAGGGGAGACCGATTTATTCTATCTTAATATGCTTGGCATTTGGATTAATTGGATTTGTTAGTGCATCTTCCAAGCAAGAAATTGTTTTTGATTGGTTATTGGCTATCAGTGGATTGTCCACAATCTTTATTTGGTTTTCCATTCCTTTAGCTCAAGTTAGGGTTAATTATGCCTGTAAATTGCAGGGCATTTCCCTCGAGAATAAACCATTCAACGCCGTTGGTGGTGACTATGGTGCATATTTATCGATGTTCGTTTGCGTTATTATATTGATTGCACAATTCTATGTTGCATTATTCCCCGTAAATGGTACTCAATTGGATGCAAATGGGTTTTTCCAAGCTTATATCTCTGCTCCAATTGTGTTGGTAATGTACGTGGGACACAAAATCTGGACTAAGAATTGGAACTTATATATTCCAGCCGAAAAGATTGATGTTACTGATGGAAGAAACGTGATTGAGCCCGATGTAGCACTTCAAGAGAAGATTGAAGACGATGAGAAATGGAAAGCTCAATCCTGGGGTTATAGATTCTTTCATACTTGGTGTTAAAGTTTACATTGTATATTATGTATATTAGTTTATAGAGTCATGTGATAATGATAATTATTTATATGATAAAGTACAGAAAGACGAATTTTGAAATGAAAGTATATGTTTATTGATACCCATTATTTTTCAATGGTATAAAATACTAGCTGATATTGATATATTGATCAAAGAATAGACATACCAATACATAAGTAATAAATAATTATTCTTGGCTCTGAAGTAAATTTATCCCTCAAAGATGGCGATTTATCATAAACCTACCAGAAAATCGATTAATTAATACAATAGTCTAAATGAACAACTCCAAGTTCATGTCAGTCCAAGTCTCAGCTTCAGTTAAATATCTCAAAAATCAACTACAATTCCTAAATGATCAAGAACATTCACAATAAATAACGATCTTGACTTCCAGATCCAGACATTGATCGCGATCAAGATTATCGCATTATAATATCCTTATGTCTTTAACATTTTTAACTCCGTAAAATTGGTTTACAAGCCCTTCCGAACCGTTCCCATACTTTCTTTCAACTGTATCTTTTTTGTAGAACTAATTCATAAGCTCTCGGCCATGTTTATCCATACTTTGGCTCGGACGGTTCCTGTGCACGCCAGCGCACTGAATTAGTTTACATACTCTCTTTTATACTTCCACCATCATGGCAACTGTGAATCAGCTTATCACGGGTTTGGCCAACCTCTTGACGGAATCCAAGAGACGATACCCCGAAATCAAAGCCAATTGCGATGTGTCATTGTCTAATCTTAAGCAATATGCACCATCTACTCCAATAGCGGATATCAAACCTAATCATAGACACGAACTTATCGAGCCATTCGTCAAAGCAATCAAGACTGGGAATGCTAAGATAGTCACCATCACTATTCCAGTGATTCACCAGCTCATATCAGCACTGGTGGTGCCTTCACAAAGCTTGGATGAGTTGTTGGATGGCCTCAAGGAAGCGTCCAATCTCGCTGTCGATATCCAATTGAGAATCCTACAGTGCTTGCCAACGTTGATGCAGACGTATGGTGCCCATATCAAGGGTGAATTGTTGATAAAACTACTTGGAATATGTTCTAGCTTGACTACAAGCAACAAAGCCACTGTTGTTATCAACACTGCCTCTGCAACATTGCAACAATTGTTCAGTAACGTTTATGATGAAGAAAGAAAAAAGACCACAGAAAAAGATGAAGACGAACCCAATCACTCTATCACCCTTGAAGACAATGATGTGATAGAGCTTCCAGAAACGTCCTACGAATCGTTTGAGATTTTTCAGGACTTGTGTCATTTAATTGAAAATGAAAAACCCACTTACCTTAAAGACTTTACCCATATCAAAATAACCTCAATTCTTGAAATAGTGGAAAATATTATTGCCAGCCATAAGGCACTATTTAATGACAGGAAAGAACTCTCATACTTGTTAAGAGTCAAACTCATTCCCTCCTTATTGAGAATCCTAAGCTCTACTGTTAGACTCTTTCCCTTGGTTACTCGTACAATGAGGGTGCTATTGGTCCTTTTATCATCACAATTAAACAACTTAGATATTGAAAGCGAAGTCATTCTATCATTTTTGAACCATATGCTTCTTAATGAACCAGCAGAGGAAAACGCAGTACCTTGGGAAAAGATTTTGGTACTTGAATTGTACAAAGGCTTATTTTCTGACTTTAGTATCATAAAAGCTATTTTTGAAAAGTATGATAATGACGACAAGAAGAAGGATGTTATTCAGGAATTGAATAGTATCCTCATCACATACCTTCAAAATAATACTATTCTTACTCAAAACCATTCCGTAAAACCTCCACAAGGACAATTATATATCTCAAGATCATCTTCTCATATGAAGATATCGATTTTTGATCATTTGGATAAGGTCGAACCTCCACATTCTATTCCCCTTACTTATCCCATTTACCTTACATTTAATATTTTGCTCCTTTATTCTGAGGGTATTGCCAATTTTGTGCAGAATTTATCGAATAATTCAAATCCATCTACATTGGAAGCCGATGTGGAATTCACAAATTATTTCATAGAAGCAAGTTATCCTAATATTCTGAGTTTGTTCGAAACGTTTTTGTATTATGATATGGATAACGAGAGCTTTCATTTGTTAGTAAGGTCATTACAACGCTTCACGCATTCCACTGGTTTGTTGGGATTGAGTGGACTTAGAGACGGTTTATTGTTGATCCTTTCTCGAGCCATTATTAAGAATGATGAATACAGAGAAAAGACAAATGGTAGTTCATTACAGGAACAAGGTAAACAATTACTAGCATTTGGCGAATCTCTAGTGGAATCGTTGACATCTTTACAAGCACTGGGCCATGAGCATGACTCGGGACAAGAAGGGGAAATTCTATCATCTAGACAAAGTTTAGAATCAACACACATTCGCTTTAGAAACTTTAATTCTAGAAATATCACATGTATCCGGGCTTTAGCCAACTTGGGTGTTTCCTTGGGATCGACCTTAGGCAGCTCTTGGAAAATCATCTGGATGACATTCCAATGGTGTGATTATTTTGTTTACGGGCCAGATAAACTCAACAGTAATAAATCTAAAAATAGTGAGGATTATTTACCAAAATTATCTAGTCAGGATTATGCTAATTTGGAGTCCTCCAAAAAAAAATTAATTGAAAGCGTGAATGATTTTCCTATTGATTCCTTTGTCGAATTGTTGAGATCATTAATTGAATTATCTGATGAATTAATCGGTGAAACAAAGGAGCCGAAACTGAATTCAACACTTGTTACTTGTCCCTATAACAAAAGCTTTTATTTAAGTAATATTATCAATGTGTGTGAGGTCAACCCTAATAAATTTTTTATCGAGGATGACTCAATATGGAACATGTGGACTGAGTACATTATTAGACTTGGAACTCAAAGATCCATGAACTACAATTTAAGAATCCATATAGTGAAGGAATTTAATTCTCTTATCGAATACATCACCACCCTGGGTTTTAGTTCGAATTCCCAAGAGATAATCACTAAAACTGCATCTAAATCTTTGAATGGTATCAAATTATTTTTGAATGGTATCCTTGATCTAGGCGCACCTAAAGAACTTTTAGTTCTTAATGTTGAGACTGAAATCCATCATTTATGTCTTTCGACCTTATACGAATTGATCGATAAGTATGAGATTTACTACAAGAATTCTTGGAACGTCGTTTTTGAAATCTTGGATACTCCTTTTAAAACAACTTCATGGTATAACGAAGATAAAAACTTAAAAGAAAAGGTTAGATTACTCATAGATTCCTCTTTTAGAACCTTGAAGTTGATTTTAGACGAGTTTATGTCTACCTTACCTTTCAGTCAATTAAAACTATTGATTGATACTTTGAGAAATTTTTGCTGTCAGACCTTCGATTTGAATACTTCTTTCAGTTCGGTTAGCTATTTCTGGTTGATCAGTGATAGTTTAAAACTGAGAATAAGTCATAGTGCAGATTTATTGAAAGATGAAAAGCTCTCATCTGTTGAAACGGAAGCACAGCTTGTGGAATTTATTGAAAACACAACTGATGAAACAGTGAAGCAAAGTCATATTCATTATATCGCTCTTGAAATATACTTACTTTCCACATTGGTTAAGTTGTCTTTGGATTATAGAGATCAGGTGAGGGATGGTTCAATTCAGACATTTTTCCAAATCATAGATGTGCATGGCTCATACCTAACTTCATCTTCTACATGGGATTTGGTTTATAAAATAGTACTTCATCCTGTATTGTTTGACTTCAAACTTGACTTAAATGAACCTAAATACCACAGAAAGGAATGGTTAGAAAGTTTTAGTTTGATCCTTTCTGGATTAATATCTATCTTCAATAACTTTATGATGGATTTTAGTACAATTGATCATGCCTATGAAAAATGGAAAGTTTTGGTAGAGTATTTTGAACGTTTATTGTCATTCAAATGGCTCGAGTTGAATATGAAGATCTTCAGGTCGTTTCAAGATTTGTTATTACCATTTACCCAATCATCAAACGATACAAAAACTTCCAGTGGCTCGGAAGCCGAATTAAGTAAGATTAAAAAGTTGTTATTTGATTTTTGGGTTCATATTCCTATTGAATATGATTTCATTTATCCTCAACAACAAGATTCTGCTGCGGCTTTAATGGAATGTTTCCCATCACTATATCACATTATCAAAGATAAAATTACAGAAGAAGATATCAAGACAATCATCAACCTAATCAATAAGTGTGCCAGATATCCCTTGTTGTCCGGTAATTCACTGGACGATAACAAGCCGACAAAACTACAAAAGTCTACCCTTGATAATTTACGGATTATACACATAGACAACAAATACATTGATTCCCAAGTTATCCAACAGTTGAGTGGAATGATAATATATCCCTTCGGTATTCGAAGCAGAATTGAACAGAAGTTAGAAGGAAATAAAGCCATTACCGCAAAATATAAAATTCCAACCTTCATTGCTATAAGTCATCTCAGTACCCAACTACTTAGAGAAAAATTAGAAAAGCTTGGTGATTTCAAGGTCTTGTTAGAAGATAATGGAGCTGTTAAAATCATAAGGTCTCTTCTAGAAGTTATTAGTAACAAATTTGTCGGGATTTCCAAACAGACTAAGCCTCTATGGGCTGAAGCCAGCGAAATTCTCAGGTTATTGATAGAAAATATCATAGATCAAGCAGATAAGAGTGCGATAAACGATGATTTATGGAAGTTTATTATGAGATCTGTCGTCATTTGCTTTGAAGAGGATCATTCAGAAACTGATCGTTCTGCATTGGAAGAAGATGAAAAAATCAAGATTAATCAATATACTCAATTGATCAAAATAGTGTTGCCAAAACTCTTGCAGACTAATAATCATGAATTGATCGATGATTTCTTGAAGAGTACTTATGAGAATTCATTTTTGTATTCGTTTGATAGTGTTGACAAATCTATCATCGAGGGCTCGGGAGGACTTGATCAGTACATCGGAGATGAATTTATTGAAACTATTACGACATATAATTTTGAAAGTTCATTCGGGTCTACGAAAACTATTCAAAAATTTTCCAATCAAAGTACTCGAAATCAATGCCTTAAAGAGCTTATTCGTTACAGCCAAAGTCCAGCTAATGCTCACTTAAATGGAATCAGTCAGAAATACTTGATTTGTAGAATTTCATTCAGTTTGAGGAGATTCATCAGCGAAGAAAGGCTCCTCTTCCGGTGTCCTATTTCTAAGTTACAACAACAGGAAATAGTGACAGTGATCGAGGGCTTAAATGGCATCCAATGGAGCTTAGAAAATGAGGCCAATTCTCGAAAGCTTCGACGTCTTATTGTGCAAATGATTAGATTTGGTGGCCGAATCAGAGGACTAGACGAGTTGCTTGAGACCGCACTTACGAGGTAGTAACAGATGACCGAATATATATATATATATATATATATATGTCTAGAAATTATAGAAATTCAAAGATCCTTCAATTTTGAATGTACAATATTTAAAATCAGTAGAGAATGGACCATACCCGTCTGTGGCTATTATGATAAAATAAAATGGATAACCGTTTATAGATGTTTTCTAATTAATTTTCTACACGGTATTTACCCCAATACAATGTATTCCAGCTATTCTGAAATGTATTACGTAATTGGTTGTAGATCCCAGGATCACCAATTGTGCTTTTTTTTAGATTGTGCTAAATATAACCCTCACATATCCGTTGATGGCTAGTACATCCGCACGAAAAAACTGGCTAATCCTACCACTAATTCTTAGTAATACCGGCCTGTGATTTGTAAATCTGTTCCTATTGGATAAGAGAAGGAAGCACTAAGATATCAGACAAAAATCCCAAAATTTCGTTGAGTTGGGTCCCAAAAAGGAATTCCAGCTAGCATTATTATCAGACACCGAACTCAGAAGCCGGATATTCATAGGTGTATGCTGCCAGCTCCAAACGGAATTAAATAGTTTAGGTTACCAGCTCCAAACCACGGAGAAACCGTAATGAGTAGCAGAATCATCTAATACACAAATTCAATCCTAGCTGAATGGGGAACTACGCCAGTTCTAGGCCGTGCCTGCTTCATCGCCCCTGCCATTCTGAAACGGCGAGATCCTCCTGCATCGCCCAGGATCGCCGGATCTGTACATAGCGACGAGACGATCAAGGTGCCACTGTTCCATCAGCTACACGAGGTCCTCGTGTAAGCCTTGGGCAGTAATTAGAATTCCCACTTGCTACCGCACCAGCTATTTGCAATCGTTTATCCGTTGTATCCCACCATGTTTACTGATGGCAATTTTTATCCCCGGCCCAATAGGGCACCATGGACCGCCTCACTCATCTTACCAATTCTCACTAATCACCCCTTCCGCCAGTAACCTAGAGGACCAAGAACATACTGAGGCCTCTCTCTCTCTCCCATTACTAATGCTACAACTGACCCCTACCATCTTGTGGTTCCACAACCATCTAAACTTAGTGTTTCTTGCTCCCAACCCCTCCTCTACTTTAGTGCTACTGTTCATGGTCAGACCTGTCACCTCCTTGGCTTACCATGCCATTGTTAGCGGCCTGTCACTACTGATGTTTGATGCCATTACTGTCCAAATATTACACACTACTGTAAATTGTAGGGGCTCCGCCGAGTTCTAAAAACTCCTTTTGTTTATGTTTCCATGTGGCTTTGTGCCACCTTCCTTTTTATATATGATCCAGTTCTCAAATTTTCTAAAACCAGTTAGCACTAGAAAAGTTTTACCTACACCGGAGTAACTACGCCTGCCAATACTGGGCCCCACTACCCCTACCGCTGTCTTCGTACCGTCTCCTTGAGCATTTTTGTTTTTTGGCGCTAGTCGATCCGACCCGTCCTGTCCATTCGCTGGTTAAGTAAGCGCCAACATGTCTTCTTCCTATAGAAACAGTGCTAATTCAAACAACTATACTGAGTTTGATCCTGAATCGGGAGATATCTCCAGAAAAAAGTCGCTTGTAAAGCCCGAGAGATCTAGAATCGACCAAAATCACCCTCGCTTTCACTATACTCAAGTAGCTCAACAAGAAGCTAACCACTTGAAGATCCAACCTTCATCTACCGGCTTGGACCCTCAGCTCTCTCATGAGAAACATCTCAGTCCCTCACATTCCTACCATTCAAACAGAAAATCAAATATACCCCCAAGTGATGACGATGATGATGAAGGTATTCCATTGATGGATATCCACGATGGATCTCCAGGTAGAAGTAAACCTGGTTCTCAATCTAGTGACCCCAAGGCTGGCGGTCGTGAGGTCTATGGATTGAACGATGAGTATGGCTACAACGCTCCAGCTAAAAATAAAGTTATATCTAAAGCAGCAAAGCCCATCGACCAACAACTGCCAAAGCATGATATTTATTTCTGGAAGGCATATTGTTATGTGATCACCTTCTGGGCCCCTGCTCCTCTTCTCAAGTTGTTCGGACTTAAAACTAAAGATAGACAATTTGCATGGAGAGAAAAAATTGGTTTACTTTCTTGTATCCTTTATCTTGGTGCAATTGTGGCCTATATCTGTTTCGGTTTCACCAGAACCGTTTGTACAACCACTAGAGTTAGAACCAGAAATAATGAAGTGACATCCAATTATTTGATTATTAACGGAAAAACTTATGATTTATTCCTGTCCTCGCATCCTGCTGCTGCTGGTATTCCTGGTGGTTCCAATGTCTTATACCCTCCAGTAAACGCTGGTGGTCAAGATGCTTCGTTCCTCTTCCAAAATGTTAACGGTAACTGTAAGGGTTTAATTACTCCAAAATCAAACTCCAATATTCCATCTGAAGGTGACGATTTGGCATGGTACATGCCATGTCGTACATTTGCCCAAGATGGTTCTACGCAACCCAATACTTCTCAAGTTTACTATAATGGCTGGGCTTGTCACACAAGTAACCGTGCTAGAGAAGCATACTACAACTTGAAAGTTACTGGTGATGTTTACTTTACCTGGGATGATATTAGAAACAGTTCCAGAAACTTGGTGGTCTACTCAGGTAATGTTTTAGACCTTGATTTGATTAACTGGATTTCCAAGGATAATGTTAATTATCCTACTTTATTTGATGAATTGAGAGATGACAAGACTTATTCCGGTCATGATATTTCTCTTGTTTTGACCAATTCTGAACAAAGAAGAGCTGCAAGATGTTTGACCGAAATCGTAAAGGTTGGTACAATTGATTCTGATACTATCGGTTGTCTTGCTTCCAGTGTTGTGTTGTACTTTTCTTTAATATTTATCTTATCGGTTGTCTTTGCAAGGTTTTCAGTTGCTTGTTACTACAGATGGGTTATCGCAAGAAAGCAAGGTGTAAGCACCATGGACGCCAAGTCCTGGGCTAAGAGAAATAAAGCAATTGATGATTGGGGTGATACCAATGGTAATCCAGTTGCTGGTATGAAGGAGGTTCCTGTCAAGGCCAGAGCTAACTATAAATCCACTAAAACTAACAGACAAAGTGTTTTCGTTAGAGCTAATACCAAATTGGATGCCCCTGAATTATCCCAATACTATGATAACCCTGATAAATTGTCTAAGTCGTTCCAATACACCACCATGACTACACAAGCAGCATTACTCGGAGGCTCGACCAACATGTCTAAGAAAGGTGCACTCAAGTCATCAGGTACCAGACAATCCACCCTTTACTTAAACGATCATGGATCCTCTTCTGATTTATTGAGCAGACCAATATCCTCTTACAATCCATTTAATGGGATGGAAGAGTCTTATCCAGTCAATGGTCTTTCTCCTGATATTATACATCCAGATGTTGTTCCACAACCACCTGTGGAATACCAACCATTTGGATTTCCATTGGCACACACTATTTGTCTTGTTACTTGTTATTCTGAAGATGCAGATGGTATGCGTACTACTTTGGACTCTGTTGCAACAACTGATTACCCTAACTCTCATAAATTGATTCTTGTTATTTGTGATGGTATTATTAAGGGTTCTGGTAATGATAAAACCACTCCAGAAATTGCATTGGAAATGATGTCAGATTTCACCATTCCTGTTGATGAAGTTCAACCATACTCTTATGTTGCTGTTGCTCAAGGTTCAAAGCGTCACAACATGGCTAAAATTTATGCTGGTTTTTACAAATACAGTGATGAAACTGTTCCTCCTGAAAAACAACAAAGAGTCCCAATGGTTACCATCGTAAAGTGTGGTACTCCAGAAGAAGCAGGATCTGCTAAACCGGGTAACAGAGGTAAGCGTGATTCTCAAATTGTTTTGATGTCTTTCTTGCAAAAGGTTATGTTTGACGAAAGAATGACTGAAATGGAATACTCCTTATTGAATAATATTTGGAGAGTTACAGGATTGATGGCTGAATTTTATGAGATTGTTCTAATGGTTGATGCTGATTCAAAGATTTATCCAGATAGTATTAGTCATATGGTAGCTGAAATGGTTAGAGACCCTCTGGTTATGGGATTGTGTGGTGAGACTAAGATTGCTAACAAGAGGGCTTCATGGGTCACTGCTATTCAAGTCTTTGAATATTATATTTCCCATCATCAAGCAAAGGCGTTCGAATCTATTTTTGGTGGTGTTACCTGTTTGCCTGGTTGTTTCTCCATGTACCGTATTAAAGCTCCAAAGGGTAATAACGGATATTGGGTTCCTATTTTAGCTAACCCTGATATTGTGGAAAGATATTCGGATAATGTTGTTGATACCTTGCACAAGAAGAATTTGTTATTATTGGGTGAAGATCGTTTCCTTTCGTCATTGATGTTGAAGACATTCCCAAAGAGAAATCAAATTTTTGTTTCAAAAGCTGCATGTAAAACTGTTGTTCCAGATACTTTTAAGGTGTTATTGTCTCAACGTCGTCGTTGGATTAACTCAACTGTTCATAACTTGATGGAATTGGTTTTAGTCAAGGATTTGTGTGGTACGTTCTGTTTCTCTATGCAGTTCGTTGTTTTCATTGATTTGGTCGGTACTTTAGTTTTACCAGCTGCTATTTGTTTCACTATTTATGTTATTGTGGTTGCCATTGTATCCAAGCCTACTCCTATCTTATCATTGGTTCTTTTAGCAGTCATTTTTGGTCTACCTGGTTTATTGATTGTGATCACTGTGTCTTCGTTCGTTTATGTTGTCTACTTTGTTATTTACATTTTTGCATTACCAATTTGGAATTTTGTTTTACCAGTCTATGCCTTCTGGAAATTTGATGATTTCAGTTGGGGTGAAACCAGAGTGGTTCAAGGTGGAGATAAAGGAAATCATGGTGCAGCAGAAGGTGTCTTTGATTCTTCACACATCATCATGAAGAGATGGAGAGAATATGAAAGAGACCGTAGAAGTCATGAACCTGCCCTCGGTCGTCCAATCTCCGGAATGGGAGGAGGCTTAAGAGTGCCTAGTGCTGCTTGGGATCCTTCCAATGCTGAAAAGCATATTGATGAGGATTATTCTGAAGGTTCCAGTTCAACCCCATGATTAATCTATATAGTATCGCTGCATGTCAGTCTTAATAGCATTTTACAATAAAAAAGTATTAATTTATTCGGAAATTCTTTAGGAATTAAAAAATGCCAACGCCAGCACGTATTTCCAGAAACAAGGGGTAACAAATTTACGGAAGTATTGCCTACATGAACCCAATTTACAAATAAGCATCGTGGAATAATTAAGAAGCTCGCAATACTTTAAATTTATGATGGTGGCTCTACGATGTTTAGTAAAATTGAAGGTATTCAGTTAAATAAATCAATTGACTAGACGCGCAGCAAAATTCGGCTAACTTATTGAGTGACTATTGCAAGCATTTCCAGAATGTAAAATTTTGATTTCATAAGCCCTTTTTGACTATTGTAATTACAATTTTTTATCTAACTTTACAGTTGGATGCTCCATCAGTAGATTAAATTCTTTGCTCCCACTATCCATAATCATCAATAGAAACTCCACCCAGAAATAATCTTCGCCTTCTAATTCACAACTTATTTCTACTCGCTCTGTGTATTGAGGGATCTGCCATGCTGCTGTTATTATTACACACTTTAGGTTTAATATACAACTTGCTCGTAAACGTAAGTCCGACTAAATCTCAATAGTTACTAGAATCCAATTTCCCAGAGGAAGCCGATGACTTCACATATATTCTGCCTAGCAATCAAACCCTGTCACCTGGAAAATTCAGGGGGATAATATTATCATCTTCGCACTATTGCACCGATTGAACCCTGGGAAAGCAACAATAAAGGAGTTCCACACCTGCCATGTTACTTTGAGAAATTACGAGCCAATTTTTTTGCTCCTGGGATTGTAATCCACCCATGATACTTCCTGATCAGGTCTAAGCTACTGTAGCTACATGCAAAGAATTCTGGGATGACATAATAATATTACATATTAATGGGGCGTTGACGCACGTCAACGTTGGCCGCGAATTTGGTGAGGGCGGCGCTGTATTGCCTGCAATATCAGCAGTTGCGTGGTATTAGGGCCAATAGTGATAAAGTCACTATTCTGTTTTCTGGTGATGGGAAAAGGTTTTCAGTGGCAGTAGTTGATTGTCTCTATCTCAACTGCTGAATCGTCATGTGTGCGTCGTCTGCGTCGCCATGGCAAGGTAGACGGGTGACACGATCGCCCCATCCAATTAAAACACAAAGTATTCTTTAGTTTCGAGTCCAGCTTCAGTTCCTGCAGTAGTGTTGGTGTCGATGCTAGTGGTACTCTTTGCAGAACTAGCAGCAGAGCTACCGGGGCTGCCCCCCTTCTCGAGATACAATTGTTTGAATTTCTTTAACCTCCAGGTGTTGGACATCTTTTTGAGTGAAGGCTTAAATGCGGAGCCAGGGGTGGCCAATGCGTAGATCATGTTTAATGCTGAAGCTTGATCTTATAAACTAAGAATCATAGGAATCACACCACTATTTATACATCACACCACTTTGGGATCCTGAATGCATCATCAAAGGACAGATACGCATAGAACATATGTCGCGCAGGAGAACAATACTCCGTATTAGACGAGCTCTCCGGGAAAAAAAATAATTTCTGCGTAGGCGTAGCTAACTCGAACTATAAAGTGATAGAGGAACTGTCAACTTAAAGTAAGTGTATGATAATTTGTAACAGATTATTAAACATTGAATATTGTATTTTTGCTAATGAAGTAATGTTAAACTAGAACGAAATTTTCCGTGTGGTTTACTGATGAATCATGGCCCAAACCCGTTGTAAACAGATATAATAGAAGAGGCGCCATAATTGGTATTATGCACTATTCAGCCTTTATCTACCGTTTCTATTTTGGGTGCCTACCGTTGAGTTAAACCAATTGGAGTTAGGTTGTAGTTTAATACAGATTTGAATAGAAGCTTATTTGCTCTTAGAAGTTCAAAGCAAAAGGTCACGATAACTGAATCATAAGTATACACCCTTTTACCTCACAATCCTTTGTTTTGTCAACCTCGGTGTGACATCTCAATGCAAATAAAGCCCCTCGTATGCCCAGCTTTTAGTGCCTTAGCGAAAATATTTAGCGAAAATATAGCGATCCTGAAATGAAATGAAATTCGCCTGCATGTACCTTGAGTAATCGAATCAAGTTAATGTAGATCTAGAGACCGCTTATAGTAGAAAAGATTGATAACTCCGAGTAAATGAAGGGTTCCATGTATCTGTTCTAGCGGCATTACCTGCAGCGAACTCGCCTGAGATATATCTCTACATGTTTCCTCCCAAGTTTCTCTATGCACAACGCAATGTTGGGTGTGTTTCACTTCGGCCTGGATTTATAAAGTCTGCTTTGTACTTTTCAGGCTTCGGTATATCCTCGTGCCTATGCTTATTCCTCCTTCAAATCATACGTAATTTCTAGTGACGACCACCCATAATTTAGTACTTGTCGATACTTGCTTGATGCACAGTACGAGGTGGTGCGCAGCGTCGAGGCGAACGTGTGATTCGGGGCGGAAAGATCCACTGCCACTCTGGATACAAGGGAGAAGGGATGAAAAGTTCAGGAATGTATGACTAAGTATATGTCAGGAAATCTACCAAGCTTCACGCCTGTAGATTTGTTATTTTCATCATCCAAGACCAGTAAATTATCAGGGTCGTAAATCGGACTTGGTGGTAGTGTGCGGTAGATACAGTTTTATGAACCTTAAAGTTTAAACTATGATTAATCTTACTATCGTAATGAACTACAAAAGGGCAATCAACTATGACGTAAGTCTAATAAAGGGACTTGTGGTTTTAATCCCGAAGTTTTGAGTTCATCCTTCCTGTTGCTGAAGGTGCTACTTCCAAAATTCGAGGCAAATATTATATGCCTTAATTTTAAATAATATTTCAGTAATATGCTCCAACCTGAATATTCGACAGCCACGGCAAAATTCGTGAACAATCCTAAATATTAAACAGTGCTTGAATGAGGATACTTTATAACCGTCCCTGTGTGATCACGAGCTCGTTCATTATTTAGCTAAATAGGCTTCTTCAGTGTTACAAATCAAAAGAATTTCGTCGATTAAATGTGAATATGTCTTTCATGCAAGACAATTACTTGAAGGCCCAGCGCTATCGCTGTATTGCCCAAATGAAAAAGATATACTCAAGTTAGCGAAATTGTTCGTTTGTTTCTAGTGTAACTATAGTACCGTATCAGTTCAATATCATGGCTTGATCCTGCAGCAATGAACGCGATGCTTTCTCTTAATACTGATTAATCAGGTGGTAAGATATCGTCTCAAAGACAATTGTTTTTCTTATTTCCGAAACAATTACTCGCTGAATTCAGAAATGAAACCTGCTTTAAACAGTGGTCTAATCCTTCTTTCGAAACCCAACCATATCTATCGTTTGCGTTAGCGATTATTCATTTGTCTGGAAGCTATAAAATCTAATATATCTTCTATGGGTCTGCAATAAAATGCTGATAATACACTTACTGAATAATTTAATACCAAGCCTCATATCATTACTGTTGTATGGTATACGGGCTCGTCCTTAACTACATTCAAAATTAAGTGGGAACAGTTCAACCCCAAACTCACCTCATATTTTATTCTCACTAAATTACACCATTGATTGTAAGACCTCAATTCTATCCAACTTTGAGTTCTAAGAAAATGATATTATGTCGAGTACACTGTAGACAAAACTGACGACCTTTCAAAACTAAGAATCATCAAATAAATTACAAGTCTTTTATCGTTCTAACGTTTTATTCAATAAATAAAAATATTAATAATGAGGAGAATTAAATCAAGGAGCTAAAGGAATAACCAGAGACAGGCTCTGATCACCGAAATAATTTGGCTAACGAGCCCAAGAAAGCCTAAGAGTACCACCAACACAACAGCCAGGATAGGAAAATCAACCGATATAAAAAGACTTCCCTACTAGAGTAAAAGGGTATTTTCTGGAGTTGCTTGTTATCGTAAGTAGCAGGATCATGCGCGTAAGTTTTTTCCATCACGATTCATATCAACCATCCTTGAAATGGTCAAGTTAATCGGTTAGTAGTTTCTTCTCTTCTTGGAACCGTATTCAGCAGCTAATTGAGCGTACACGGAGTTGTTGTCGGAAGCAGATGGGTAAGACAAGGCAGTGTTAGCAGCGGCAGCGGTGGTGGCTGGAGCAGCAACGGTAGCAGCAGCAGCAGCAGTACCGGTGGCTTTAACAGCAGCACCATTAGCACCAACAGAAGCACTGGCAGTTCCGCTAGAAGATGATGAAGTACCGAGTTGACCACCCACGAAAGAAGCTAATTCAGAAAGAATTCCAGAGTCGGAAGAAGCCAAAGAGTTGATAAGGGAGTTCAATACACCAGAAGACTTGGCCCAGTCGTAGACATCTTCAAAGATGACAGCACCGTTCTTGAAAGCAGAAGTCAAGAATGAGATAGATTGTTCTGGGTTAGCTAAAGCGTTGTTGATGATGTTTTGCACGTATCCGGAGTTCTTGATTTCGTCGACAACTTCAGAAATGACTGATTCCAAATCTCTCTTTGAGACGTATTCAGATTGTGATAAGTCACGCTTGGCTGGAGCAGTGGTGGCAGCTGGAGCTGGAGCTGGAGCAGCAGCAGTAGTAGTAGATGGAGTAGAAGTACCACCAGTCAAAAGGCCAATAACAGTGGAGATAAGGGATTCACCAGCAGCAAGTAAAGCACTTCTTAAGTCAGAATCGTTAACAAGAGTGCTGAATAATTTTTGCAACAATCCAGAGTTCCAGATAGCAGATAATAAAGCTGGGGCTTGAACAACAGCAGTTTGGAGAGCAGCCTTGACAATTGCACCAATGGATGAAGAAATAGCAGGATCAGTGGTTAAAGTGTTGAAGATTTCACCGATGATACCAGAGTTGGCCAAAGCAGTAATCAAGTTTCCAATGACACTGTCTCTCTTTGCAAGGAATTCCAATTCTTGGTCTTCGTTGAGCAATTCTCTCTTGGTGTTACTGAAACTCTTAAGTTCTTTCAAAATGTCGAGGACTTCGTTGAGGTCAACTCTCTTAACGACAGTGGTTTCCGAAGAAGCATTGGTAGGGTCAATTGGAGCGGCACTAACAAAAGCGGTGGTAGCAAGAATGGCTAAGAAGGTAGATTGGGAGAACTTCATTATTTAGCGAGTAGTGGGAGGTTGTTTGGGTTATTAGTGTTGGAAGACAACTGGATTGATTGATGATAAGAAAAGACAAATTACCGGAGAAAATTGTGACTTATTTATATTCAGTAAAAGCTTCCTCGAGTAACCCTAGGAATTCGAGGTTGTAAAGGTCATAACTTGATTAGGAAAGTTCTGTAGAAATTTGTACACCAAGTCGGGTAGTATGGTCGCAAAAAATTACAACATAGATTTCCTGATTCGGAAGTGTAAGTAGGTTCCACAACCCTTACCCGATTAGGAAGTTCCCAATTTGCACTGCGACTATTAACCAAAATGTTGCGGAAAAAGGTAATAATATCAGAAACAACCCGAGTCTAAGTTTGAAGTTCAAGTTTGAATACAGAATGGGCTCGTAAGTGCCAATAAAGGTGAATTGTTAAAGGTTACGTGAAACTAACTTCAATCTGAAGGGCTGGCGACTGTTCAAACAAAGAGGTCTCTTACAGCTTAGATTACATAATTTAAAGTTATACGTGATCCGTAATTAGAGTAAGCTATTTTGTGTGGGAGGGTTCGAGGGGATGTGGGATCATGGAAGGAGCGGTTCCATGAAATTTGACCCCTCAATTGCTGTTCAATGTGTTATTTTTCTCGCTTCTTCAAACTACAAAAGGAGAGAAGGAAGTTTCCTATACAACTTAATAGTGACTGAATTTCTTGTTCAGGGTGAACTGCAAAACACGGTCGTAGTTTTTGATCTCGGTCCCCCTTGACATGCTCAATGCTTCCAACCCTAGCAATTCAGAATGGGTTATGTGCTCGCATAGATAAAAATATCAGACATTGCCTAATTAGTATAAGAGTCTTGATACTGTAAGCTGTACCTTCGAAACTACATGCGATATTATACGAGAAAGAGTGCAGCAAAGTGGTGGGGAGAAGTGGAGTATTCGCTTGGAATGTGTGTGTATGCAATGTCATGTCGTTGAAACCGTCGATGTCTCATCATCACCAAAAAATACTAATTACCCTAAATATTACTCAATTCTAAACCATCTTTTGTAACTAAGCTTGTTTCGCTTATTATTTTATTCCTTGAATATTAATAATCAGATGGTTTTTCTGGTCTTTGTTAGGGATTTTGTTGATCTGACTATAATTTCAAGAACAAAAGAGTTTTTTTGTAACATACACTCCTGAGCGACCTGCAGAATACCATATTCTTCTCAACTTTACTTCTTTGGGATTACGACGAACAATACAAGTCGGAAAAACTTGACGTTTGAAGAACAAAAACAACAAGGGTGACAAGAACAAGAAGACTGTCAACCTTCGGCACAAACTATTTATTGTACATAGCCAGCCATCAACAGATGGATCTGGGTTATTCATCCTGGTTGTTCTTTCAGGCACAGTCAGGTCCTATCCGGCACACACCAATTTCCTATTTGGGTACTTTGTTGCACCTTACATTTGAGGCGAGATGCTTCTTGCAAGTGAGCCGCACTTTGCTGTTGAGCGCTGATGCCTAGAAAGAGGATATAGTCCAAGAATTTAGTAGAGAAACATTCCGATGGTGAAATACCATACATTAGGAAACTCACGTTTTGTGGAAATAAAGCAATTCACATGACAGGTTGTGGCTGACATTGAAAATCCAGGTTGTGGGATATCGCTACAATCACCTAATTCAAATTTGTATTGGGGAAAACCGAATTAGGGTATTTTTCGCAAATGGAAATTAAGTCATTTCTGTTGGAAGTCAATTGCATATTGATTAGGTATGTCATGTAGTGAAAAATTTCCATTGGTGCCTTATCCTCAAATCGTGTAAGTTGAAACAACAGAAGTGGTGTGGATTGCTTGAATAATGTGACTTTATCCTAAGCCCAAAGTATCGATTTCTTTGGCAAATTACTTTGATTTAATAAACGGTATAAGTGGTGCTTGAGCATTGAGGGGGCGAATCTGTTACCTCCGAATGATCATCATTTACTTAAAGACATAAGCTCTAAGATTGGAGCCTTCAAACCCAGTTTTCTAACTGAAATGGGATCTTTTTTTACTAATAGCATCTGCAACAGTTGGAAACCACAGTATGAAGTTCTATCTTAGAAGTGTGTTGTTCAAAAAAATGATCAGTAGTAGTCGAAAACGTAATCCACCCATCTAGACTTGTATGTTTTATTAAATCTATTGCCTTATGAATGATACTGTATTGTAAACCATCTCTGTTGATAATGGTAGTCTTTTTATATATGTCCAATATCTCTAATTTTTACAAGCTAAAATACCATGGATAAAAATTTAAGAAAAGTTCAAAAACTCGGCAAAATTGTGCTGAAAACTGACTCAGATATCAGGACTTAGTTCAAAACGGTTCAGTTTATAAACTCCTAACTCAACTGTTTGGTGCTTGGCTTTGCCCCTAATCGTTAAGCATGTGTAACGTTTCAGGAAACGTGTGGTTGTGAACAATACCAATGTGGTCCGAGTGCGCCGCACCATGCAAAATCACACGCATCTCTTAATTTTTCAATGTGTTATATTAACCCAATTATAGGCTACGAATAGAAACAGTGGGTATATAGTGAAATCATACGGGAAGTTAACAGTATTCCCGGCCCAATCTCGTTATTCTGCATTATTGGACCCATATATGACCCGCTTAATTCCTTCTGGCGATAGACGCGCTTATTTAAGATTGACATCTATTGGTCCAACGGTTCACGTGCCTAAGGATAATTTTTGAGGTAGTTTTTAAGGGAATACCTCCATTACTTCTCTACCATGCTTTCTATATGTTTTTCGAACTCTTCTATCATAGTAGCAATTAGTAAGTAGACTAATTTTCCCTTTTACCTGGATTTTCCCTGGTGTTTGGGGGCCTCCCCGGTGAAAAGGGTCTTCAGCCTCTATACGATTTTCGCGATGGCCATTTCTTTTTCAGGCTGATTTAAATCGGAACTCGTCCAATTTCTGGGAGTTTTTTGTCTTTTTTGTCTGTTCTATCTTTCATCGTCACTCGTTATGTCTGTCGTTGAAGCCACGGGAGTCTCAGTCTCCACCATATCGAAGGGGTCCTCGATATCCACCCCTACTTCTAACCTTACCACCATTGATACCTACGGGAAGGAATTCAAGGTGCCTGACTACACCATCAAGGATATTCTTTCTGCCATTCCAAAGCATTGTTACGAAAGATCTTTGGTCAAATCACTTGGGTATGTTGCTCGTGACATCACCCTGATGCTTGTGATCGGCTACTTTGGCCAAAAATACATTCCTTTAGTTGATTTTGCTGGCCACGAAGATGCTTCTACCGTAGTTAGAGGTTTGTTGTGGATGGCTTATTCTTACGCTTTGGGATTGTTTGGATTTGGGTTGTGGATTTTGGCCCATGAGTGTGGTCACGGAGCCTTCTCCGACTACCAAAACGTCAATGATTTTGTTGGTTGGGTCTTACACTCTTACTTAATTGTTCCTTACTTCTCTTGGAAATTCTCCCATGCTAAGCACCACAAGGCCACCGGCCACATGACTAAGGATATGGTTTTCATTCCTTACACCAAAGATGAGTACGCTGAAGCTAGAGGAGTTTCTAAAATCTCCGAGGTTATGGAAGAATCTCCAATTTGGACTTTTGCTGTTTTGGTTTTGCAACAGTTGGGAGGTTTGCAATTATATTTAGCTACTAATGCTACCGGACAACCATACCCAGGATACTCGAAAATTGCAAAGTCTCATTATGCTCCAAAATCCCCTGTTTTCGATAAGCACCACTTCTGGTACATTATCTTGAGTGACATTGGAATCGGTTTAGTTTTCACCATGGTCTATCAATGGTACAAAAACTTTGGTTTCTTCAACATGTTTGTCAACTGGTTCATGCCTTGGTGTTGGGTCAACCACTGGTTAGTTTTTGTCACCTTCTTGCAACACACCGATCCAACTATGCCTCACTACGGTGCTAACGAATGGACTTTTGCTAGGGGTGCTGCTGCTACTATTGACAGAAACTTTGGATTCGTCGGTCAACATATTTTCCATGATATTATCGAGACCCATGTCTTACACCACTACGTTTCTAGAATTCCATTCTACAATGCTAGAGAAGCTACCGAAGCCATTAAAAAGGTTATGGGTCAACACTACAGATACGAAGGTGAAAGCATGTGGTACTCCTTGTGGAAATGTATGAGAATGTGCCAATATGTTGATGACGATAGCGATGCTAAGGGTGTTATGATGTTCAGAAATGTCAACGGTCTTGGTCCAGTCAAACCAAGAGATTAAAATAGTATTAATTTTCTCTTTATTTCAATTCTGAACTTAGATTATGCTTTTGGTCCTTTATTTATTCCGGGGCTGTACTGGGTATTCAATAGATTAGAGTATTATTGGTTAAATATTACATAATATAGATTTAATTATAAACAATAATTTTGAAGTGCTTTTTGTTAAGGATAACCCCGATTATTCTTCTATGGTTACTATTAGTAGATAAAGATATAATTCGCTACAAGTATTGATGGGATCGCAATCACGTGGTTTTCTCGATATTGAAAAATTTCACTGGCCAACCTCTTCTCTACAAGCTCAATGAGTCTCTTTCGTCTTCCTCGGTTTAGAGCAGTCAACCGTGCGCTCTTAAGACCGTTGAACTCAAAAGTCAGCAATTTTCATTCTTCTGCTTTCTTGAAAAATGAAATTTTAAAAAATTTACCTCAGACATACGAGGAAGAAAAGGCTATCATCGATGAAATCAATACCACCTTAAGTCCCGAAGACAAGTCTAAGCTTGATACAATGAGAAATATTGGTATCTCTGCCCACATTGATTCTGGTAAGACTACCTTCACAGAAAGAGTGTTGTACTATACTGGTAGAATTAAGGCTATTCATGAAGTCAGAGGTCGTGATTCTGTGGGTGCCAAGATGGATCATATGGAATTAGAAAGAGAAAAGGGTATCACCATTCAATCTGCTGCCACCTACTGTTCTTGGAAAAAAGATGAAAAGGACTACGCTTTCAATCTTATTGATACTCCCGGGCATATCGATTTTACCATTGAAGTCGAAAGAGCGTTAAGAGTTTTAGACGGTGCTGTTTTGGTTGTTTGTGCTGTTTCTGGAGTTCAATCACAAACTGTCACTGTGGATAGACAAATGCGTAGATATAATATTCCAAGGATCACTTTTATTAACAAGATGGACCGTATGGGCTCCAATCCATTCAAGGTTATTGATATGATCAACCAAAAATTGAAGATCCCTGCAGCTGCTATCCAAGTTCCTATTGGTTTAGAAGACAACCACAAGGGTGTTGTAAACATCATTGATAGAGTTGCTTTATACAACGAAGGTAGTAATGGTGAAATAATTAGACAAGCTGAAGTACCTGAAGAATTAAAGGAATTAGTTGAAGAAAAGAGAGCTTTGTTAATTGAAACTTTAGCGGATGTTGATGAAGAAATTGCTGATTTGTACTTGGAAGGTGAAGAACCATCCACCGACCAAATTAAAGACGCTATCAGAAGATCTACTATTGCAAGAAAGTTTACTCCAGTGTTGATGGGATCTGCTTTGGCCAATAAGGGTATTCAGCCTGTCTTGGATGCTATTGTTGATTATCTTCCAAAGCCAAATGAAATCCTCAACAAGGGTTTGGATGTCACCGAAGGTGAAGGAGCTGTTGAAAAGCCAATCAATTTAATTCCTTCTTCCACCTCCTCATTTGTTGGTTTGGCATTTAAGTTAGAAGAAGGAAAGTACGGTCAATTGACTTATATCAGAGTTTATCAGGGTAAATTGAAGAAGGGTGGTTATATAACTCACTTGAAGAGTGGGAAGAGAGTCAAGGTATCTAGATTAGTGAAGATGCACTCTAACGATATGGAAGATGTCGATGAAATTGGCTCTGGTGAAATCTGTGCTACTTTCGGTATTGATTGTGCCTCTGGTGATACTTTTATTGGTACGAACAGTGAAAAGAAAATTGCTATGAGTACCATGTTTGTTCCGGAAGCTGTCATTTCTTTAAGTATTGCCCCAAAATCCAAGGATAACGGTGCTTTCTCCAAGGCTATGAATAGATTTCAAAAGGAAGATCCAACCTTTAGAGTTAAATTTGATAACGAGTCAAAGGAAACTGTTATTAGCGGTATGGGTGAATTGCATTTGGAAATTTACGTTGAAAGAATTAAAAGAGAGTATGGTATTGAATGTGTTACCGGTAAACCACAAGTCTCTTACCGTGAAGCAATCACTGTTCCAACTACCTTTGATTACACTCACAAAAAGCAATCTGGAGGTGCCGGTCAATTCGGTAGAGTTATGGGAGAAATGTCTCCAATTGAAGGTAACCAAAACAAATTCTCTCAGCATATTATTGGTGGTAAGATTAGTGAAAAGTATTTATTGGCTTGTTCTAAGGGATTCGATGATTGTTTAGAAAAGGGACCTTTGATCGGTCATAAGGTATTAGGTGTACACATGCATGTTAACGATGGTGCTACTCATACGGTTGATTCTTCAGAACTTGCTTTTAAACTTGCTACTTATGGTGCTTTTAGACAAGCCTTTTTGGATGCTCAACCAGTCATTTTAGAACCTATCATGTCTGTGGAAGTTAATGCCCCTCTTGAATTCCAAGGAAGTGTTATGGGATTGGTCAACAAGTTGGGAGGTATGATTATCGAATCTTTGAATTCGAATGATGACTTTACCGTTATTGCCGAATGTTCATTGAACTCTATGTTCGGATTCTCCACTGCTTTGAGAGCCTGTACTCAGGGTAAGGGTGAGTTCACCTTGGAGTTCTTGAAGTACGCTCAATGTGCTCCACAATTGCAAAGACAATTGATTGAAGAGCACCAAAAGAGTTTGGCTGCGAAAAAGTAAGCAGCTGTATATAGTTCTTGTATATAAGGGATGAAATCCAATAGAGTGTGCTAGCATGCCTAGCCAACTTGTTAGAAGGAATAAATGTAGACTCTGATAAGTATGATAGATGCAAAAAGATTCTGTAATATGTCTTCAAAGAAGCCGTTTGACTAAGAACGTATAACTTTGAATTGAGCAAACTGAAGTAGAACCCGGATAACTGCAACTAAAGCATTTATTAAAGGTCTATTTTACTCGCGTATCCTAATACATGGTGGATGTTAGTTTGAAAAACCACGAATTATAACATATTGTATTCGGAATAATGATGGCTAAGGTGATTCTAAAGAAATTACCAATAAACTTCGAATAAAACATACGAAAAGATAAATTCTGGTCGTATAATCAATAATTCAAGCATATATTTTCTAGCTCATGCAACTACTTGTCGTATCGAACCTACAATATTTCTTCTATAACGTATAATTATGGACGTGAACATTAAGAAGACCTAACTATGATACCCTGAAACTAGAATACACACATATAAGCAGATATGAAAAAGATAATTTATCGATAGTGGATATTCTTATGTTTAAGCCTTAGCGACAGCCTTCTTGACAGCAAATCTTCTTTGCTTCTTCAAGACCAAAACTTGGAATCTTTCGAAGTCGGACAATTGGGATCTTCTTTCTCTGGAAGCCAACTTCTTGGCCCAAGCGGAAGCAGCCCACTTGGCGTCGATGTCAGCGGCAGCCCACTTCTTGGTGACGGTGGCGGTTCTAGAACCTCTTGGTAAGTTTGGTAAGACGATTGGGGTCAAGACAACCTTGGCCAAGGAGATGGCTTGTCTTTGGATCTTTGGACCATCGATTAAAACCTAGATGTTAGTAAAACTGTCATGGTATAGTTAATTGGTGTGAACAGGTTGGAATTCTGTGAACGTTTTCTGAACGTTCAAGATGTTCTATGTTCACCAGGTAAGTTCTCGGTACATACTCTCTTTTGGTCGATGATTTCAACGATAGTGGCCAAGTCCTTGTTGTTAATCAAAACAACACGGCCCAACTCAACGAATCTCCAGTTGGAAGCTTTAACAGTGGTGTATGTAGACATCGTATACTATTCTGGTGTTCAACTAGTAACAAGTTTTAGTAAATATATTCTACAAATTTTTCATGAGAATTGGTGTGCGCATGCATTACCCGGATGAGAAGAAAAGGTGCAGGAAAAGGTCATGTGCAAACAGCGAGAGTTTAGGGGTCGAGCCCTAAGGCCCGCACCTGGTATATTGTATATAAAGTGCACTGAGCCATCACTATTTAAGAACATAACACTTTACAAATTTGGTATTGCAACGGTCACAAGCTCCCAGAGCCTAATGTGTACAGCAGAGAGAGTGGCATGACAATTGTATGTATATGATGACCAATAATTTGCGTTCTAGAGTGGGCTCCATGAAACACGCCTAGTTTCATCAAGTGGACTCATGCCATGCGACCAACCTATATCTGATTGCGTACTAACAGGTAGAGAAACAAGGTAGAGATGATTTATTAGCGAGGGGTGAGTGGAATGAGTTCCGTACGGCACTTGAGATTGAGTTCGTAGTGTAGTAGAGCATTGGTGTAGAGAATTAGAGAATTAGAGAATATGACTGGGGATTGAATTATGCTATTTCTACTGATCCGGGGCAGGCTTGCCTGGCTCTTTTGAGCAATTCTCTGACTCATTATGATTTCTTAGCATGCATGGACCAATAGCTACACTCGAAGTATAGTAGTGAAAATCAAGTTGAGACTACTTCTAAAAACCTGGTCAATTATATCCTGAAATTAATTCTGATAGTGCACTTTAACTCTAGTATTAAACAGTGTTTCTCAGGAATGATCTGCCACCTATTCGGACTGGTTTGCTATAGTATCACCAATTTAACCTCTCACACATCAATTATACCATATTAGATATATCCGACCCACTCACGTGATGACTTCAGTACTTCCGGTTGTGGTAACACGTTCCAGAACAGGATTCAAGTCTATTATAAATCATGCCAAACTTCTTTCCAGAGACAAAATCAACCTCATCAGCAGCCTCTAACTGTGTTTACGTACTTTGGCGATATAAAACCTATTTTTGTAGAGGTCCTCTGTCGTTCATATTACCCATCACCAAGTCACGTGCGCCACCACTTTTCTTGACGTGCGTTGGATGTTCACCTCCATGATTGGAAAGCGTCTAACCTTATTACGCTCCTTCGCCATGGCCTCTGTTAAGAAATCTGTCGTGCAGCCCCAATGGTATGCCCCACAACCACAAACCCCAACTCCGTTGAAACTCTACAATTCGTTAACCAGAACAAAAACAGAATTTGTGCCCATCAAACCCGGCCACATCTCATGGTATTGCTGTGGTCCTACCGTGTATGATCACTCTCATATGGGTCATGCCCGTAATTATGTGTCTTCCGATCTTTGCAGAAGAATCTTACAGGACTATTTTGGGTATAATGTCAGATTCATTCAGAATGTGACCGATATCGATGATAAAATCATCATCGCTGCTCGTCAAGAATATTTGTTTGAAGAGAAGATTATTAAGAAGTTTAGTGCTGTTTCAGATGAATTAGTTGGTGATGCGAAAGCTTATTTGAAGGCTTACGTTGCTAAGAATTTGCCTGAATTTCAGGGTGAAGTAGAATCCGAATTCATCAGATGGTCAGAGTCCGTAGATATACAGGCCATAGCTAAGGATAAGCCAAAGTTTCCAATGTACATAACAGCTGCAAAACAGGCCCATAATGCGATTTATAACAATCATGCTTCGTTTGAAGATTTTTTGGCCAGAATTAAAGATGTGGCTGTCCCAGCGTTGGACAAGGAATATGGATCGACTGTAAATGACCCTTCTATCTTCAGAAAATTGCCGTTATATTGGGAGAGGAAATTCGACCAAGACATGGCTAAATTGAATGTATTACCATCCACCATCACCACTAGAGTGTCAGAATATATTCCTGATATTATTGAATTTGTCGATAAAATCGTTAAAAATGGATATGCCTACGCTACCAGCGATGGATCTGTGTACTTTGATACTGCCAAGTTTGAAAACGATTCAAATCATGAGTATGCAAAATTGCAGCCATGGAATAAAGGTGATTTATCTTTGATTAATGATGGTGAAGGTTCTTTGACTACTGGTCAAGCAACAAAGAAAACTCCCGCGGATTTCGCTTTATGGAAGGCTTCTAAACCTGGCGAACCATCGTGGACTTCCAAATGGGGAGAAGGAAGACCAGGATGGCATATTGAATGTTCGGTAATGGCATCTGATATTACTGGTGAAACTATGGATATCCACTCTGGTGGTGTAGATTTATGTTTCCCTCATCATGACAATGAACTAGCTCAATCTGAGGCATACTTCAATAATAAACAATGGGTTAACTATTTCCTCCACAACGGTCATTTGCATATTCAGGGCCAAAAGATGTCTAAATCGTTGAAAAATTTCATCACTATAGAACAGGCACTTCACGATTTCTCAAGTAGACAATTGAGGTTGGTCTTTGCTTTGAGTTCTTGGGATAAACCCCTTGACTTCAAAGATAGCTTGATTCACGAAGTCAAATCATTTGAATCATCTCTTTCAAAATTTTTCACAAATGTTCGAGCTTTAAATAATGATTACAAGCACAACTTGAGTGAAGGACTCTATGTATCTAAGAAGCTTGGTCCTAAAGAAAAGCAACTCTATGATGAGTTAAGCAGTGCTCAGACTGAGGTTCATCTTGCTTTCTGTGACAATTTGTCTACGGGTCAAGCATTGAGAGTTATTCAAGAATTAGTCACCAAAACTAATACCTACATTCAAGAATCTTCAACTGGAGAATCTGAATTGCGTATTGATGTTGTTTTACAAGTTACCAACTGGATTTCGAAGATTTTGAACATTTTAGGGTTTGAATCCAGATCGGATAAATTAGGATGGGTTGACACCGATGGACAAGAAGGTTCAAGTGGATCCAAGGAAGATTTGGCTCTTCCATATGTTAAGGCCTTCTCACAATTCCGTGATACTGTCAGAAACTTGGCTATTAATAAGTCTGAGATTCCAGAATTTTTGAAGGCTACTGACGCTATCAGACAGGAATTGATCAACTTAGGAGTATCGTTGGATGACAGACCTAACGGATCTGCATTGGTTAAATTTCTTAATGAGCAAGAAAAGTTGCAATTAATAAGACAACAAGAGGAAAAGGAAAGAAATTTAGCTGAAAAAGAAAAAAAGAAAAAACAACAACAAGAAGCCAACGCAAAAAAGGAACAGGAGAGATTGGCCAAGATGAAGATCAATCCTAAGGATTTGTTTAGAGATGAATCGTTATATTCTGAGTGGGATGAGGCTGGTATCCCAACCAAGGATAAGGCTGGAGAAGAAGTGACTAAGAGCATGAAAAAGAAGTTGTTGAAGCAATATCAACAACAGGAGAAGCTTTATCAGGAGTGGTTGAAGCTCCTGAACAACTAGAGATGTATATACCACAATCATAATACCGTCATTAGTACCAACAATAATACCGAATTAATCAATTCAAGTGTAAAGTCTTTTTAAGGGACACGAACTAGCATTTGATCATCTTTTATAACCATTTGCATGTCAACTATTGTAATCTCTCTAAAGCAGTTTATTCCAATTATTTTCATACATTATGTTTTGCTTATCCCCCAAATATTCCAATCTCTCTGATTTAACATCAAACTGAAAATTTCACACTACTCAGCCAAGTTTATATGGTCTGTGAAGAGACTACAACGGTTCAGTTCTATTATTAATTCTTTAGAGCGAGCAAGATCTGAATTATCTTATAGGTTTCCAATTTGGCTATAAATTTTAGTACAAGACATTTTTTGATGCATTTTTGACTTTATCTAATTATATACAATTATAGTTCTCTGTTCTATATCCTTGTTAATCGATATTGAAATAACAACACGAGTACAGTAGTAACCAGAGCCAGTGCTCTAATGATTATTAAATTTATCAGTCACTCGTCAAGTATTTGAATACAAAGAATATCTCAACCAAAATATATCCAGGGCTATACTAAACTATAATTGATCTTATTGAACAATTTGAATAATATTTGATTAATATAGGTTCGTAATCTATTAATCTATTTATAAGAATTGGGAAATACCCAGCACCAGTGATCAAAATCTTACAAAGATGAATAAAAAATCCCCTTTGAAAGAACCCATAGACGAATGTTACAGTGGCTTTGGAAAAGTCATCTAGGTAAACTTTTTAGTTAGCACTTCTAATCGTTCATATCCTCTCCTCGGGACCCGCGCACTACCAAACTTAAGAACACATCTCCACTATCACCAACAACGCCAACCATGTTTAATCTCACAACCAGAGTACAGAACGCGGCAAACCAAGCCCTCACTTCATCAGCCATATTATCTGCTGTAATTGTTATCATCACTCTTGGTCAATTGTACTTAAGCAATGTTTGGAACATTAATACCACCTCGATATCGAATATCCAACCGCTGGCCAGTATAAAACATTCATTCAACTACGGGTCTGTAAACAGAAAGCCTAAGGAGAATTCGAAGATCCAATTCGACTTGGATGCAGACTTGAGCTCCTTATTCAACTGGAATACCAAACAAGTGTTTGTGTACTTGACTGCTGAGTATCCTGGTAAGAGTGAAGGTTCTTCCAATAGAGTGACCTATTGGGATAAGATTATTACTAGCAAGGAAGATGCAGTGATAAACCTCAAGAACCAGAGATCTAAGTACTCTGTTTGGGATGTAGAAAAGTCGTTCAGAGAGAGAGACGCGGTGGTAAAGCTCGAATGGAACATCCAGCCATGGATTGGACCCTTATTGTTTGGTGAAACCGGGGTCGGAGAATTTAAATTTGCTACAAATAAAAAAGCAGAGAGCTAGGAATGATGAAGCTTAGAGTATGACTATAAACGAGTATGAGCGAATAGGATAAGTGGAATGATTAATACATAAAATCCAAGATAACTATTAGTTGAAGTGTGTAATTGGTTGTGCTTAGGTGGCCTACATATTGAAGATATTTATTTTTGTTTGAGCTGGCTCTCTTTGAGGTATTTTTGAGCAAAGCTGGAATATTTAGTCTGAAAATGACCACTCCCCATCAGGATGAACCAGTAAGAATTAATGTGACCTTTAAATCTTTCGAATTGATGAAATAAATGTGATCGATAAGACTATAGCAGCAAAGCTGTCGCTATTTCCTTTATAGATTTTTTCAGGTAGCTTCTTTTGCATTCAGACCAGTAACCTAAAAAATCCGGTTTAAATTACTTAGCTTGTCTTGCCCTTCGCCAAAAGTTACTCTATTATGCATCATTTATTATTTTCTAGCTAAGCTAGATCTATGTACAGATTTAATGCAATGCCTATTCCATACCAACCTCTATCCCTCGTTTATCAAGTCATTTAATACTAATTCTGTTCTTTGATATCTTTGACTAAAAGTCTCTTGGTAATCATTTCTTGGAGGTGATATCTTATCAATTTTTATTCTGAAAAAACCTAATCTTATTCTTGCTGCTTCGTTGTACATTAAGAATTCCAAAGTTTCAGGAAATTCATCCATGAGTTTGTAGGCCAATTTTTGATCTCCGGAAAGATACTGATCAATCGCTAGCCATAATTGATAACAATTTGAGGGAGATATTTTGTTTTCTGATTTAATTCTTCTTTCAGGAATAAAAAAGCCAGGTATGTTTTCCAAAATCTTTTCACAATCCCAATGTTTCAGATTAAGAGCCCTTTTATTAGATTCGAATTGATATTCTAACGCCTGAAATGGATCTCCTATAAAGCTCAATTCTTCCTTCAAGGAGGAAAGATCGTTAACAGCATAAAAATCGCTTAAAATCTGATACTTTTGTATTGTTGAATTATTTCCAATTCCTTGAGATAAATGTAACATTGTAAGTTTATACATGAATTGTAATTTCCTCATAATTTTTACCTCTACCCAATTACCTGAAATAAGGTGATTTTCACACGTAAAAAGAATAAGTTTAAGGGTGGGTTCATCAAGGTCTCCCTTTAAAACTTCTTTAATGAGTTTATTGAATTGTGACCCGGATAACCTAACGTTATCATCTCTCGTTTGCTGAAGGATTTGAAGATATTCAGAAGGGTCTCTCTTTCCATATTCCAATAACTTTATTTTAGTATTAAGTAAATTTCTTAGATTCTTAATCAACATGACCGGTAAAATAGGTTCCGTATGCTCATGAAATGGATATTCCCTATTGTATCTCTTCACAATTGAAGTCAAATCCTGAATACCATCATTAGTTAATTTTTCAGCCAAATCGAAATTACTCTGCTTTAGATAAATTTTGCTCATTTCCTTATAAATTAAAAATCTGAATTCCAAACTCAACTTACCACCCAATATCAGCTTTATTTGATTCAAATAATGTACTAAAATGTCGATATCTTGCTGATGAGTACCTAAATCAATAACATATGATGAAACAATTTTAAACAAATCTTCAGCTTTATCGATCATATCAATCATCATCACTTTAGAATGAGGAAGGGGCAAGTCTCCAGCTTTCAAGGTCAAACCATTCATCTCGAAAATTGATTTAAGTAATTTAAGTGCATTTTCTCCATTATTGTTATTCATTGAATCCAAATATATCAATGCCTTCATCAAATGAACGTACGTTTGTGTAGTTATATTGATTCTGTGATCAACCATTTTTCTGTACAAGTTCAATATTTCTCCATATGATTCATAAGTCTTTTCTCTGAGATAATATTGCATGAATGGTATGAAATGCTTTTCACGTAAGAACTCTCTTTTTTGACTTAAATTCAAAACTTTTTGGGCGCTTTCAACATCATACTTCGATAAAAAGTATTGAATGACTTCGACATAAAGTCCAGAATTATTTCTGATACTTATATTGTTCTTGTGGTTCAAAGTAACAAGTCCCACAATAAACGATTGCTTGGCTTGATAAAATGCTTTTTGTTCGGGATCCGGGATTCTTCTGATCCAATGCCTATAAGCTTTGAGTTGTGTGGTATAAATATCGACATCAGTAAATGGAGCATCACTTAGCGAATGTGCTTTGTAAATAAGATCATTGAGCCTTTCGTATTGGTCCAACTTTGTGTAGCCCTTAATAAGCATCCGGTAAGTATTAATATTCGCTAAATTTAGTTCTTCTGCAAGCTCTCGAAGATATTCAACAAATTCAAGTCCATAATTAGAACTTGCAAAGTCTATAAGATCGTTAATGGTTTCTGATGATACTAGTTGAACATTTCTAGATTGCTGTTCTTTTAAAGTTTCCCGCAAGAAATCCTTCACTTGATTGAGATCCTTAGACTTCATATGCATATTAAAAATTAATCGATAAAGGTAGGCAGAAGTAGATTTCTTTATGACCCCTTTATTAACATAGTCAATATAAATATCGAAACTCTTTTTTGCGGATTCAATATCATTATAATGTAAACGTGAAGAAATCAATGCCATAAAAATAGATGCCGTGGGAATCAATTTTCTTTTATTTAACTGTTCAAAAAGCATATCCACTTCGTCTTGAGCTCCTATACCTGCCAATGCTTTCATGACAATAGAATAGTGGACCACGTATGGAAGTTTGCCTTTACCATACATCTCCTCGAATTGGGTTTGTAACAACTTCCAGTCTCTGGATAGTTCACTGACTCGAAGTAAAACCTCAATTTGATCTTCATGATGAAGATTTGGATATGATTTGTAGACTTGAAGAACTTCTGGATACAATTTTAATGAAGATAATGCAGACATAGAGAATTTCAAATCATGATAGGTTAATACGGAAGAATGAAATTGGGAAGAGTCAGTCTTAAATTTCCAATAGTTAAGAACGTTGTTGGGACTGAAATGAATGATATGATACATCGATGACGTTATGAAATTAAAAAAAGATTCATTTGGACCATCAAATAAATCCTTGAGCATATTTAGGTGCTCCAAAAAGGCTTGATTCGAAGGAGAATTTGATAATGGTTCAGAAATACCACTGAGATGAGGTTCATGAGGAACTGCCATTAGACGTATAACTCTAGCGTAGTCATTATATTCGGACCGGAGAAACAAAAAATGGTCATCTCCTATGATTTGGCATAATTCAATAAATAATTTGAAGAATTCGGATTTCTCTTCTTTGTTTTGAGCATAAATTACTCCTCTGTGTATAAGAATAGAGATTGCTTTTCTTTTCAATTTCAAATCCTGATCACTTTTAAGAAACTTGACAATACCACTTCTGTTCATAGTCAACTTTCCATTGTCATATTCGAGTTCGAACATGGTTATTAGTTTATCAGCCCAACTCAAATCCGATTTAACCTTATGAATAGGTCGCACATACCTCTCGTAGACCCGATAGTTTCTAGTATTAATTAAAATGTGTATAAATTTATCCTTCTCCTCCAAAAATTTGGTTTGTACCGGAGTCAATTGTGAAGTTAAATTATGGAAAACTATTTCCCAAATTGTGACTAAAATTTCCATTACCTCTGATGAAGGGAAACCCGTTTGGATATCCACAAGATTACTAAATGTGGAATGTACTGATGCAATTTCTCGACTAGAAAACTGATCTATTTTTCTTAAAGCCTCTAGATACCTCGACCGCAATTCTTCATCTTCAATGAGCTTATATACTTGAAAATACTCTTTATCGAAAAGCACTGATGCATCCATTGCCAGATGTTGATGACCAGACAGTTGAAAATTGTGACTATACTCAGTATAGGAGGATGCCAGACGTGTCTGGGAGGACCAATGATTGACCAAGTAGCTGGATCGTACGGTGTAGTGATGCAAGGCTCTCTTTACACAGGATGATGCTAGATAGATGGGGATTTTTGTAGGATATGTCCCCATAGAAGGCGAGGACGGTATGGGCCACCGTGGTCGTAGAAGGGTTCTTGATTTCATGGAGAGTGGGTCCCTAAATGAAGGTGATGGAGATGGAGATGTAGATGGAGATGGTTGAAAATTTGGCGAGAGTAATGTGCGCGAACTTAGCGAGGATCAGCCCACTGATGAGAGTTAGAAGGTTTGACAGATAAATGGAAAGTGGGCAAATTAATGGGATTTAGAAGTCAATTTTGTAAATCACAGCCATTGGAATGTGGCAACAAACCTTTTTGCGGATTTGTATGATGATTTAAAGGTTTTAAATAAGGAATTGAAAAATAGTGATACGGTGGGATCGGTAGCTAATGAGATTAGGTTGCGTCAGTTAGTGAGAAACTTCAGTACTCTAGGGAGAGCGACCACTACGAATGGACTTTTAGGTCGAATAATTCACCAGTTCAACAGTTTTACCGAAGAGTATAGCTAGTGTTCATACTAGCGACGTACTCAAATATAAACCATGGTATCCAAATAAAGATTTGGTTCACGAAACAAGTGATTTTTCAACAATTTCGTGAATATTGGCCACAATCAGTTTGCATTTACATTACGAAGTTCAGCCGAACCATCTACAGAGTTATTCTAATCTGACATGTATTATGGTGTGTTTCTCAGAGTCATTAAATCAGTATTTTGTGTCGTAGTCACAGAATCTCTTCTCGTACAGTGTGAATATAAAAAATCATCATAAAAACACAGACAAACATAGGCTATTTGAAAGAAAGAAATGATCTGAATTGTTAGTATATTCTTGATATATTTCTATCAGTGAAGACCTATCATCAACTCTTGGTCACCAGTAGCTCATAATTTGTACACAGAACCACGACTCCTTCCCTATTGTACAAAGAAGGGGCATCCAAGATATTTATGTCCGCCCGGTCACAAGTTTCCTCATTAGAAATCTCTAATCAACATACCATTAGTGTTCTCAGTTCAAAAACAAATCTGCGGCTCATACAAGGCTGAAACTTAACGAGATGCAGTTGTCAACACGGTTCATTCAGTTGGAACAATTGGTAAAAATGCAAATAATCACCGCCACACAAATTTGTTTCTGAGACCCAAGGAATCATTCACTTCGTCCAAATAGCCCAAGTCTATCGGTCATAACCATGTCAGATAGAGTATAGGGCTTCGAATTGGATTGGAATAGTAACTCAGTGATGAAAAAATTTTGCTCTTTAAATACCATCCCGTTCGGTAGGTACACGACGTTGCATCTAGGGCTTTGGCTAACTCGAAGTGAGTTGAATAAAAAGTGCCTTGAGCACAAGCTGGAATGAAGCAAGGAGTAGATGCACCAGTGTTCTGTAGAAATTGTATGGCACTAAGCTTTTCAGCTCCTAAATTGTTAACTGTCAGATTTGGTGGAATATGACATTTCGCAACCAATGAGTGAAACAGACAAGTAGACTGTCAGCAGTTAAGGAGGTAATACAATGGGAAGTGAAGAAATTATTAAATTCCAATATTAAACTTTATCAATAAATTTAAAATTCATTGCTTTTCATGAATACTTGAATCCGATTGAATTTGTATTCAAACTCCATGTTTCTGGAAACATATTAGTTTATTGAGTATGGATATCGTATTGAACTCAATAAATATTATATTAAACTCAATAATAAAAACGCAGGGAAATGTTTAAGGAAAATTAGGAAAGTTGAGATATCCCATACAAAAAGAAAGTAGAAATTGTAATGCCTTTAAGCATCGGGACTAGCCTAACTTCTACCCGACACTTAGAGATGTATTTATTTTCCATTTACGCTGTTACTTCAATATTATAGCAAAAATTGCTAAACATGCTGATACTACTCCATTTTTATTATCTCTTGAAAGATATTCCGATGTTGATCATATTTATAAGTGTGAATTTTTGAATACTTTGTTCATACAATAATTTTTATGTCTAGTTCAAGACTACTTCAATATAACACTAAATCCGGAACATCAATTGCCATTTTAATAGAATTCTTTAATTATATTCAGTTTTGTTAATTGAAATTCTTGGTGGCCAACAATAGTGTAAATAATTAGGACAAACATTTATTCATCTTTATATTTGTTTATTCACTTTATTTAGGTATACCTACTATGACGAAATACCAAAGAAGCTGATCTTAACCAACACTGTAAACACAACATGAGCGAAGGCCAAAGCTCCAATAATCATATAGGTGGTTCGGTTAGCAGCATCTGAATTACCTTCATTGAGTAGCAAACTGTTCTTTTTAGTAAGTGGAATTACCTTTGAGACATTATTGAGTCCTGTGAGAGCACCGGTAAGCAACACAGCTGCCCACTCTAAAGCATTCAATGCAAACAGGTGGGTTTTGCTGCTGATAAAAATCACGATCACGAAGTTTATCAATGTAATGGGAAACCATAACAAGTTAGTATAGCCGTAGATCGAAATAACATTGGTCAATGAATATGGTTCAGGAAACTTAAATAAAAAGCTGGTGCCCAAATATAATAAGACTGGAACAATTAAATTGTATCCGTAAAATAAGCTTATGGACAAAGTTAGTAATTCGAAACTGTACTCATATTGAGAATCGCTATCCTTATGGAGCCATTGGGATAAAATATTGGCACCCGTGGACGATACAAACATAAGGAAGATCAAAGTACCGGTAATCCAGATAAATCCATACAATTCTGTCACATTTTGGTTATCTTCTTCAGCAGTGCTGAAATTTGAGTTTAATGGATTGGAAGCATGGTGGATTTTTTGAAAGAATGTTTCGCTATCTAAATCAAAGAATTTCCGATAGAAATTAATCTGAAACATATGCGAATTGGGGTCAACCGGTAATTGGGGTTTGATAACTTGGGGAGTAGCGGGTTTGGCCGATGTCTCTGGAACGATGTATGGCTGTGTGCCGATATCATCCGGTTGTATAAGATTATCCTGGTCAATCAATGATTCCTCTTGGCCATGGTTGGGGATGCGATCATAAGAGTGTGACATTTTGTTTCTAGTCTAGTTAATCAAACACCTGTTATTGTTATAGACTCTGATAATTGAACTGGACACGACATGTAAGTACTTAACTATTAGCGACAGGAGCATTATAGTAATTTTGGTTAACACATTTCCACTTCTTGTTTATCGTAATTGATTTGAGTGTACGTCAATTCTGAATTCACTACTTTTTGATAATCTTGTCTCTTTGTGAGCTCATAAAAGTTCCTCCTTTAATGTCGGATCTTTTGGGTGCAAAATTGTGGGACGGAAGATTATCATTTACATTTAACAACTTAAGCTTATCTGTTTTTAAGAATGCAATTGGCTCATAAAATATACCTCCCTTGAAAGGTGAGCCTTGACTGTTGGTGTGATGGAAATAATCGCCCGAGTCTGGATTACCCGGTGAATATGATCCTCTAATTTCGTTTCGCGATAATGTAAGTTCAGCCAGTGATAAATTTCCATTATTGATCCAATCATCAGAATCAAATGATACTTGCAGGTTTAGACTGAAATGATCTTCCGCGTATGATTCTTTATCACTATTCTCTTGGACATGAACATGTTGACTCATAGCTTCTTCAGGGCTGGAAAAGATTTTCTTATCTTCTTCCAGTGCAGTGTAGATGTTAAGAAAGGCTTGGATATTATCAATGCTGCTGACTCTAGCCAAAGTATCAACACTAGTTTTAGCAATATTTTCACCAATATTAGAAGTCGTATATGTTGGAAATGTCTCAAATGAGGCAGTGGGCGAATTTGGTTGAGTTGTTGGTTTAAATTCTTCTGAGTCGGATATGTTGACTTTTGAAGTAGTAACTTTCTCTGTCTGTGACTGAGGCACAGGGATTTTATCAAACTTCAATTTCTCGTTAATTTCCTTTACATTTGACTTTTTCTCGAAAAGTGATTCCAAATCAATATCAGTTAATCCTCTTGTTTCAGGAAAATAAATTAATATTCCACTACCTAGTAAAGAAATTGAAGAAAGGACCAAAAATGCCCAATACCTAATTTTCCTGATCCCTAAAGGAACCAATAATGTGACTCCCGCATTCACTACCCATGATGCACACATGCAAACAGCAGCACCTTTTGACCGTGAGCTACCGTGGAATATTTCGCCTGTGTATAACCAACTCACCGGATTGATCAATGCTGAATATATCGCCGCAATAAATAAGCCCAATGCCAATGTAGCAGAAGCAGCTTCTCTTTGTAATACCCAATCGAAAGGCGATTTCCCTATCGGTATGGCATTTGGTTTTTGCCCATAAAGAACCAGTAGTAGAAAAATGAAAAAATATCCAATACTCAAGGTTATCATTCCAAAAACCAAGACGTCTTTTCTTCGAGAATTATCAAGTAAAAATATTGGAAATGAAGTACATAGAGCCAGGACTGCAAGTTGACCACAACCCACTAGAATGCCTATTGTTGGCTCCAACCCACACAAAGCACAAATATAACCAAATAAATGTACGAAAGTGCTTACACCGGTAAATTGTACCAAAGCTTGTGTTGAAATACCAAAAATGGTATGTTTCCAGCGTTGCTTTTCAAACAAGTTGGCATAACTGCAAGTTTTAATTTTATTTCCAACAGTGTAATTCAGTATGACGAGCATTTTGTCATCATCATCTTTCACCTTTGATTCGATTTCCTTAGTGTGATACTTTCGACTGTTATATAGCTGTATTCGTCTTAAGTTATAAGCTGCTTTTGCCCAATTCTCCTGAGCTGCTAGCCATTTTGGGGATTCTGGAAGAAAGAAGCTAAACACAAGAAGAAGAATTGCTGGGATGATTTCACTTGCCCAAGCGAATTTAAAAGCATTTTCATTGAGAATATATTTCTGAAGGGTATAACTTACGCTATACATAGAAAAAGAGCCCATCGACAAGCTAAGCTGGACGATTGATAAACATGAACCTTTTCTTTTTGAGGGAACCGTTTCGGAAATATATACTGGAATTAACACAGAAACAAAGCCTAATGAAATTCCCTTCAAGACTCTTCCCACCACCACTAATACTAGGAGTCTAGGAATACAGACAAAGATAGTGCCTAAAACCCAGAAAATGACAATCGACTGGAAAGACCGGACACACCCGAGCACATCACAAAAGGCTCCACATAGAACACAACCCACTAATGTTAGTAATCACAGCACCAATCCAACAGAATAGCTTTTATCAATGGGCTTATCATGGGATTAGAAAGTTACAACAAGAACAAACATTCATGAAAGATGATTCTGACCTCGTTAACCATCAATAGGAAGTCCCATTACTTTTCTCGATCCATCACAAACACTCACCAACTGCCCCTATCCCATTTCCCGATGCCATCAAATACTCCTCCCTTTCATTCATTCCCCCGTAGTAGCTTAGAAACTGGCGGGAAGTCAAGAACGCACTTAGCGAGGAGCCTTCAAGCCCAAGAATAAATCCCGAAATGGAAACTATCAGGGTGATGCCATAAATGTGATACGTAAGCATCAAAGACTGCAATTGTAGCTTTGGTTATGGAATAGACTTGCTTTGCAACTTGTGTCTTCGTGTTTTGCAATCGCTTATATACAGAACGCGATTTCATCTCTACTACCACCACACCACTATGGACGTGGAGGATCTAGATTTCTCGTCGTTTGACCTCCAACAATGTATTCCGGAGGCTTCAGAGGATTCACACAACAGATTCATTAAGCAAACACATTTCCAATCTCCCATTTTCACCAATATAGTACCCCATTTCAAAGTACGGATCAACAAGCCTTTTAGGGGCCTTATAAGTACTTCTTTCAATGATGAGCTGTATCAAAGCTTAATCCCGGTGGAGGAAGACTCCCAGCTTGATGCGTTTAGCGATGACGAAAGTGATGAGGAGATGTTGCTTCAAATCAATACAAACAAAGGTGAAGATACCTACGAAGCCTCTCCAGCTCAAATACAAGTAATTAAGGTCATTGTAAAAACTAAATCGTTATTGATAGACGGAGTTGAGTTCCCAATGAGTTCAGAAATTAGATCTTCTTGTTTGGTTAGGGGAATACAGGATGAAAGTGGAGAAAATGCAGAAGTAGAAGACAGAGATGACATTTCAATTCAGGGTGAGGACTCTCTCTTAGTATCGTTGAAATCGGGATTCCTCCTCTTGATTAGGCTTTATTATGTCCCAAGAAGTTTTCTTGATTCGGACTACAAATATCAGAATCAATCAACCATATCTCATAATGGAGACTCTATCTTTAAACCGTTTATTGTTCAATGGTGGAAAACGAATGACGATAACACTTTGCCCACTTTAAAAACCACAGGTTATAATTTGTTAGCCCATCGTTCAGGTCTTTCGGTGATATCTACTTCTGCCAGCGATGTGTTCCGAATCTACAATACTCAATTAACCAGTAGTGGTATAATGTTTAAAAAACATGTTAATGTCGATTGCGACGGTTTGATCCTCCATTCTTGTTTTGCTGAACCATTCAATAATTCCAAGGTAGACCATCACAATTTCTTTTTGACATTGGCATTCACAGAATTCAGAAGATTGGTGATTAATTTATATTCATGGTCAAATATGGAAGGGTTGAGCCAGAGCTTTTCCAAGTCAACGTTACCCTTGGACAATTCATTTGTTGTGCCTATATTTATAGTTCCATTGAGCCGTAATGGTGGGTTCTTATTTGTGGGTCAAGATGAGTTGGTTATTATCACAATTCACAACATCATGTCGGCAGAGTACTCCTTCAGAAGAATAACCCCACCTTGGAAAGGAATATCATTTCCTACTTGCTCTTATAGACCTGAAAAACGTCTCAAAAGTGGACATTCCCAAGAAGATCCTGAAATTTTAATTGCTACCGACAATGGTACCATATATTCCCTTAACATAACCAAAAAGAAGCACTCAATTTCTCCTATTGTGAAAGTTAATGATAGTATTTCTGTATTCTCGCTAGAAAGGTTACATCAAGGGTATAATTTCATTTTCGGAAGTGATACGGGATCCAATAAAGATCTACTTATTCCAAAGTTAATTCCGCCAAATTTTGAATTTGATCATTCCAAACTTCAATATACAAAAGGTAGACTTATAAAAGACTACAAAAAATGGGCCCCGTTATTAGATGTGCTGATTGTAGACTCTTGGTTGTCAAGAGTCTCCAATTATCAATCGAAACAAGAACTCTGGGGTATTAGTGGCCACGGAAAAAAGACAAAATTAACACATTTCAGATATGGGTATATGGCACAACGGAAGAGCAATACATACGACAAGCTTAGAAAAGCTGAAAGAGTACAATTTATTAAATTTGAGGGAAAATCCTATTTGTTTTGTTCCTTTACATTTGAAACGATTATGCTCGAGTATCAGCCAAATTCAAAAGAAGCGTTTAGTGAGATTGAATGTAATGAAAAATTCATTAATAGTGGAAAGACTTTTCATGTGTCTTCCTTCAAGGTAGATGAAGAAGAACTTGTACTTCAAATTTCTTCTTGTGGAATTATGCTTACTGATTTGAACAACCTCCAAATTTCGTATATGGTTAACGATAGAACTATTATTGGGTGTGACTTGTTTGACACAACATTAGTCATTCTTACTGAATCTGAAACTACTTCGGTTGTTGTTGAAATCTTTGAAATCAATTTGAACATGAATAAAAATATTAGTTTTGATAATTTCTTACATTCAAGAAAGGTTGTTGATATTGCAGAACCCAGTGTTGCAAAATTAGTGAAAATAGTTGACAAATCGAAGCATGAGGAATTAATCTGCAATCCAAATTATCTCCTAATCGGCTCCTCTAGAGGTACAATCAGCGTTTATAGTCTTGATGGTGATACTTCGTTGGTCAACGTTATTGATCTAAGATCTTTAAACCCATACAATCAACCAAGCAGTATTTATGAAGAATTGCTTATTCCAAATAGTCTTCATCTTTTCGGAAACCAACTTTTTGTGGGAACATTCGATGGGTATTTTATCAACATTCGATTTGAACCTAGTAACGAGGCAACATGTACCAATTTTCTCAAATTAAGTGAAGTTCCAATAACTTTTGAAACTGTACAGGGCAACTTGAATTTTTTATTTATTCACTCTAAGAGTCTATGGCTATTAAATGCATACGAATCAAGATTCCCTCAGAAAATTTACTTTGATGAAACATATGAAAGAGCCATTAGCTCGATGTCTCAAATCCCTTTGGAGGATGGGGTACCAAGAAATTACTTGAATCTTCAATTTGCCTTTGTCAGAGACGATGGTTTAATGATTGGAAATGTTTTTACGTTTAAGGAGCCATGTGTTAGGCAAGTCAGTATTGAAAATGCAAAAAAGCTTCAGTATCTCCCTTACTTATCAGTCTTTATTGTGTTATGCAAGTCAAAATATGAAGATAAAAGAATTAAATTTGTTGCTAGGAAATCATTCAAAGAAGTGGTTCATCAAGTAGGAAGTCTGCGCTCTATCGATGCCGACGGAGAAATTTTTAGTAGGTTTGAATACCCTTTAACTTCGTGTATTTGGTCTATTAAAAGAAACAATAAGATTTCTAAGAAGTTGTTAATTGGAACAAGCTTTGTGGATGGAAATGCTGGAATTTTGAAGGATAAATATGGAATTCCACAAGAACCGCCTTCTAAAGGATACTTCAAAGTATTGGACGTTGGCAAAATGAGATCAAATAATAGTGCAACGACTTTAAAAGTAACCGAACTTACGACTTTCGAACATCCTGAAGCGATTACTAATATTATCCAGATGGAGTCAGATATTATATTCACTAGTGGAAGTACCATTTATTCTACCAGCTATAATGTGGATGAGAAAAGGCTAAAGCTGGTTCAAAAGTTAGCGACATTACCAAGTGAAATCATAAGTTTGACGACGAATAACCAGAGACTTTTAGTTACCACCAAATTCGATTCCATTTATCATTTTGATTATAAACCCCAAGATGATGCCTCGTCTTCTGCAATGATTAGTTTTGTGATTAGCGACCCATTACCAAATAGCTTTGTTAATCAGGCACAGTTGAACTCTAAGATTATTGCTGGCGATAAACTTCATTCATCCATATGCATTATCGATAGTACCAACCTTTCCAAAACTGCAAGATTGACTTATAGAATGTCCAATATACCCAGAGTATATCTGTCTAATTTCAAAAGTTGTTGGGTACAAGAAGATCATGATGAAAGTGATAATGAAGATTCTGAAAGAGGAACGAACAAAAAAGGTGATACCGTTCTATGTATTGGAGTTAATGGGGAAATTGTTACTATACGATCCGTTGGCGAAAATTCAGATGAACTAACAAATCTCACAAATCAAATCAATCTGACAAATGATTTGAGACATCTGATTGAGGAAGAAATAGAGAAGTTAGAAAGGCCTTTTATGAATAAAGTTAGTGGTACTGGATTGCTATCTATCAATAAGCCAAGCTTCGATTATCAGGAAAATAAAGGAGTGATAATTGATTACGATTTGGAGGAAATTTCAAGGCTATGTGAAGTAAATGTGACCATTTAAAGACCCAGAGAGATCCCAAAAAAAAGCTCTCAGGAATTATATATGCTAAAAGAGGAATATATTACACTGCAGACTCCTATTTAATACTGAAGGTGCAATTTTCTTCACAAACATTTGAAATTTGTAGCATCAAACATCTAAAAAGTCAACATGCTCTATCTGATTAAAAAACTCGGAATTTTTATTATATGATTCATTAAATCACTTTATATAAATATAATTACATATCCACACATTCGTAAGTCATCTATCTCCAATCATCTATCACCTGATTCAACATCCACTGAAGTATTACTTTCAGAACCCTCCATTATTGTATCATCCTCATTCAAAGCAGCACTTGAAATTTTTTTCTTCAATCTCTCTTGCCTAAACTTTTGGGCAGCAGTTAATCTCTCATTAGAAGAATTTTCGCCACTACCTCTTAATTCTTGCAATAAATTTCTAGCCCGAGAGCTTAAGTCTCCTTCATTTGACTCCTCATCCACTTCTGAGGTAGTAAACGAAGTAGCACTTGTTGAAAACATCTCTTCAGTTGGTGAGTTCTGCTCCTCGATACTACCTGTTGGACTTGATGTACCAGACAATTGGACTTTACTTGCAGTTGGAGACACTATCTTTTTCTGATTCTCTAACAAGTGTTTTCTCATTAACGCCCTTTTACGAGCAGAAGTAGGTTCACCTTTAGGTGGTCCAGCTGCTTTCAATTTCTCGAGTAAAGAATCCATAACATTGGTATCATCACCTTCTTCTTCTTCTTCATTGATTTCGTCTTTTGAAGCAGGTCTCTTAGGTGCCTCAAGCATTTTCTTACGCTGTTCATAAATTCTGACTTCTTCCTCGCGCTTAAGGTTCTCGGTTTGAGCTCTCTTAAAATCCTTCACAAAGTTTGCAAATTTACTGATGAATGAATTTCTAACAAAAGAGTCACTCGGATCCTCACCGAAATATCTCATTAATTTGTCAAATTCTTTCAAGGTATAATTTGATTGATCTAACAACAATTCACTCTTTCTCTTAGCTCTTGGTAAAGTTGGCAATACTACCTTGAGCACCCTATCATTGGGATGGAACGTTGATAAATCACTCAAGTTTCCAATATCAATAGAACTTTGTACATTCTTGATTGAGTTATGATAGTCTTTACAATCATTGGCAATTGTCTCAATTGAAAACTTAGATATTTCCACACACTTGGCCAAATCATCCACAAAAGTTAAAACATCCGGATATTGCTGTCTAATAATTTTCTCAACGTAATGTAAGAAGGTCATACTGTTCTTGTCATCTTTCATGAAACTTAATCTCTGTAAAGAACTCAACTTAAAACCTTGTGCTTGTTTGGAAGAATCATTCATATAATTACCCACAGTAAGAATAATTTCAAAAACACTCTTCAAATGCTTTGAACCTTTAATATCTTCAACTGCCTGATCGACCGATCTCAATTTATTGACCAAGTCATCATAATCCTTTTCATAATGAGCTACCACATTCAAAGCTCTAATCCTCGATTTCCAATAGTGTTGCAAATTGTAGATTAATTCCAAGTAAATCCTGTCTGGTCTCTGTAATTCATTTGGATCCTTGTCTGGCTTAGAAGGTTCTTCTGCTTTGTAGTCAGTGGAATAAGGTTCAAAGTTCCTAGCCAAACTATTCGAAATTTCAACCACATCTTCTCTACCGAAAAATTCTAAAACTGCATGGTTTTGGATAACATCTTTGTCACATCTTAATACCTTTGCAATCATTTCTTCATCAGAAAGACCATTAAATGCATGTAAATTGATGCTAAAGTGCTGGGCCATTTCACGTGACAAGAAAGATACCTTGTCGATATCTTCTTTCTTCTTTGTTGCCAATTTCTTAATCTCCTTAGCTGCAAAAATCAATTCGATTTCATCAAAAACCCCTTTTGACATTAAATCTGAAGCAATAGAATCAGTTTGAGTTTTATGCCAGAATGAGTTTGCCGAAGTATTGTCAAATTTTTCCCAATGCAATTGTTTCAACTTCTTTTTGGCTCTAGGGAAATTGTCAAATGGGCTTGGTGTTCTTTCAACTTGCATAATCTTAGGACTATTCTTACTTATTGGGAATGGAGGTGGCGGTGGTGGCGGAGGTGGTGGTATTCCGCCCGCTAATGATGGCGGCATTGGCGGTGGTGGAGGTGGTGGTGGTGGCGGAGGTGGTGGTGATGGAGCACCCGATGTTTGTGCACCGAACAAGTTAGTTGGCATTGGTGGAGGAGGTGGTGGTGGAGGTGTTGGGACAATGTTTTCACTTGACTTCTTAACTTCTGAAACAGGCACCTTAGGTACCGTCATGGAATGGGATATTAGAGAATGGGTTGCAGAATTATTCTTAGTCATGCCAGACTTATTTTGATTATCGACTGAATATTCACTCTCGTCGAGTTCAGAGCTGCTTCCATCAATAGGTTCTATCTTGGTGACCTTAGAGCTTAATTCTTTCAAGAATTTAGGATCCATAGCTCCAATCGTCGTCTTTCTATGTTGTTTATAATCTCCAGGTCTAGAACTCTTCACTACATCATTATTGGTAGGAGGCTCAATTTTACCCTGGATATACTTCGCTTCAATACGATCCATAATCACTGAGTGTCTCTTGGAGGATCTTTGAGAGCGTGCCTTTTCGTTTTCCACATCTGCTAATTTCTTTTTTAATTCATCTTTCAAACGTTCGACTTCTTGAAGCTCTTCTTGAATTTTAGATTTTATAGATGGATCAATTTGTTCGTCATCCATATTATAGTTTGGAGAAACCTTTGCGGTTCCATCTTCCCAATTAAAATCGATATTGAAGTCTTTGAAATTCATCTCTAATTCTCTCAATCTTTCCATAGCAAGTAACTTCTGTTTGCTGAACATAGCACTATTATTGAATTTCATGATGTCATTCGATTCGCTTTGTAAGGATGCCAATTTCTTCCTAAGAGAATCTAATTTGCTCAAATCTTCCATTCTAGCTGCTCTTGGAGGTCCCTTAGGTGCAGGTGCTTCTTCAATAGCAGTTACATCCTCGTCTGACGATTCTGAGATACTTTCTACCACTTCTGGTTCTGAAGGTATCTCTTCAGTTATGGTGTTATCATCGGCAAGATCTGGATTGACGTAAGTTTCAAAATCAGTCATTTCCAATTCTCTAGCCATATTTTCGATATCACCCATTTGATCCCTTAAAGCTCTTAATCTGGAAGATGGTTCTACTTGAGTACCAAATTGACGATTGTCAAGTCTGTATTCGGCCTTCTTTCTATGAATTTGTTTTTGAAGCTTTTTAATCAACTTTTCATTATTAGTTTGAATTGATACGGTAGTTTTATTATCTTTTCTCTTGGTATCGATCTGAGAATTGTTCAACATCACCAATAATTCACGCATTTCTAACTCTTGTTCTTGCTTTTCGATCAAATGCTTTTTCTTTAATTCTTCTAATTCATTTCCTAATTCTTCATTCAATCTTCTTGTACGCAAAAGAATATTTTCCTGTTCTCTTACTTCGTTAGACAAGTTTGCAATCAATCCATCTGCACCTAGGGATAATTGACGAGACATTTCATCACGTTCAGCGGTAGCCTCTTCAGCGATTTTCTTGTAATTTTTCACCTCATCAAGCGCTCTTCTGTATTGATCATCAGTGCTGAGTGTAGAGAATAATTTATTAATGGCAATTCCCACAGCAGATTCATCATTCGTGGTATGTACCATGGATACATTCTGAATTAAACCATCGAGTAATCTTAAGCTTCGAGTAAGATCCTCAACATTATCCTTTTTCTCGCTTTGATTCAAATACAAATGTTGAATTGCACTGAGAAAATGGCCTTGTGCTTCACTGCTTTTCACGTTATCCCAAATGGATGCAATTAAATCCACTGGGTTATTAAAATCAAGGTTATCATCCACCTGTTCACGACTCTTTAGTTCCATTTCATCATTTTCTTGCATTTCAATATATTTCAAGCATTGTTGATTCAAATTTTCGTATCCTAATTCCTGGAAGCGTGTCAATAAACGATTGAGTCCTGCAGCCATAAACTGAGCACGAAGATGAACTCTGATTCTAAAGTCGAGACCATATTGAATTATAGTATTGATCAATAACATCGTGCCCAAAAGATATTCCAAAAGATGGTTTTCGACATTATTATTATTACTCATGTTTCCAGAGCCAGCATGTATATACTTGAGTTCGTCACTGGCTCCAACAAGAGAATTCATATATTTGCCCTTTCCATCGAGAGTTTTTTCAACCAACCGTAACCATAATTCGAACCGCTTGTACTGATCGGGAGCAGATGGTTTCCGAACCAATTGTTTCTTTCCTCCGTTAGATTTATATGTAGATGCTGTGGATGCTCGTTTGTTTGGACTTGTTGTATTTACCTGTTCTGGTTCAAACTCAAAATATGGTCTAGTAGGAATGGTATCTAATGCTTTCAAGATTTTGTGATACTTACCTTGATGTTCACCGTCAGTCTGACTATAATATGCTATCATAAATGTAAGAGATTCCTGAGCAATCTTTCTGGTTAAGATACGAGGTGAAAGAAGAGAACCGGCGACGGCGCTGATATAAAGGTTTGCATCAGTTCTCACTCTTTCTGCTCCTAATTTCTGATTCATCATACACTTGAGTGCCTTGAGAGTATTGAATTCTTTATCAAAAATTTCATCGTTGATATCATTAATCTCAGCCTGATATATTTGTTCTTGAACTTTAATCAAGTATGCAGACAATAAGGCATCACCTTGACAATCATAAATGAAGTTTCTTACCCAATCTATAGGTTCTGTTCTAAGTGAAACCCATAAATTCTTCAACTGTTCAGCCAGGATAGTTTTGCTAAGCAATTTTTTGGTGTAGAACTCTGGGGTCTTTGTATTTTCCGTTTTATTGGAGTTATTAGTAGATTCTGAACGTTTATGTTCAGTCAATGCATCTTGGTAAATCAACATCCACTTTTTATCTGGATTATAATGAGACATTTCTTGTTTTGCTTGAGCTGGCAATGATTTGAAGTCTCTTTTTTCCATCAAAACTCTAAACATACGATCAATTTCGTATACCAGACTTGGTTTTTCGAGCACGAACCCATTCATGGTACCCGAGGTTAAAGGATCATTTGATCCGGTGAGAGATAAGGAAGGTTTTGATATTATGGAGGGCCCGGAAATTGAAGTTGACTTTCTGGAGCCATTTTGGCTGGAACGGGACGAGATGGAGCTTGACTTGGCAACAGAACCATTTGATGCAGAATTGATGGCGGTAGGGGTATCATACGGGTTTTTGGACAGACCCCCGTTGACGGTAGAAATGCTATAAGCAGAAGCATGACGAGAATGGTTTGAATTGGTGACTAAGGGGGTGGGCACGATGCTAGTGGAGGCTGAAGATGCAGACCGATTGGTGATGGACTTGGCCAAAGGGTTCCCTATGCTGTTGTGACGTCTGGAGGGTTGGATATGGAGTTGGGAGTGGGATAACGTCAGGGAAGAGGTGCCAGTACCGGAGGAGTCGATGGAGGAAACATCGCTGAAGCTATCGTTGGGACCAAAATGGCCGTAGCGTTCCTTAGCCTTTCTTAAACTGAAGATCGAGCTCGACGACACCCGGTTGGTCTTGTCGTGGGAAGGAGAGGTTGCTTTATAGGAGGAGTATGCCCGGGAGTTGTTGAGGTCGTCATTAATTTGGGCAGAGAGGGACGGGACAGGGGGGTCTTTTCTCCTCATGCTCATGGGAGGAACTGGTGAACCCTGTGAACCTTGTGGAAATGAAGTTTTAGACAGGTGAATTGAATAGAATTGAACTAATCACTAAACTAGGAGGCTTGGGTGGACACCTGAAGACTGTCGTGATTGAACCACCAGAACTGAACCAGAATAATCAGAGTAATTGGTGGTGGTAAACTGGAGCGGGACAACGGTTGTAACTGCGGGAACCACCGGGATTTGTGGGGTGAACGTTTGAAGTGACTGTTGTGGTTGATGCGATGCTTCAGTGCTTGTGTCGGGCCACAAAGCAGCAGACTATATTTAGTGGGTAAGCCTAATGGCGTGTAGATGAAGTGGTAGTTAGTCGACAAGTACGTTAAGGAGTGCACACAGGAGTGTATATAGCCAGCTATAGGCGTGCGGGTAGCTACAATTAGTACCGGGAAGAGAGCAGGACAAACAGCAACAACCACCATGAGAATATTACAGAAAGCACGAGGCTGGGTCTACTTGAACCATACGGTCCTCTCCGTGGTGGTGACGGTGACATCTGGTAGCACACACTGGGAGGTTCTTTCTGAGCTGTCGCGCTCGTCTGTACTACATAGACGAGGCTGTACGGTGCTAGATCTGTCGGACGTGTCGGAGTGCAGTGTCGTATGTACAAGAGGCGTGTAGCGGTGGTGTCGGAAAGTAGCAGAGGCGACAGGCGCGCCGGATTGGGACAAATTGGATCGGCGGGGAAGCGGGGGCGGGACGGCTCCAAGTCATCCATAGACCAATTCCACATTAGGTGGGGCAAAGAATGTAGCATAAGCAAAACATTGGTATGGGAGGGCTGGCCGATCACCTTTGACTAGAGACATTTTTGTCTGGTGCTGGTGATTGTGTCGCGTGACGCGTCGCGCCATTGGTCCTGATTGGGCCTGCAAAGCACCCATAGGTAACAGCCAGCATAAGGTGCAGTAAGCAGTCAACAAGCACCGGTTATGATATATAAGCGTACGTTCAGCATTGTGGGTTTACCGTTTGGTTTTAACTTTGTTTTGGATCGATCTCGGTCCATTCTTAACAATAGGTACAATTTCTAAATATAATCACCCTGAAGGAACTGTAACCGTTAAGACCGAATGAACCGATTTGGTAATATTAATGCCACGGCCTGTGAATTGTTCCAGTTCCAGTTCCAGCAGATAATCCTAAATCTCGGTAATAGATAACTCTAAACAATTCAATTCTTGGGTCATTTGTATAATTTGGTGATCTGGGTAATGGGTATAACCCACCGGTGTAAATCAACCGGCCACGTTTTGACCATTTCTGATAGTTTATAAAAATTACCATGATTAGGCTACAGTAGTCCCTGAATTACAATTATAATTAATACAATACCAATTGATTTCAGCATTTAGACTGGTTCGAATTTACATGTCTGTGCCGGTTTGGTTACTACCATGTCCAGTTGTAGTATATACTTACTTGCCAGATCAATCTTTGCGCAATTGAATACTGGTGCGATTTACATTAATGTCTCATTGGCATTCACTAATTAATAGCACGATTGTATGCCAGTTTGATAGCTGCTTATCACTATATAGTCGAATCCTAATGATATTATGGCCGAATTGAATCGTATATGAACATTGTCTCGTTGTAGTCTATGGGTAGCCTGAATCCGTAAAATCTCAGTACAACGAGACCTTCACCGCCAATTACTCACCTATACTCTCCTTTAACATCTCTAACGTCTCATCCAAATCATTGTTCATCTTGCGAGTAAACTTCTTTGACTTAGAACCCTTACGCTTTAACTTCTCCTTCCCACTAGACCCCGAAGTAATGCTGCTATTCTCATCTTCTTCATCTATCGATTGTCTCTCTACTTTGTTGACAATTTCCGCCACTGTGCTCTGTATCTTCTCTTCCTTTTCCTTTTCATTTTCCTTCTCTTTCTCGTTCTCCGCTACTTCAGTTGCTTCCGACTCCTCAATACCCGGTACGGTGGCTGATGCAGCGACTGCAGGTGTCGATGCGGCGGAAACACTCCTTATTGATGCATTGGAGTTGCTTGTAACTATCAAGTTGGCAAATACCTCATATGAAACTTCATCAAGATTTATTTCACTAATATTATCAGGAGTATCCCAAATTCCAACTTTGCTCCAAAATAATCTGCTTCTAATATGAGCCAACATCACATAAATCTTTATCAACTTAGACTCTTCAAGCAGGTCAAGCTTGATCTGCCGGACGTTACTGTTCATCAAATCACTATTGCTTTCATTATCGGTTGTCGTGGAGGTCTCCTTTTGGGGATTGAATCCAGAAAATGAGCTGGAGTTTCTCTTGAAAACAATAGAGTTGGTCCCGACATGGGCATAGTCATCAAAGGCTGAAGTTGGTTTCAATTTGTACACATTAGAGTGAATAGATCTCAATTTAGCGAAGAATTCGCAAATGTTCCTTAATTTAATCAAACAGTAGTTACATAATGGGTAACTGGCAATCAGGTCTCCTTCCGCTGAAGATGGTGAATCAATGAAAGTAGTACCTCCATGCAATAACTTGAAATAGTACAAACGTGAATGTTCCAATATGTCTTCTCTTGATTCGCCACAAAAGCTACAAGGAAATTTTATTGCAACGGGCGCAACAGAACTAGAGCTTGTGGTGCCGCCCGTTCTTAAACCGCCTCTGTAATTTGTCTTAAACGTCTCATTAATCCCTTTAACCGGCTCAATCATGGCGCGGCCCTCTACCACACAACTCCAGAAATTCTTTCCTTTCTGCCACCTATTAATCAATGAGTTATTGGGTAAAGCAGGTATGGATGCTAACGAGTGCTCCAATTCTTCCAGCCATAATTTCTTGAAAAATCTCAAGTTTTTTAAATTATTCAAATCGAATTGGAAATCGGGTCTAGATAATGCATAAATAAATCCCTTGAATTCCTGGTTATAGTTGTTCAAGTCCAATCTGACTGAGTTAACTTTTGGAGAGTAAAGTAAAGAATTCAATTGTTGTAAATGGTAAGCAGTAACTTGGGGTTCCAAATGTGGGGGCAATTCGTCTTCGGCTTTCGGGGTCTCATCCACACTATTCTTATGCGATTCCACTTTTGCTACTGCTCCAGCAAACTCACCGTCGATTTTAGGGGTACCTATTCTTGAGTTTGTGGCTGATGATTGTTTCTGTTGCTCTTCGATTTTGAAAAACAATTCCTTCAAGTCCTTCAATTGTTCCTGTAAATCGTTTATAATTGTGTTTTTCTCATCAATCTCCTCGTACAACTTGCGATTCTTAACCTTAAAGTTGTAAGTCTCTCTGGATGCGTTGGAGACCATCTGGTTGGCCTCGTTGAACAACGAGGCGGTCAAATCTTCAACTTCACCCTGTAACTTTGCGTTTTCTGCTTCAGCAATCCGTTTGGCCTCGCGTGTGCTTCTCAATTCATCTTGGACCTTACTGTATTTGGGCAAAAGAAGCTTGTACCATTCCTCATACTGGACCAACTTCGCGTTGGAGTTCTTAAGCAGATTGACCTCTCTGTGGAGGTGAAGTGTGGTTTCTTCAAGCTCCAGTTGTTTAGCAACTGCCGTGACTAGCTTGGTGGATAAAAGCGTCACTTCTTGAGTTAGACGAGCATCAAGCGATTCGTCAGCCATGATGGGAGTTTGCGCTTGGTCTCGGAAAATCGACTATGGTGAGATGAACAGAATTGAACCTAACAAACCCCAATTAATCACGGATTGATTGAATGGTAGTAATAACTGATAAATAGTATGTGTCGTTTAGTGCGGGTCACGTGTGGTGGATCAATATGGGGTATGAGCGTGGAGGTGATCGTACTTAAACGAAAGAAGTGAGGAAGAACATTATGATGGAAAGATCAGGGTTTGCTTGTTCAATTAGTGGCTCATTTTGGAAGTGAAGGAAATATTCTTTGCTTTTTCGGATCCAGAAAAGTCATTAAAGTTAAAGGTTTAGGGAGTATTTAGTTTTATTTAAAGAGTTTATGGAGCATTCAGGTTGTAGTGTTTTTTGTAGTGATTTTGGTAGTCATTAAATTTCTTAATATTACTATTCTACTCTGTGAAATACATTTTGTTAATTGAGTCTATAAATTGTGTATTTGTAAAATATTCAGGAATGGATTTCACATTGGGTAATAGAACGAGCACCTATTGACAATATGGATAAAACAGGTGTGAGACAGGTAATTTATGGGGTAGTGATTTACTGGCTCAGACACTTGGGACAAAGTGAAAATTATCGACACATGGTAAGCACTCAACCCTAAAGTTTTCTCTATTTAGTTAGTATGTTTATGGACCCACTCACCACTCGCTTCGCTGGAATCGTTATCTATCCTCCTGTATATACCCCGCTTATCTTAGAGGGAGGTCACACCAATCCTAACTGCTATCGGTACTTTATTGTGGTCTAAAACAGTGGTCTACTCCAGTTATATCTACTATCATCTATCACTAACTTCCTATACCACTCTAACGTCTCCCATCTAGCCATAGTAGTTGCTGTCACCCCGCGCGTGATGGATAAGCTGATTAGCAATCTCCTTTCCATTTCTCCGCTATACACCTAAACAATCCCTTTTCTGGTACCTTGATATCCTAGCAACATAATCGGGACTTATATTGCCCCTAACTTTTTGAAAAAAACCCTTGATTCCAATTGGTTAGCCAGATTCCGATGATAAATCAATATTCCATCAACTCACCTATAGGATATTCTAAGAATCCATACAACCCCACAATACGGCCTCCTATTCGCTTGAGCCTGTCTTCTGACATTCCCCGTGGATCACACACATATTCATGGTGCTCTTCCCAAAGTTCGGAACTTTTATCTCCAGATAGTCATGAATTAAGCAGATCCCAATCGTACACGTTCATACAAGATGGTAAGTCCAGAATATCCAGTCTTGAAAATCTTCCAATAGAGATCAGAACCAGAATTGCTGCTGAGCTATCCCAATATGACTGTTTGAACTTGATTCTAGTATCGAAAGCACTTTATGAGTCCACTATTTCTCGTTTATATCAACACATCATTATTGATCAGCAGTTTAATCGCTTTAGTAACGAAAAGGAGTATGGTTATAATAAAATCATTAAACAGGATGGGACGTCTGCTTCTTCTCCCTGTACCTATATTAATTCTTCTTTTGGATTTAAGCGGTTTTTAAGACATGCTAATTCTAATGCTGCTTTAATTAAAAGATTTGATTGTGTGGACCTTCCGGACTCTTTAAATCTTTATGATCATGTCCTTCATGATCAACTTATCCACCTTTTTCATCAAATGACCCATTTGAGCCAGTTGATCTGGCTCAACGATAATTTCAGACTCGAGTATCTCCATCAATTGCCAAACAAACTGTTGGTCACCACTTTGGTGTTGAATATAAAGTTCAGCAACTATCTAAGTGAACTCGAGTATATTCCATACGATGATGAATGTAAGGGCTTGGTTTTCCCAAATTTAACAAACTTTCAAATTCAACCATTTCAAAATTCTAAAAAGTTAATCAGAATTGTCAATAATCTATTGATCAACAATAATCCAAAAGTAAGTGAGAATCTTCACACATTGATACTTTCCAGGTACCAAAAATCAGATCCTTCTACGATCATGTTATCACCAAACTGTGACGAACTTGTATCCTCAAACTACTCATCTATAAGGAACGAAGAGCAAATTACAGCTTTATTCAAAGGTTCTAAGTTGGGTTACCTCAATAATTTGACTAGCTTATCATTAGATCATATGTCAGTGTCTCCAAAAGAAGCTTTCACGTTTATTGAATCTGTAAATTTAGGGAATTTGCACACTCTAATGTTGAAAGGAATTCTGGAGTATCTGATAGGAACAGATAATTGTGTTCCCTTTTTGATTGAAATCAGTCAGCATTTGAGTAATTTGAAAATTCTAGCACTTGATCATCGCCAAGCAGTAGTGGATAGTGTACCAGAATTTTTAGAGAGGTTGCCCACAAAGAGACTAGAGTCATTGGATATAATAATCAGAAATAATCCTACTAAAAGTTATTTGGATCATGGAGTAGAAGAACGTGAATATTACAATAACTACGCTCGTTGTATAATTTTATTCAAAGAAACATTAACCAAGCTCTGTGTTGAAGTTAGAGAGGAAGTTCATGGTTTTAATGAATCTAACAATTTAAATATCTTAAGATGCATTCCTGTGCGTACCGATTTCTATACCCAACTTCATGAGTTATCTAAATTAAAATCGTTGAGTGTGAGCCCAGGGGCACTGGTTGAGGAAGTTGCGACCTTAACTAGGCATTTAAAGAATTTAAGAAGATTAGACATTTTTGGAAACAATGCTGGAGGAGCTCCTAATTTAGGATTAGGTATGGTTCATCCTTCTATATATTATGAATGGTTTAAGGTTCAACATGTTGCATTATTATATTTGCAATACAACAACAAGTTGGAATATATTCGAATTAACGATTGCGTTTTCGAATGCAACGGAGACAAGGTGGAACCTAGATGCGGAATTTCCAGATGGTTTGATGAACAAGTCAAAGTTACCAAGAGTGAATTGGCTTAAAACCCAATAAGACTAGTAGTAGGTACCAATATACTTTATCTGTATTTATTTGTAAAAGTGAATTGCATTAGTATTATCACATTATAGATAAATTTTTGAAGAATGTGACTGTTAAAACGATTCGTACGGAAACTTGAATGTTTTGAAATTCAGATATAACTTCATATTAAATTCGATAATATAAAAAATCAACAGTTCTACGACAAAAATCTAGAAATTCGGAGTTTGGCTGCGAAATTCCATAGAAGTGACCATGGGCCAAATTTGATCCAAGAAGAGCGTGCTGTAGTTACTTATATCCGTTGCGGTGAGCATAGCCATACCCGAGAGTCACTTATGTCCGTGGACATCGCCTATGTCCGATATCACTTACTTCCATCCAAACGGTGAAGCTGGAGCAAGGCTGGGGTTTAGGAGTCGTGCACACCCAAAGGTCGTGTTTCCGCCAGTTACAGAGAGCTGGTTCCTTCGGTCCGGTCAAATCATTTTGTTCACTCCGAAAACTACTCCGAAAATCTGCCGCGATGTTTCTCAACGGTGAACGCAATAGTATGCTAATGCGCATCGGAAAATTTTGCAGACGGGTTAGCGGAACCCAAATTAAGGTTAGTGAACACATCAAAAAAGGGGATTAACTAAGAGCCCCAATGTAGCAATGTGCTAACACCAGAGCCCTCCACCAGGCAGTGGAGTTTAGTGGCGGCGATTGGTCAATACAGGTTATGTACACGAGCCAGAGTTGGTTCTCCTCATCAACCCCGCTACAAAGTGTGGTGTCCAATCAGGACCTGCGCTTGTGGAAGTGGGGCAGCCAATACGCGTGCAGTGGGTTCGGCCCAATTTCTTTTTGTTGAGCGGAACAGGTTGTTGAATAGCTACCAGTCCTTTTGGAAGGGCCCAGAGGAGGTATAGAATGGTGTGATGAAGGCAATGACTAGCTGTACGGATTAAGGGAACTCAACAAGAAAGGATCTCGAAACGTGACTCAAACCGATTGCGAGTCGGCGATATGGATGAGTCAACTCCGGCGGAGTGGGACTCGGAAAAATAGCGCGCATACATGAGGCGGTCCATCAAGCCGGATAGAAAAGTTTTGCAATATATAAAGAGGTGAACCCAGGAACCATTTTAAAGCATTACACATATACACTAACACTACAATGCTTGCCCAACCAATTATTAAGATGTCTGCTGCTGAAAAGGAAGCTCAAATTATGAAGGAAATCAGAGCCAACAACGTTAAGTACGAATCTAAGTTCGAAGGTTCTTTCTTTGGTGAGCTTTTTGGCTTTGCTGTTCTCAAGAACGCTGCCAACTAAACTAGTTCCAATGGGGTTGTCCCAAAATTTATGATATTCATTTCTGGTTAATTATAGACTAATAATATATTAATAGCCGTATGGCTGCGTATTCGAAAAAAAATTGAATGTGTAGAACTTCAAAGGTTAAAATGATGGTGTAGGACCAGATTTTCTAGCAAGACACAATATAATGATGTACAAACTTGTTGAAAGGTTCAAATGGACATTTGGAATTTTTGAAGGGTCCAAGGGACAGATGATGAAAAGAGTCTCGTTCTCTTTGCCCCAAGAGTGCCCCACTAACACCTACGCGAGAAATACAATATTAGTAGCTGAGATAGAATTATTTTAGCTGGCAAATTAGTACCGCTGATTTAGGCAATAAAGGACGGGGTTTGAGTAGATGCCAAGTGTTACGTAAAGACAAATGGTGGAGCACATAATAATTGGCCAAACACAAAGCTTATGGCACTACTATAATAGAATAAGACCGGTCTGACAGAAATAAAGAATATTACATGAAGATTACGTAACATTTGGAGGCACAAGTTTCTTATCATATCTTACTACACAAGTATTAATCTTAAATCCATTCACCATATCCAAATTCTAGTAAACACAAGTACTGCACATATCAGATCTTTCATAAGACGTGTGAAGAGAAAAACTGGCTCTTCAGCCATCCTGCATATCATCGAGACAAACGGTTGAAACGGCTTTAACGCTTTTAGCGAATTTCCAGAAAAGGATTTTTATGTAAAAAATATGTCGCACTTTTTGCCACCAAATGTGAGGCACCCTTGACTTCAGGACACCGGAATAGTCAATTACATAGTATGCAATGCATAACCTAATATTTTGCACTACTCCTAAGGATTATAATGCCACTCCTTTTTGTTTTCATTTTCATTATATTTTACATCATATCGACCATACTATTTATAAGAATATTAGGAAATTAAGGTCATTTCTAGTAAATGAAAAAAAGCTCTAGTTAGCCCATTTGGATCTTGCTCTTAATTTAGGACCATTAAGGTAAAACAAAATAGGAATCAACACCATAGCGGATGTGATAAATCCTAAAATAGTAGATCCCCAACCAACAAGGAATCTGCTGGTCCTAAGATTATTGAACAAGGCATGGCCAAACAATGGGAAGACACCAGCGATAACCGATCTAAACAAATCGTTACCAGCAAAAACAGAGGCCAAATATCTGTAGAACGACATACCTAAGTAGTTGAACAAGGTTTGGAAAATAAGGAAAGCACCAGCTGCGAAAAGAGCAGCACCAATCAACGGAGCGATCCAATGTATGTCTTTTGCTGCAGTCCATCCGAATATGAAAATACCAATAGGCATCATCACACCTCCAATAATTGCAACTGGAATAAAAACTTCGGGAGTAACCATTTCTCCAATTAATAATTTGGCGGTAAATGCCTTTCTAACCCAAATTAAATAGATCAAACAACCAAGACCAATACCGACCATGATAGAAGTATAAGTAACACCCATTTCAACTAAAGTAAAATGATAGACATCAAGGAAAACCATAGGGAAAGCTTCAAACCAAAGATACATAATTGAGTATACCATAGCAATGTACATGTCAATTAAGAATACAACCGGTTCAGTTAAGAAGATTTCGATAGGTCTCCACAAAGTTTCAACGGCCAATTCATGAACAGTCATTTTGGAACTGGCGACTTCATCTTCAGTCGTGATGTTTTGGTTACCGGTCTTAGCTCTCAATCTTTTGGCTTTTCTCAAAAGAATTGTCTTTCCGTAAGATTCTGGTAAAAGGAAAGTGAGAGTCAACAATGAAGCACCACTGATAATAGCCATGAACCAAAAGGTCCATCTCCATCCTCCTTTAACTGTTAAAACGGAACCAACCAATGGACCAAGTGAGGGTCCACAAACAGCAGCCATAGCCCAAGATGCAATACCAACAGGTGCATAGGGCATTGTTAAAACATCAACCACAGAAGCACCACCAGTGGCTAAAGCAGGGGATGCAAAAACCCCACCAAGGAATCTTAAAACACTCAATGAAGCAATATTCTTAGCCAATGCAGTTGGAATTTGAAGAATGAAGAAGATGAACAAGGTAAGAACATATATGGAAGTTCTTCCGAATGCAGCATGCTCGGACATAGGAGAGAAAACCATAGGACCAAGACCATAACCAATAACAAACATTGTCAATGGTAATGATGCTTTAGTTTGGTCTATGTTGAATTCTCTCATAATGTCTTCCACACCAGGAGTATAGACAGCAGAGCCAATATACACGGAAGTAGTCAAAAAGGCGATTTCAAAGATAAAAAAGGCTTTTTGAATGAAGGGCCAATTTTGAGGGTTCTCTGGATCATCTGGTCCATCCCAATCCACATATATATGATCATCTTTGGTAACAGTTCCGCTTGAGTTGGATGATGAAGTATCTAAGTCGACTTGTTTCTTGTCTTCGTCTTCTGGAGTTTGGGGTTCGTCCGATGGCTCAACTTCGGGTGCTATAACTTTCTCTTTAGGCTCAACATACCCTTCAAGATATCGTTCAGGAATCACATAATCTGGATCTTCTTCTTTATGGGTAAAAAACTTTTTGCCGGATAAATGATAGACGGTACGTCCAAAAAAACTATCTCTGATGAACCTGTAATGCATTGTCAATTAGTATAATAAAAATTAGGTCCAATTGAGGATGTAAGTAACTCAATTCTAAGTTATTGAAAAGGAAAAATTAGATGAGACCGATACGTATTTATATTGCTTGCAAAAACGATGAAGAGGTTTCCTGATTACAAATGGCTGCATCAAAGGGACCTTCCAAAAAGCATAATTTGGGTACAAAACGAAACTTTTCTGCAAGGCTGCTATTATTACTAATGTTTTGGGGTCCCAGAAAAGATTAGATTGCGACGGAATCAGTGAAGTACATAACCGCGTGAGGCTGAAGCAAAATCAGGACGAGATGACTGGGTTACCGGGAATAAAAACCGAGGGTAATTCCGGTAGTGAAAGTGGCGATTACACGGCGGCTGGCGCTGAGGGGCGTGCTAGCCCCACTCCCGAAAGTCAGACCCTGCATTTCATTGGTGACTCAGCGCCCAAATGATTATTAATTACAGGTTGAACTCGCATAACGCACTTTGCGAAGCGAGAGAGCATAGCCGTATCTTCCTATTATTGCAGCTTAAACGTGGGTGGGGGCCGTGACTACTACATCTAGACATTAAAAGTTTCCACTTTTCACAGATAACCTGCAAAATGCGGATGTATTTATCGTCCGTAACGCATTTAGCAGACGGTGTTAGCCTAAATCCCGTTCACACTGTGAGTAGTATACGTATATGCACGGTCTATTTCTATATAAAGTTTCACAAACCAAATTTGCGCGTACAAATCTCCCTTAATAGGAGATGCAGGGAGATGTGAATCACGTACACAAGGGTTACAAACTGCAAATTGTCCCAGAAGTGATTCACCTATTAGTCAGACTTCGTACCTGATAAACCACACTACAGACGGCCATGGCGGATTTAATGATTCAGATCTTCCTTAGCTTGACTATGGAAGCAGGAGGTAAACTTCCGGTGGCAACAATAAACTTGTCGGATGGGGCGGTTGACTGTCTGCGCCACTCAACGGATGTGCTAACATATTGTCCGCATAAACGTAAGCAACAAATTTGAATCTACAAGATGATGATTGTAAGAGACTACTCATACTATCTTGGTTTCTAGTACTAAAAATTGATAGTATGAGTCAAAAGTGTTTTTATTTTAACACAGAGATATTTTTAATTTTAGAGTTTTATATACACTTTTGATTGAATTGTATCTCGATATCCCGACTAATCCGATAAACTATATTATTTTTTGCACGCGGCGAGATCAAACCTTTCAGCTATCAGATGGCATATTGTCTAGCAAAATGCAAAACTTGCTCTTGTGTTTCACTTTTAGGTCAATGATGTCAGGGCATCCAAGTTGTTATTCTACAGAGAATTATTTAGTAAGTTGTTCTCTGGATCTTTCAAGATAATTAGTAGAGTTTAACGCATGTTGAGATAGTGTGTAACATTGCACAAAAAATATAAGCAAAATGGAAATGTTGTTGCAAACAAGAGTGACGTATTTAGTTTCAGACAATTTTGCATAATCTTAATCGTCCATCTGGTTTGATTTTAACATTGAAGTAGTTTGTATTGAATCACGTTCTGTGAAATTTGATAGTTCAGTGAAAGGTCAGATTTTAACTAGTCATTGAAGACAAACTCCTAAATATACGTTTTCTGCTTCCGTTAAGACAACCGAAACTTCGGGGTTACACCACAAAGCATAATTGTACGATGTCGGTATCCGTTCATACTCGTATTGCAGAATGAGTTTAGCTCTGGGAGTATACTACAGCCAATAAACGTAAAATTAAGATATTAGTGTCATATGAAATACATACTTTAGTTAGCCCATCTGGATCTTGCTCTCAACTTAGGACCATTAAGGTAAAATAAAACAGGAATCAAAACCATAGCGGATGTTATAAATCCTAAAATAGTAGATCCCCAACCAACAAGGAATCTGCTAGTTTTAAGATTATTGAACAAAGCATGTCCGAACAATGGGAATACACCAGCGATAACCGATCTAAACAAATCGTTACCAGCAAAAACAGAGGCCAAATATCTGTAGAACGACATTCCTAAGTAGTTGAACAAGGTTTGAAAAATTATGAAGGCACCACCAGCATAAAGAGCAGCACCAATTAATGGAGCAATCCAGGGAAGATCTTTTGCTGCAGTCCATCCAAATATGAAAATACCAATAGGCATCATCACACCTCCAATAATTGCAAATGGAATAAAAACTTCGGGGGTAACCATTTGACCAGCCAATAACTTGGCAGTGAAAGCTCTTCTAACCCAAATTAAATAGACCAGGCAACCGAGAATAATACCGACCATGATAGCAGTATAAGCAACACCCATTTCGACTAAAGTAAAATTATGTACATTAAGGAAAACCAAAGGGAAAGCTTCGAACCAAAGATACATAATTGAGTAGAGCATAGCAATGTACATGTCAATTAAGAATACAACCGGTTCAGTTAAGAAGATTTCGATAGGTCTCCACAAAGTTTCAACGGCCAATTCATGAACAGTCATTTTGGAACTGGCGACTTCATCTTCAGTCGTGATGTTTTGGTTACCGGTCTTAGCTCTCAATCTTTTGGCTTTTCTCAAAAGAATTGTCTTTCCGTAAGATTCTGGTAAAAGGAAAGTGAGAGTCAACAATGAAGCACCACTGATAATAGCCATGAACCAAAAGGTCCATCTCCATCCTCCTTTAACTGTTAAAACGGAACCAACCAATGGACCAAGTGAGGGTCCACAAACAGCAGCCATAGCCCAAGATGCAATACCAACAGGTGCATAGGGCATTGATAAAATATCCACCACAGAAGCGCCACCAGTGGCTAAAGCAGGGGATGCAAAAACTCCACTAAGGAATCTTAAAACACTCAATGATGCAATATTTTTAGCCAATGCAGTTGGAATTTGAAGAATGAAGAAAATAAACAAGGTAAGAATATAGATAGAGGTTCTTCCAAATGCAGCATGTTCGGACATAGGAGAGAAAACCATAGGACCAAGACCATAACCAATAACAAACATTGCCAAAGGCAATGATGCTTTAGTTCTGTCTATGTTGAATTCTCGCATAATGTCGTCAACACCAGGAGTATAGACAGCAGAGCCAATATATACGGAAAGAGTCAAAAAGGCTATTTCAAAGATAAAAAAGGCTTTTTGAATGAAAGGCCAATTTTGAGGGTTCTCTGGATCGTCTGGTCCATCCCAATCCACATATATATGATCATCTTTGGTAACAGTATCACTCGAGTTAGTAGAAGTTGCATCTAAGACGGCCTGTTTCTTCTCTTCACCTTCTGGCGCCTGCTGTTCTGCCTGTGGGGGTGTCGTATTTTCTTTAGATTCAACGTAACTTTCAAGGTAGCATTCAGGAATCACATAGTCTGGATGTTCTTCTTTATGTGTGAAGAGTCTTTTTCCAGACAAATGATAGACCATACGTCCAAAAAAACTATCCCTAATAAACCTGTAATGCATTTTTAATTAGACTATGCAATTATGTCTGATTTTGCCAAAGAGATCTTAAGTCCAGCTAATGTGAAATGGAACACTACACCAAAGAAAGCAATAGTCATATTTATATAGGTTGCGAAAACGCAAATCATAAATGTGATTATAAAACTCCACGCCGTATTAGCCGCTCCTTAATTTTCTACTTTATGCAATGCAAGGCTACATGACAAGGCTAGCTTGCAACTCCCAATTCTCATGGGCCGGAGACAATAACAATATGAGCATAATGAGAAGTTTGGCCATATAAAGTGCTATTGGTCCTTAATCGATGAAGCTAGGGTCGATAGAGGTTTAACTTTTTCTCAAAGCATTAAGTATGTGTATTCGCTAGTTCCTGAATCCGGTTGGTGCGCATATTTTTTATGATTTACAGGAAGCGTATGCGGTTGATCGCACTGAAGATCTCACAGGCACCTATTTCATTGGTGATAACAAGACTCAAGTTTCTTAACCAAGACTAGTGACTAATTCAAGTAGTGTTGACTCAAGCAGTTATTTAGACTAAAATTTCTGACTCCTAGCCCTACCTCATTTCAACCGATGTTTTTAGATTGCAAAATTGTCGTTAAGTGTATGCATGTCGTAGACGCACGATAAGAGCCAGTGTCACAAACTCTCACATCGATAATTTAAATTATAAGCGTTTCCCGATGTATTTCAAAATAATACTCTAAAGTAATGAATTGTTATATAGAGAGCAGGGTGAATGGTTTCTTGATCTACATCATAGTAAATTGACATCATCTTCTCAAAAATGACCATGAATTCATACATAATAGATACAATAAGATAAACGTATTATTAGAAATTGCCTCAGTTAAATTGTCAAGATGTAGAAACTGCCCAATGCAGGGGGTTTCTAGTACTTAGCCTCAGGATAAGTGAATTCTGATGTGCCCAAATTGTGATTACATTGATTAATGAACTGCTAGACTACAGATTTACTGTGAATCCGAAATCATTAATAGAAAGCATTTGTAAGGCTCTTAGCTAGTATCAAAAATGAGGTTTGAGATCGATGCCCGGAAGGTCCAGAAGATTTTAAAACAGATCCATATGGATCGTCTATTTTTCGGCTTTCTGATTTGTAAGAAGACTGTAGATCTTATCTTATCGTTAGAGCACGTTTTCATGTGTTGAAAACCTGAAACAAGAAAGATCAGCACCCATAGATCCAAATTTAGGATATTGGTATGCATATCTAGTCGAGGCTACTGAGGGTGTCCGGGCTGAGCAAGCATAGAGATTTAAACGACAATCACTAAAATTGGTATGTCTATTATACCGGATTGTGCACATGATCAGGTTGGGATCGGCATGTATACTATTCAAGTGAAGTAAACTTCTTAGAAAAATTCTACCAGGGCCAGATTTGCCGTAGAATAAAGCAACAGAGAATAGCAATCAAACCTAGGTAGTTCTGTTGGTTCAAATGTCTAGGAACATGACTCACAGTCATACGACTCAGAGTCATAAGTCACTCGAGCAAGAACCACTCAAAAAAGTCAAAAGTCAAGCAATCAAGGAATGAGAATAAGAGTCCAGTAATGACTATGATTATCACATTTCCAGCTTCGATCTGGTCGTAATAAAATTGAAGTAAATGGAATATTTAACCGCAGAAGTTGCTCGGCACTTACTAATCACATGTGATTCCTACTGTTGTTCCGAGTCGATTAACAACTACAGCCTGTGAGCCAAAGTCCGGAGCTTGTTGAGTAAATCCCGTATCCATGTATTTTCCAGGCTGATGATCATGATAATACTAGCATTCATTTTATTTAGAAGTGAGAAGAGCAAATCTTCCTAAACCCACCTTTAATATACAATCTCTTCAATTTTACAGTTGATACCATGATATCGTACATTTCAATAAATAACAACCTCTTGTCAAAAGAGCTTACAATTTCTCAGCTGGATGAGCTCTACCGATGGTAGTGACGTCATCATAAATCAAGGTGGTGACAAAATCGCTGTACTTATCAGCAGCAGCTTCAGGTGCAAAGTAGTCCAAAGCTTGCTTGAACTTGTGTCCTGGCTTAGCACCCTTAACCAACTTGGCGAATTCTTCATCCAATAATTTCTTAACATATTGTTTGGTGATGGTAACACCCTTATCGGTCTTAGCACCATGGGTAACCCATTGCCAAATTTGGGTTCTAGAGACCTCGGCGGTGGCAGCGTCTTCCATCAAATAGTTGATAGGAACACAACCAATGTTTCTCAACCAAGCCTCAATGTAGGAAACACCAATTATAATGTTGGTTCTAATACCTTGTTCGGTGATCTTAGCATCTGGGATAAATGGACTCAACAAATCTCTTTGGGTGATTTGTTTGAACTCAGTCTTTGGTGGGACATTGATTTGGTTTGGTCCCTTCATATGTTCATTGAAAACTTTCAATACAACTGGAACCAAAGCTGGATGGGCAACCCAACAAGAGTCACAACCAAGAGAAACTTCTCTCAATTTGTCCTTAGCAACATTTTCCAAAGCAAGTCTGTTTCTTTCCTGATCATTTTTGATAGGGATTTGTGCAGCCATACCACCCAAAGCATGGACCTGTCTCTTGTGTGTAGTATGGACCAATAACTTTACATAAGAAGACATGAATGGAGCACTCATAGTGACTTGAGATCTATCTGGTAAGATAAATTCGGGGTGGTTACGCAAGGACTTGATATAAGAGAAAATGTAATCCCATCTACCACAATTCAAACCACCAATGTGTTGTCTCAATTGGTAGATGATTTCATCCATCTGGAAAGCAGCTGGCAAAGTTTCAATCAAAACGGAACCTCTGATGGTACCTCTATTTATGCCAATGTAGTCCTGAGAGTGGTTGAAGATATCGTTCCACAACTTGGCTTCCAAGTGGTGTTCCATCTTAGGTAAGTAGAAGTATGGGCCAAAGCCTTGTGCCAAGGTTTCCTTAGCATTGTTGTAGAAATAAATCGCAAAGTCAAAGATACCACCAGAAACAGGCTCACCGTCAACCAAAACGTGCTTTTCATCCAAATGCCAACCTCTTGGTCTAACAATCAAAGTAGGAATATGTCTTCCTGGGGTTTTATCCAAGGTGTACTTCTTTCCGTTGGATTCAAACGACAAGTTTCTTCTGACACCATCGTACAAGTTGACCTGACCATCCACGAGATTAGCCCAAGCTGGAGTCAACGAGTCTTCAAAATCAGCCATGTAGGTGGCAACACCCGAGTTCAAAGCATTAATGACCATCTTACGATCAGTTGGTCCAGTAATTTCAACTCTTCTATCCTCAAGACCTCTGGCCAATGGTGGACCAGTCCATGTAGGATCATCTCTGATGTAGGCAGTTTCAGGTAAGAAGTCGGGCAAATGGCCTTGATCTCTCAATTGTTGTTGCTTCTTTCTGTTAGCCAACAATTGCTTTCTTTGAGAGTTGAAAGCCCGGTGCAAAGTTGCAACCAAAGCCAATGCTTCAGGGTTGAAGATGTGCTTGGCTGAGTCAGGAATAGGAGCCAAAATTTGGACTCCCTTTAGCTTATCGGCGGTTTTTGGAAATGGGCTAGACATAATTGATGCTTACTGGAAAATCTGGGGGTTTGGTGCCATTTATATAACCCCAGACTTGCTACGTGGGCCCGAGTCATTTTACATGTGAAGAGTCATCGGCGCCGATAGCTACTGATAGTGTGATAGGCCTGCCGGGCGATCGGATGACTCCGGGCCTCGGCAAGGTCCGAGGTACAATAGGGCCACCGGGCCGCGACCCCCTGGCTTCTGTCGCAAGAGGGAAGGAGTCAGAATAGTCACCTGACCATGGTGTGTGATTGGCCTCATAAGGCATAGATTTAACGTACCTGGGGCTGGTTTAAGGAGTTGTCCTTGTCGATAGTTAACCACGGACCCACGGATTTTGTGGGGACGCGAGTCACGGGACCAGCGGATCAACGGATCAACGATAAACGATAGCGATATCAGGTCACGTGAGTGAAAATACCCCAGATTATCCGTGGAGTTTCGGGGTTAAGACGACAAGCTATGTGGGTAGTGAGTCAATGATTGAATCATTTGGAGTAGTGTGCGAATCGCAATACATTGTACTATGGATTGAAGTATGGGTTTTGAACGGAAAAAGAAACAAGTGAAAATCCTTTTATTGAAAACCAATTCTTGAATTTTAGGTAAAAAAAATGGCTTGGTGAATATATTTAATAGGTGAAGAATTGAGAATACTGATTACTACAAATCTTGAATGGATACAATCAGAGTTAATATTTGGATAACTTCTTCAACATCCTACCTATTTAAGTAAATTGTGTGATTTGTATTACTAGTAATAACCTAAGAAATAGTTAACTTGATGAGGTTATTGATTGCAAAATAAGTCCATACACTTTGTTTGCTCAAATCCATCCATCGTATCAACCACTTAGGCCTTGGCCCATGAAGTACCTTCCTTCAATGGGGCCAACAAACCCTTTTGACGAGGAATGTACTCGACTCTACGGTAGGAGTTAATGTTCTTTCTCAACACAAATTGGTAACAAGTAGCAGTACCGTTTCTGGAAGCAATGGTGGAAGAGGCCAAGAAGTATTCCCAGATTCTATACCATCTAGCACCGTACTTGTTAATAACTTCATCCTTGTTACCGATCCAGTTTCTGTACCATCTCCACAAGGTACCAGAGTAGTGGACACCAATGTTGTCGACAGAAACAATTTCAAAACCAACTGATTCCAAACAGGAAGCAACGAAACTCAATGGGGTGGATGCATCAGCACCAGGGAAAATGTATTTGTTCATGAATAAACCCCAGTTCAAATCTTCGTATTGCCAATTCTTTCTTAAACCTGCGTATTGCAAGTAGAATAAACCATCATCTTCCAAGGAGTTGTGAACTTGTTCCAAGAATGTAGAGAATCTTCTAATACCAACATGTTCAGCCATTTCCAAACAGGTAATTTTATCATACAAACCGTTTGGTTTTTGAGATTTTGGAGCATCACGATAATCAACACATACAATTCTAGATTGGTCAGATTCAACACCATATTGGCTTAACAATTGGGTACCCCATTTGGTTTGGTTTTTACCCAAAGTAATACCAGTAACATTAGCACCATACTGGGAGGAAGCATAGGTAGCCCAAGTACCCCAACCGCAACCCAAATCCAAGACTTGATCATCCTTTTGAAGGTCGATCTTGTCAGCCACGATTTTCAACTTGTTGTCTTGCAATTGTTCCAAGGATTCTTCTTTGGAGATATCACTGATAACACCAGAGGTGTAGATCATACGAGGACCCAAGAACCAGGTATAGAAATCATCACCTCTGTCGTAGTGATCTCTGACTTGTTCTTCATCTTGCGATTGGGAGTGCAAGATGACTTCTGGGATCATTCCCAACAAAAAGTATCTGAACAAAGAAAGAGTAAAACGGAAATTTGCCCAATCGTGCTTATATTCCATAACATCCAAACAATCACCTTTGAAACTAACCTTACCTTCGAAAAATAATTCTTGGAAGGTCTCAATGGGGATCTTGGTACCTTGACCTCCATTGGAAGTTTCATATTTGGCCTTCAATTCTTCAGTATGATATTCCAAGTAATAAGAAATTGGACGATTTGGGTACTTGGCCTTTTCGTTCAAACGAGGGGAATAAGACGACAAGATGGTCCAGTAGGCCATCATGATAGGCAAAGCCAACAACAAAAAGAAAAACAACCACGTCTTGAAACCACCTCCAAGCTTTCTGGTAATAAACCATGGAATAAGTACTACAAACCCTAACATAGCCAAATTACTAAAGTGCTTGGATCCCGGCCCATCAGCAGGCAATGGAGCATTGTGAATGGATGGAGATGCGGAAGTTAAAACTCCACACTCGTCGGTTGCCACAGGCGTAGGCCCAGCAGCAGGAGTCTTGATGAACTCGACGTTATTCAACATAAAGAAAGTGGTGAATAAATTAGCTAAAACTCCAAATCAATTTTTCACAAAATGTCGACGCGCGATCATGGTTAACAAAGGCCACGTCGGTCAGGCTGAGCGAATGAGCCCAAGCGAGGGTAGCGAGTCACGGGATCGCCTTGTAGAGCCTCTAGAGACTGGCCATGGGTTAGGATGGTAGCATTGGGGAAGAGAGATCTTTCTGCGAAGGATCTGACGCGTCAGCCGTCCTGCCACGAGGCTGATCCTGATCAGACATCCAGAATGAATTGACACTGGTGACAAAGCTACGTGTTGGTGGCAGGTATAATAGAGAGTACTGTTTAGTTCAATTAGAATAATTAGGGTCCTAAGCTATTGAAACGTCAGGAACAAGAGCGGGGTTGAGGGGCATGTGCGGAAATACGTTGAGGTTGGAAGTGAGTGCAGTCAGAGGGCATGCGTGCCCTGGACGCGATATTGTAGATTTATTTTTTATAATTATGTATGGCATTTATGGTGATCAACTCGTTGATTTGTTGTCCTATATCCGAGTTCAGCAAGCAGGGAGATGGAATTGCATTTCCACAATTGGGTTAGGGATTCTTCTCAATAGGATATGTAAATTTAGGTAAAATAATCAATTTTTTTATTACTTGTGTTTCTAAACAAATCAGAATAATTGTTTAAAAATGTAAAGTCAAATAAATTCAATTTCCCTTGAATGGTGAGCAGCTACGCTTCATCTTGAAACTGCGTACAGCATTTCCTTCCGACCTTAAAAAGGCCAAAGCAAACATCCCATTTGTAAGCCTAAATATGCTTAGTAGTCAATGTGCAAGTTAAACACTGATAAAATTAACGAACGGAGATGTCAAGAGTACCTCATTGTAGACAGAGATTTCTTTATCGGCTTGTTTAGTTTTACCATGAACCGTTCCAGTCTAATTGAATTGTGCAGATAAATCAAATAGGTTTGGTAGACAGTTTCAATTAAGTGTCACAACTTCCAATATCTTAGATAAATACGATTTGAGAGAGCAATACATCTATCTACCCATGGAAAATTGGCGGAAGCTAGGCAAGCAGTGTAGATTATACTCTTTGTCTAGTAATTTTTTTTGTATTCAAATATTAGCAGTAGTTTTGGATTTAGTTCCCTACAGTTTCCTTACGATTAAATTCAAAAGGATGCTCCTCTCTGTAAATAAATTAAACATTCTATTAATTTTCAATTGTGGTATTATTCGAAGTTGAACAATGGAAGTCATAGGAAACTAGATTGGGTTGATACAGGCTATGGAATCAAGATCCTCATGTAAAGACTACGAGGAGTCAATATTCATGATTTAGGTTCCTCGTACAATTGAGGGGTCAAGTAAACTTAGAGTGCGTCAGCTCTACCAAAATGTTAATTAACTGATAGAGTAGACTACTAGAGGGATTATATAATAAAAGAGTACAACCTATTTAGCAATCTAGTAACAGTGTCATTTGCTCTTTCTAATTCGATTTTGAATTTGTTCTCTTATATTTTAGAGATTGAAGGTTGAGGTGAAAGAATTGCCTTTATTTGAAGATGGGACTTATTTACCGATCATGTGAATTACAAAACACCATTAACATGAATCAAAATTATAATTCAAGAAGGAGTAAATGATTCCACCTAGGGTAGTAGCAAGTTGTAAAGGCCTTTTAATCCTTTCAATGTCAACTTCAGCTTCAGAAACTAATTAAATTTTCCGCTTGAGGGACCTTGTTGAATATATTGCGCAAAAAACCTCGATTAAGATGTATGCATAGTTGTTAAATCGCGATGTACTTAATATCCACATATTTTTTGCTTCCTAATAATAAAAAATAAAGTACGTCAAAATGCATTATTTTGCGTCCCCATAATAAATATCGATTCAGGAGTCCAACTATTAATGAATACCCTAATGAATACCATACAGACCACCTACTTACACCATCCAAGTTACAATTTTAATTCAACTTACAAAACATTAGCAATTATTTCAATACATTTACTAGGTATCAATTGTAGTTAGTAATTCTAAGCGACAACAAATTCTAATTTTATTAACTATAATATGATTTACTTTCGATGTTGACATATACTTCAGTTCTAGAGTAGAAGACTTCTAAATTATTTTCAATTGAAAATCCAACATCTCGTTCTAGATTAGTTAGTGGCGATTATGGATAGAAGCTAAATTCTGGTCCCAAATACTTCCAATACTTCGAATAAGGAAAGAAATAAGTGTAATTTCGGAAGTATTCATACTATATATTCAAACATCTGTCGAGTTAATGGTAGAAAACAGTTGGTGAAAGAGTAGTTGAACCGAAACCGTACTGCGTGCTAAAGTACAGCTAACAAAATAATGAAATAATCCTTACTTAGTCGAGATAAAAATGTACACAATACAGAACAAAGGAGACTGCAATGTAGTCCATGAGATTAAAAATTTAGCACAAGACAATTAGTAATTTACTTCAATTTAATGGGAAATGTTTGTTAAGTCCCATAATTGACATCTTAATGCCCATAAAACATTAGTTTGTTAAATTAAAACTTAGGAAACGAATCAAGTGATAAAATGTCAAAACCAATAAATTTGAATATATTGGTATATATTAATCCAATAAATATTAATACTAATACACCAATAAAACCAAAATGAATTAACTTAATAAATTAATAAACGTAAGACAAGACAACTAATATAATTATAAACAACCCAAACTAAACCAATTAATGACAAATAAAAATTAGAAAACCTACAACCTACCAAACGTGACTAAAACAAAGCTATTAATTTTAATTTCCTTATACTGGCTCAATATTCCTCATTACTCAATACATTACTTATCCCACACCTGGTCATACACTACTCCGTATAACTCAACTAAATTAACCAGAAGAAAGTCTATTTAGTACGGAACACTCAGGTCACGCTCCTTATTACCCTCCAATTGTGTTATCTTAATACTCATTCACTCTTAATTCACAGACTCGGGCCTGTTCTAGCCTCGCCTCACTACGACTCAAATTCAGTTTGAGACTACGCCGTGCGACTACACTCCTCACCCACTCTTCCCATGAAGAACAACAGCATCGTCTTGATTGACTCGGACGATGAAGGCGCTGAGGTTAAACGTCAGAAAACTCATCCAAAAGTGCCAAAACTTACTCGTGGCTTCACTTCCTCCAACGGCTTACTAGACAGTGATGACGACAACACCGCCGGCGGGAACGCGTCGTCGGAAGAGGAAACAGTGGCTGTTGGGACTGCTGAAGTTGCCGGGGCCTCCACTGATGCCACTGGAGACTTTGGTGATGATTTGTCGGATGAAGCGCTCTCATTACCGTCGCATTTGGCCCCGGTTGGCCATCGCAACAATGAGAATAGTGAGAGTTCAGACAACAACCTTAGTCCCTTGGATGGGGATTCCAATGGCCCTGATGATATCAATGACTCAGACTTGGACTCGGAGGATGAATTAGAACATCTTTCACTTTCAGATTTGGACCAAATACCTCCTCAAACTATCATAGAGACTCGCAAATACCTCAAGGAACATGGTAACATGAAATTTCTAGAAAAGTATCTTCCTACAGCGGCTTCTAGCGAAGACATTGTGCGGTTGATAGTGCAACTAGGATTTGTCCCACGTCATCTTCCCAAACCGGACAATAGCAACATAATGGTGCTTATAAAGTACTTAAACTATGCTATGGTTAAGGTTAGTTCCATCAGAACCAGATTAGATAATGTCAAGACAATTGAGGATGCATTGGAGCAAATTAATAAAGCAGAAAAGATCTTGGTCATAACAGGTGCAGGTATTTCTACTAGTTTAGGGATCCCTGATTTCCGTTCATCAAAGGGATTTTATTCCCAAGTTCAACATCTAGGTCTTTCTGATCCACAGGAGGTTTTTGATCTTGAGATATTCCTCACAGATCCCAGTTTGTTCTATTCCATAGCCCATATGATTCTCCCTCCAGGAAAAATTTATAGTCCACTTCATTCATTTATTCAAGTCATCCAGTCTAAGGGCAAACTATTGCGAAATTATACTCAGAATATTGATAATTTGGAGAGTTATGCTGGAATATTACCGGAGAAATTAATCCAGTGTCATGGTTCGTTTGCAACAGCAACCTGTGTCACTTGTAAATACCATATCAAAGGAGAAGAAATTTTCGATAAGATTCAAAGCAAAGAAATACCGTACTGTCCCAAATGCTCAAAGACTCGAAACAAATTAATGCAAAACGATGAAGATTCATTTGTTCCGGATAGTTATGGGGTATTGAAACCGGACATTACATTTTTTGGAGAGCCCTTACCTGAAACCTTTCATGACCTGATTCGAAGAGACTTATCCGAGTGTGATTTGTTAATCAGTATAGGTACATCTTTAAAGGTGGCTCCTGTAGCAGATATTGTTGATAAAATCCCCGAACATGTCCCACAAATATTAATTAATAAGGATCCAATCGATCATTGCAATTTTGATGTTAGTTTGCTTGGATACTGTGATGATGTGGCCAGCTATATTGCGTCAAGACTCGGGGAAGGCTGGGATATTCCTCACAAAGATTTTGAATCGATAAAAGGATCGGTTGAAGATCCAAATTTAGAATTGACGTTGGTGGATGATGAATATAGGGAGTACGAGGTGGTTAATAGAAAGACCCAGCTAGAGACCCAGAATTCAGTACAAACTGAGCAGGAAACCGAGTCAAGTGGGCTATCTCCCAAGGATGTGCCGCAGCATGCTCAAGTTGCCGAACCAGACAATTAGATAGCAGTAAGTACCACCATATAAACTATTATAATTTTGTATAAATAATGTATATTAGTGTTTAATATCTCAAATCAAATGATATGTTATTTTATGATAGAGCATTGCTTCGTTCATGCCAATTTGATTCTAGGTGATTATGCCTACCTTACAGGAAAATTAAATAATTTAACAATACAATGGATACAAAATGGTGATATTCTGCTCCTATCCATACTTCAGCACTCATATACTGTTTAATGTTAGGCAAGGAGTATGAATTTTTGATTTCCAGTAGCTCTCTGCTGCAATCGGATAAAAATGATACGAAAATTTTGATAATGTTTATTTTTAATACAAATGAAATTTAGCTACAATTTGTGCTACACCTACTTAGAATATCTCTAGCTTATATTTATCTAAATAAATGTATATATGTATATATCTATATTGTACTCTTCGATATATTATGGGTTCATCTCGGCTATATGCAGTACATATACATAAATTTTGCTAACTTTACCACTAACTATTCATTCGGCATGTTAAGAATTGGTGGTTATGGTTTAGGGAGTCGTCGTATAAGGCCAGCCTTAATAAGCCCCTTACTTAGATCTATAGTCAGAAGCTACAGTGACATATCAAAAGAAACCGACTTAAAAGCTCAGTTCAATCGTGACTTAGATGAACTCTTCAATGGAATCAAAGAAGAGGCCCCAAAGCCAGAAAAGGCTTCTATATCACCAAAAGTCGTTGAGAAGACCGAGTCCAATCAAATAGCCAAAGATTTTCAGGGGAAAAGCTCGAACAATGCCGAATTTGATCTTCTTAATGATTTTATCAATCAAGAGTATGAACCGCAGAGTAATGGGTTTAAAGGAATTATCGAATCGTTAAATCTTGAAAATCACGAACCAGCCGCTATTCAGGAAGCTAATGAAACTCATTTTGATCTCGACTTTTTAGGAATGGATCAGAAACCCGAGGAAGAACCAAAGACCATCGAGGAAGAGAAACAGTTGTTTCAGAATATTTTTGAATCTTACATGAAGCCGCTCCAAGATGGTCAGAATGAAAAGGATAAAATCGTATGGAATCTTCGAGACTCAGTTCAGCTGACTAAAGAGAAATTGGATCGAATTGTTCAGTCCAGGCAACTGGCAGAATTCTCTAAGGTTTCTGTGAGATTAAAGAACGAAATGTTTTCTCGAACCAAAGAAGCATTGAGACCAACTATCGCATATATCGATGGAATAGACAATACTGATGAGCTTGTAAGGTATTTTGAGAAGATTTTGAACCAGTGGATGAAATTATCACAATTGGAAGAACAGCATGAATTCTTATATTTGACCAATTTACTCAAGGGTGCAACTGAATTTTCTCAGCAACAACAGGAATACGTTGAAGTGATTCGCAAAGAGGTGAATGAAGAGCCATCAAACCCTAAATTGAATGTAATCACTTTACCCATCTTGGTGAATCAAATAATTAGGGCCAGTGCATTTAAATTCTACGATGGTCAATTATCATATACCCTTTTCAATCTTCTTAAAAAGGATGTGAGTCTCTATACAGTTGCCTGCAACCAAGATACTTATAATGAGATTTTAAGGATTCTTTGGATTTTTCAAGGAAAATCGAATTTGTATAATATTGAAATGGCATTCATGGAAATGAAAAATAATGGATTCAACGGTGACTTTGTCACATTCAATATCTTGAAACAAATTATTATAGACTACCACAACTTAAAGATGGGTAAGTTGGACTTGAACAAAGAAACAGGCTTGCCTGTTTGGTCCGCTGAAGACGATAAGCGTGTGAGGAGCTTGGAGAGGAAGTTGAGAAGATTGGCTGAAGCGCTTGGTCGTTAAGAGCTAATAGATGCCATAAATCTGATGGATCCTTATGAATTTTATGGTAGTCGAGAAAAGAGTAAAATTTAATATTTATACAACTTTGAGCCAATGACAATAAAAAATTATGACTTATAAAGGACTCTTGAAACATCGTGAGAAAAGAAAGATTATCTGGGAGAAACATCGCTGTTCCGGAATATGGTGCAGAGATTTTCGTCCCCTTCACAGTTATGGCTGCTTCACAGTAAAATTAGTGGTTACTGCAAGCATTATGAAATGATCAATTTAGAAAACGGAGGATATCCAATGATTCTTGGAGTATTCTGGCTTAAGTATCGTTATTGTACTCCAAAATTTTTCTCTTTCCTTTTTGTGAGACAACGTGGAACAGACTTTGTCAAAAGTTGAAGATTATTGAAGTTGGCTATTTTAACAATTATTTGGCCACTTATACTACCATCAACGATTTACTCACTTCTTTCAAACCACACTACAGTATTGTGCAGACAAATTCAATTAACTCCTTGACTTCCAACTTTCACTTTAAATTGTTAGAGATCACTGACATCCCCATAACTAGAAACACATTCTATCATAATCTGATCAGCTAGTCTTAATTCCTCCTACTTCCTCTGTATATAAACCAATGGATAATTTAGCAGGTCAAGCATGCTTACGTAACAGTAGTGTATAAACCACTCTCCTTAGTATCGCATAACACAACACTAGCTAGGCTTTACAGCCATTTTCATACACAATCCTCCATATAACCTACCAGACAAGTGTCTAAACTGTACCAGGCCTCATAATTGAATTAAGCATACAATTTTACCCATTCCACTAATTTTTTTGATCACAGAGGGTCAATTACAGCCAATATAGTCAATCGTCATGTCGGACTTTGCAGGATTTAGAGAATCATATCTTAAGTCAGAATCTGAAGCTGTATCAGGATCAGACTCTGTATCACCACCACCAGTTGAACTTTCCAAGCAGAAGTCACTCAATATCCCCAGTATAAATGTAAAGGCAGACAATGTGGACAATCTCCTCAGCAGGTCTCTCGATATCAAGAAACAATTGTCACAGTCATTCCAAGGAGGTGGAGGTGGATCTTTTGGTGGTGTGACCAAGCCTCAGTCAAGAAAGAACTCGGTTATGGCTATCAAGTCCAACCATGGTAGCGATAATGAAGACGATGATGATGATGGACAGGGAAATGAAAGAAAGCGTAGAGATAACATCAACGACAAGATACAAGAGCTCCTTACGTTAATTCCAGCGGAATTTTTTCAGGATACTGCAGCCGATATTGCCAAAAGTAAAGATGACAAAATCAATGCAGAAGAAGCAGAAATTGCGGCTGCTGTTAAGAATTCAGGTACCAAGGATGGCAAGCCGAATAAGGGTCAGATCTTGACGAAATCAGTAGAATACCTCCAGTACTTGCAGAACTTAATTGATGAGAATAACCGGAAAGAGGTCGAATTGATCATGAAATTGAAGAGTTTGGAGTTGCAGCAACAAGGTAAGCCACAAGATGTACCCATTTCCGTGGGTCACACCAGTGCAGAAGAATCTTTAGGAAAGATCGGTGTTGGTCCTCTTTCAGATGAATACTTCAAGATGGTGTTGGTGAACAGTGCAAACACTAATAAATCAGGACAAAGAAGAGGGAGTATAAGTTAAGGAGCAAGGCTAGAGACAATAGTTGAAAGGTGGTGCTAGTTATGGTACAATATTGACGTGGGTGCTTTGGTTACTTGAATAATATTAGGGAAATACTGATAGATAAACTTTAACTGTCTTGGTTTATGTGGAAAAATCATTGATATTAAAATATGGAATCAACAGGTCAAATTGAAATTAAGTTCACCAGAGGTAATTGCTATATTTACATATTGGATTATAAATATTTCCAAGAATACAGATGTAACGCATTCTGAAGTCCTGTTTCAATGTTCAATATTTTGATTGGTTCACTATTGATTATCTGATTCATATAACTGCCAGTGTTCTCGGCATATCTATTGACATTGATGCTGTGCTATATACGTATATGGTTCTAATATGCTGTAAGAGAATAATAATCCACCGGTGTATAATTAGTTAATTAAATGATAAATGTTCACATAAATAGATAAATTTAGATAATGGTTAGTCTTTCCTGGCATTCACCTCAGTCAATTTTCTTTCCTTTTCTTCCCAATCTCTCTCTTGCATCTGCATCTTCTCTCAATTTATAGGCAGGAAGATACCCATTTTCATGCTTCAAATACGGATTTTGCAAGGTATTACTTACTCCTCCCAAGCTAGTATATCCTTCATCATACATCGAGCAGTAATGAAGATTACAGCCAATTAAAAAGTCCCATATGTCAATATAATTCCAATTTAAAATCGGATGGATTCTAAGAAATTTGGGCCAATCATGATCTGTGGTTTGTTCGAAGGTCAATGAACCTGCGTAGGGATCAGAATGCCTCACCCCCACTATGATGGTCTTGATGCTGGTATTTATTTCCGTCAAATACTTCTCAAAACCTTCCTTCAAGGAAGATTTGATGATTATAGGATTTAGATGATATAATTGAGTTGATTCCTGAATGAACTCAGTTAGTTGGGGGAATAATGTCTCAGAATTAACGTAGATAGAGTCAAGTTTGTAGTCTTCGGGTATTACCGAAGGTTGTTTCGTGAATTTTTGATGAATAGTGGCTAGTAGAAGAATTAACATAACGAGACAATCTTTTCCTCCATTATATGAAATAGCGATTTCTTGAAGACTAAAAGTTAGTAATTTTGTTCTCGATCACGACATATGTCTAATTATATCCATTAGACTCTTTGGAAAATCTCTTCGAGTCTTTCGTTTGTAAGCCTAATTGTTTCATTCATTTGTTTTTCTTTGGTTTGAATCCGGATTTTTGGCTTAATACACTCTCCTTATACATACCCATGACGATCAATAGAAGTAGCCAACTGGTTCATACTATCTTTGATCTTGGACTTCACCTGTGATCTCAATTCCTCATCATACTCATAGTCGGAATATTTGTGGGGAACTTTTCCCCAAGGCAAGGAGTCTTTTAGAAAGTTCTGGACCAAGTAGAACGACTCTTCACACCGCTGGAGGAACTTATGCTGAGTAGAGTGGGTCATGGTGGTGGTTTAAAGGTGACTACAGTGCAGGATGGCCTTATCCGAGGCCGGTGATCTTGGTAATACATTACGTAATAATTAGTGCCGTATACTGTTTGGTACTGCCGGCAACCTAATATGGCAGATAGAAAAGAAGTAAGTTCATTTATCTCTAGCTCATAACGATAATACTAGGCGCAAAATTGGCATTCTTGCTCTATTGAATTTAATTTCCACGACGAGGATGATTATTGAGATTGACGTATGGAACGATTATTGAAGGCTGATCGATCGAAATTATCTTTCGGGGGTTGGCTCGGGCCAAGAATTGTTAATGAATCACACTATAAAGTAAGCGTTGAAAATTTACCTTTGAAATCAACCCGAGAGAAGAGTTTGAACGGATTGAACTGCCCAGTATATGCAGATCGAGCTCACAATTTATGCGTTGGGAACAGTAATGTCTTATCCATGGAGATAACCAAAATCACAAATTATTGCCCACTGTGGGTCAGTCTTCCTTAGAGTTGTTCTGCAGATTTTTCCGTTTCTGTGTATTTCTCCGTAAGTTCTAACGTTGTCATAAAATGTCGTTTTGGGTAGATATTGTCATTTTTGGGGCAAAAATCTTATTATGTACACAAAATGGATCTATTCGACGAAGTTAATATTCCTATTATTCATCTACTTCCCCATATTGATCATCCACAATTCAAAAAATTATCCCTATGTCATCACATTTAGCCAACAACTATTGCCTTTGACTTTCCTTACTTATTATACATTATCTGAAGAAAATACTCCTTCGTATCATTGTCCCAGAGCCACCAATAAGTATCGGACATCTCCAACATATCATCCGGCTTTTCGATTTCTTTATCTCCCGGTATCACAAAACATAAATTTTCATAGGGCTCTCCTGAAACCACCAAGTATTGACAAGATTCAGCATCACCCTTGGTGTCCTCTCGATGTATAAAAGACGTAACCACATTTTGGTTCTTCGATGTCAATTCGTAGTAAGACATGATTCTGAATCTCGGTTCCAACTCACCGATCTGAGGATACTTAATATTCACCAATAAACCCACCTTCAACGTCTCTGGATCACGAATCTTTGTCACCTTATAGGAAGGCTTTCCTATTTTAGTCCAGGACCGTTTAGGAGTATTCGTAATGGAAATATCTGTAACGTTCTTACTCTCTTTTGGGTTAAGTTTCTGGTCCAACACTCTTCTCTTCTCCAAATTCATCTGATGCTTTCTTCCTCCTAAATGAGAAATGTACGAAGCTTCACTGACATGTGTTGTGAGACACAACTTACACTCAAGAAGTCCTAGCTGGTTTCGGAATACATATGGATCATTGTCTAGATCTAGCACCTGAGTGGCCAAGAGCTCTTTTATACGTCTTCGGGTATGTACATTTGTTTCTTCTGCTCCAGCAACACCACCACCACCTTTTTTAGCATTGACTCTTCCAGAATAGTCCATTATGGGGTAAAGACGTGTTTATAGACTTAAGAAGGACTGCGATGAGAGTCACGTTATGGTTCACGCAGTTAAGAATCTGGCGGACCGAATATGGATATTTGTGATGATACTGATAACAACAATAGAGAACTGAATGTATTGTACTACCAGCCAATTAGGGAATGTATACGAGTTAGCAGAAGCTTAGCAGCCGCTTTAAATAATTTACAAAGCTTTAATTTATTAGTGGGATAACACAATTGAAGGGGACACGACGATCACACGGCAGGGCCAGTTAAATATAACTAAAAAAAGAGCAGGTGAGGATAGAATAGGTAAGGATAGCATAGGTTAGATAGAACAAGTGAGACTCTTACATGTTAGAAACTTTCCAGGTCAATCAGCGGTGATAAATTTGTCGTCACTAGTTTTATATGAAACCATGGTTTTACTATACAGGGAGACCGAGCATATGAAGTTTTCCATGTTCTAGGAACCAATTCGTAGTCAAGAATAGTTACAAGTATAAGCCCATATAAATAATAGATTTAATTCATGCTACTAATGATTGAAACTAGTATAACCGTTCATCTTGATGTTTGAAATACAGTATAGAATGGTAGTTCAATAGCATCTAATTTATATAGACAAATGTGGGTATTTAATTCGCCCTCTCTAAGACTATAAACAATTCTTACACAGTGTTGTTCAAAATTCCAAGTAAGCAATAGTTCGATACCTATTCTATTTCATGTCAAATCGGGCAGTGTATATTACGTAATCTAGGACACACTAATTACATAATCAGTATACTCTCACCTTTGACTGTCCAACAACACATGTGCAAATTATGCTTGATTGCTCCACAAGCATCGGCTATATTTGAAAATGCATTACTCTCCAATCTGCTAGAAGTATTCCCCCAATATTTACCCATAATCTGAAGACTATAGCTGGCAGCGCGGTCACGTGCAAGACACGTCTCCTAATTCGGAATATTCTGGACATGAAATTACCACCACCCTCTTAACTTAACCATCCACTCCTTAATCATCCATCTTCATCATGGAGTCTCCTCTTCAAGTTGGAGACATCACCACCAACTCTATCCAGAACAGACTAAACGATACTCATTTAGGTTCAACGTGTTCATCTTTGATTAACTCAGCCATATACTCGGGTCAGAAGGTAATTCAGTTGACTTTGAACCTTCAAATTGGCAAGGAGAACGGTTCTGGGACACTCTCTAGTTCTCTGGGGATTGTGATCTTGAGAAGAGTCAAGGACTCTTATATAAATGTCAGCCAGTTGTTTCAAATCCTCATCAAATTGGGCCATTTCAATGCTGGACAGGTGGACAACTACTTCAAGAATGAGATCATAAGCAATGTTCAATATGCTGGCATTGCACTGGGAAATACCCAGTATAACGACTATCGAAACCACGAGAATCCCCAGCTCAGGGGGTTGTGGATTCCGTATGATAAAGCAGTTAGTTTATCGTTGAAATTTGATATTTACGATTTTGTTAAAAAACTCTTTCTTATCGATGTCCACGATTTCGATAAATTGCCTTCTAAATCTTCCAAAAGGTTATACGAAGAAGATGAGGACGAAGATCAAAGTCCTTCGTTAATGGGTTCTCCTACCAAAAAGCAGAAAATCAAGGATGAATCGAAAAAAGTAGAATTTCAAGAAGATAACAACGATTTTGTGTCTAGTCGTCAAAAGAGTATCAAATTAAGCTCTAATAATCTGAACTTTCCTTACACTTTACCCCCAATAACTAAATATAATGATGACATTTCCACAGATTTGAAATTGAAATTAGGGGAGTTGTTCAAACTTGACGAAGTCAAGAACTCGGCCTTAACATTTAAAGAGGTGTCTAAAGTATTCCAGCCATTGCTCACTTCCTCGGCTCCAAACGTCATTCTTGATATACCTCTAGACCAAAAGGGCCAAACAGCGCTACATTTCGCTTCTACTCTCGCCTCTTCAGTCTTAATATCATCATTTATAGACCTTGGAATTAGTTCCCCTATAAGAGGAAATCTGAATGGAGAATCACCACTTGTGTCTACTATCCAAGTAACAAATTCGCTAGAAAAGGGTAATTTCACCGAAATCCTCACAAATTGGTTATTTCCTAATATTTGGTTGTTTGATAACAAAAAGTGGACCATTTTCCATCATTTGATTTTGCAAGCTACTAAGAAATTTGATAGTAGTAAGTTCTACTTCAAGAAAATCATTGAGTTTGTTGTGTCCAATGAAAAGTACCTTCATGACTTTATTGAGAAGTTGATAAACTCTAAAGATGAAGAAAATGGAAATACATGTTTGCATTTGGCAGCTGAATATGAATTGAAATGGTTCATTAAGGTGTTGATTGTATTAAAGGCCGATGTTAACATATCAAACAACGGTGGCATTAAACCTATTGATTTTGATGCTGTTAAGGATATAGTAAGCGAGAACTCTGGTGACGAAAATGCAGTAATTGACGAAAAAGAGGAAGATGACGAAGACCTTCATTTCTTTGAATTGATTAGAACAAGTATCGAATTTTTAGATAAAAGATTGGCTATTAATGGGGACATCCAGAATATTGAAGAACCACGGGATTTGGAAGAATTTAAACCCAAAGAGGATTTGGATGGAGGTGACGACTTGAAGTCGTCAAACATGATATTTGAAAGTATTCAAAACCTTCTCAAAAATACCAATTTCGAATATGAGACCATTTTAAATGCTAAAAGACAGCAGATAAAAAATCTCAACCAGGCAGTAAATGATGCCATCATAGTTACTGCCAATAATCGGTTTACAACCAAAAAGATATCAGAAAAGCTAGTTCTTTTGGATAATTTGAAGCTCCAAATTTCCAATATTAATGATAAATTGAGCAACGAGAATATTGAAGAGACTACCGAAACCAACCAAGAAGACCAATACATTATACAACCATTATATGATCGAATTGTTAAAAACGAATCTATAGAAGACTTAAGAACAGACAAAAAATTCCGCAGCCAATTGCAACCAATACCGATTTTAAATGCCAGAATCAGCGCCTACAAACAGATGAATCTGAAGTTGGAAGCAGAATTAAGCAATTTGTTGGACTATAGCGAATTAACCTCCAAGTTCAAGAAAGTTGTCAGTATCTGTACCGGAGTTGATGTGAATGAGGTTGACGAGTTGTTGGATGGATTGTTGGAAGCAGTGGAGGGACAGCAGTAAAGTTCTGTCCAGCTCACTACAGAGTGAGCAATGCATCTACGTTTGTTTGAATTTTGTATTATTATAGCTAGTGTACAAGTAAATGGCCAAATAGTGTAAGGAATAGCAACCCGCCTAAGAACATATCTAAACTTGACTATGGAGCAAGTTTTATATATGAAAGTTTATGATTACATTAGATGTGAATGTGTCGCTAAAAGCAATTGAAGCTCATAATGTTACGGGCTTGAAAAATGGTTTATTAGCCAGTGATAAGTATGAGATGGCAAACATTCTGTTTGACCACCATTGCTGATTTACCATCGTTGAATAGCAGATCTCAGTACTCGGAAGATTATTGATGATGCCATCATATCACAGTTAACTCAATTCTTAGAGCAATTGGAAAGAAATTTTTTTGTTCCAAAGTACCTCGACACTCTAAGCTCGTTTTGAGAAATATCCAGCAAGAGAATATAGATCACTGTTGCTGACAATGACTGACTAAGTGCAGAAAATCTGCGCTAGTGAATGAATCTAAACGAGAAGCAATGCATTGTAGATAAAATATGAGAAGCTTGTATCTTCATTATGTACTATTGTCAAAGCTAGTTGAATATTAGAATGAACGCTAAACGAAAACTTGAAACCGTTTACTATACTTTGGATGATTTGTGACTTTGCTAGGATTTTTTAACGGTTTTTGATATATTAAACCATGGATGGATACAACTAAATCTTCACCGGAATTAAATAAATTGTGGGTGGCTTTGCAAAATACTTGCTATGTTCATGAAATTTTAAAATGTCAGTCTAGAGTCAACGATACAATAGTAGATGGCTTGTTGAAGATAGTGATCAATTACAGGCATTTTCAATGTCATTTCTTGTACTTTTGATATGCTCACTCTCCTCTGTAAGTAGAGCAAAGGATTAACTTTTCAACTCGTTTAGTCCCGAAATCCAGTTCACACAAGTCCCTCGTACGAATTTAATGCATTCACCATCGATGGATCCAATTTCAGCAACCTCTTAAACTCCTCAAGGTTTATCGTATCAACATTTTTATCCTTACCCAATAACGTAAAGAATTTCTCTGTTCTTAGCTCTGGTGTCTTTTCATCATCCGGCAAGGACACCATGGAACCAATCATCTTGTATATGGCCGTAATGACTATCACCATGTCCTGATAAGCAATTTTTCCTGTCTTCTTATGATCATACAACCGGAAACCCCAATTTAACTTCTGGTCCTCACTTCCTCGACTGGTTATCGATAATGCTATTATAAACTCTTTGAAATCAATATACTTGGAACCGTCCACATCAAAAACCCGAAACAAGAGATGGCAGTAATCCACAGGGTCTCCAAATGGAAAGAACTGTTTAAACACCTTGACGAAATCCTCTTCCGAAAGCTGTCCTGAAGGACAATCTCTAAGAAATCCTTTGTACCATTGCTGGAGTTCTCTTTTGTCGAAGTAAGTTGCTTGCCTGAGAGCCTTGAGATCGTCTTTTGAGAGCTTAGAAACTGCTTTACCCATGTTGACACGTTACGAACAATACCGTAATTGTCGTATTATAAAGGCCGGGTCACGTGACCACGACCCTCCATGATCAAATGTATGCTATGAGGATTACCAACCATTCGACCATGAACTACTCTAGATCACGTACCCTAACCACCACTAGTAGAAGGTTGCTTAACTATGGTAAGCCCCAGAACCCTCAGATTGACGGAAGTGTCAAAATGAGAATTATGCCCATCAAGAGAGAGGGTGAAACGCTAGACGTGAAAAGAGCTCGTTTGCTTTACCAATCCAGAAAAAGAGGTATTTTGGAGAGTGATTTGTTATTACTGAGGTTTGCTAAAAAGTATTTACATACCTTGACGGATGAGGAGTTGAACGAATATGATACCTTGTTGGATGAACCAGACTGGGATATCTATTACTGGGCCACCAAGAACTATGATGTGACACCTTTGCCTGACAAGTGGAAGGACAGTAAGATCTTGAAAATGTTGCAGGAGGATGCCCAGAACAAGGACAGGGAGATCATGAGGATGCCAGAGTTACAGTAGAGTAGTAGCTAGCAGATGCTTGGAAACAGTTTTTGAGAATGAAAATCATATATTTTTCACCACACATTAAGCTGAAACGGTATGAATCTATTTTTTATAGTCTAGAGTGATTCTCTGGTATTTATTGCAACATAAACTTGTATATATCTAAAACTGAACTATCAAATACGAATATTGAGTAGCGACAGTACAAACGAATTAGCATGATTATTGAGGTATCGTGTATTGGAGATGTAGAAATGGGTTGGGTATGAAATGGATATTGTATGAGCCCAGTATAGCTTGGAAATGCGCTAAAAAGTTGTAAGGGATTAAGCTTTAATTGACTGATTTCTGAAAATTTTATGATTTGCTCAAATATATAATAGCAATATCAATTTAGTGAATAAATTCCATTGGCCAAGAATACTACGAAAATGTTCGAACGATATTACAAGCACACTTTATGTAGCTCCTATCGATCAATTTGGAATATTCCTTAATTGATGAAGTAGTGGTTTTTGCTCCAAATTCATAATCCGAATGAACAGTTGACTACATAGTTGTGTAGGTATTACTCAAAAAAGCTTCACACTGGCTGTAAATTAAAAACCGATTCTCATGGGATTCCAAGATTTACTATCAGTGTTGAGTTCTTGAACCCCAAAATTGGTCGATTCTAAATTTCATCCTTTTGCTATCACATTCGTTGCGATTTATATTTAGATTAATAGAAGTTGGATAGTTAATTTATGATTTATTTTCGATAATTGCAGCTTGCAGTGAGAGGTGGTGAAAGGAACATTCAGCATGGCTTATAGCAACATTTGAGTTACAATTGTAATAAACTACCAGGGTACCGAAGAATGAGATTAGTAAACGTATTGACGTAGTTGAATAAATTTAGGCCTCAGTGTATAAGATTATTTCGATTAATTTTAATTAATATAATTATATAGGGATGAGTATAGAAAGAGGACCAATATAAAAACAACATTTTAATAGAAGAGAGGAACAATATATACAGTTATATATTTAGGTACTCAGTTTCTGACCTCTCAGTTGTGAATCGTTGTGAGTCGATCTAGGAGTTCTTAATCGGCTTGTGTAGCACCAGGATCCTGCTTTCCACAAACGTATTAGAATACTTTTTAACACTTTTCATACTTAGTAACTAGTTTTTATCGAATATCCCCTTATTCATACTTAGTAAATTCGTCTTGCGGAGTACCTAAAAATTAATTCAAGGTCGATTTTCTTCTTGGGAGTCTTTCAATTAATTCAAGTTCCATTTTCTTCTTGAGAAGTTTTTCAATTAATTCAAGTTCGATTTTCTTCTTGGAAGTTTTCCAGTTGTTCTTGTTCAGTATTTCTTCGTGGAAGTCTAGTCGTTTGCACCCAAGCCATATACTACTCTCAATTATCCAGTTTTCTCCGGTTCCTGCTAAACCAGTATTACCCATTGGTTCTGGACTAAACACCTCTAGCCAACTCTCTATACAGTTCCCACCACCTTGTCTAATACTCGCAACCTCCCCCACCAACCTGTATCTAGTACGGAGGTTTCGCGACGGTAGTAATTCTCTAAGGATACTGTTCATCTACTCCATGTCTATAACACCAGCATCCATTCCCGAGTCCCTTAGGACCAACAAGTCGGTGGCTCCCTACATTGCCCGTGCCACTGAAATCGAATCGGTCAACATTGTCGTTGCATACTATTGCAAAATCTACGTGCTTGAATATATCCTTTCTAACAAGCTTCATACCAGTTCCAAAGAGGTAGAACGGTTTACCATTGAGTTGTTAGATGACACCGAGTCAATCAAGAACGGGGCCGAGGACTCGGTGAAACAGGCGTTGAATGATAAGGCCATTTCAGCCGGAATCATCTTGGCTTTTGCCTACAAGCTCTTCAATGGCAGTGTTGAGAGCATCAACAAGTTTTCCAAAGCCCATAAGACAGCGTTGGTTGCCAAAATCCGAGCCACGTTGGTGTTCTTGAGCCTCTTGGATGTTTTTGTTGCCAATAAAGACATCGATTGGGGCAAATTGAGCGGAGGCAAAGCGCAAACAGGCGAAGAGTTTGAAAAGGGGAACAAAGAGAAAATAAAGGTGTTGAAGTGGCAATTGTCGCGGCTCTTGAAGGACGAAGTTCCTGAGGCTAATCAGAATGAGGCTGGAGATCAGGACGTGGTGGATCAAGAGCTCGAAGACGAATTGAATAAAGAATTAGCAAATCTTGAAAGCACGGAAGGTGCAGGTGAAGAATCAGGAACACAAACGGGCGAAGTCGAAACTGACCGTTTCCTGGCCAATGAAATTGCCAAGGATGACTCTGGGCCCATATTGCCCTCTGCGCCCACCGAACTTCGCAGCGTCCCTAACGACAATACCGCCAATGGACCCCGCGATTTCCCCAGTGCCCCTTACGACGCGGAAACCTCCTCTGTCAGTGCCCCTAATGACACTGACAACGCCTCCAATGGTCCAGAGGGTCTCCCTACTGCTCCCCATATACTTCCCGATGAAGACAATGAGTTTAGGTTGCCTGGTGCTCCCAAGTACCTTCCTGATGATGACCTCAGTCATATCAACAAGTCTTCATCAATTCAAATAATTCCCCCAGAAAAGCCAACTGCTGAGGATAAAAAGCATGCTGAGGCGGAACACCCAAAGAAACTGGAACCCAAGAAGCCAAATCCTGTACGGACCGCGTCGCAAGTAACTAAAGCTGACGTGAGTTCGATAATCGACCGTACTGAGCTGATTTCCAAGATCCAAAAACATGCCAAGTTTGCGGTGTCTGCATTAAACTATGAGGATCTTGAGACTGCAGAGCGCGAATTGAAACAAGGATTAGAGTTGTTGGAATTGTTGAAATTAAGCTAGCAAAGCTGGGTTTCCTCGAATCTGTGATATGGGGGTTGTGAGCAGAATTATACTTATTTTCGTATTTTCCAAGGATGTCTTATATATTCTACAGGATCAAGTTTTCAACCACTTTACTTACAAAACCGTTGATTTAATTACCTCATGAACTCCCATTGAACTCTTGTTCGACTACAATCTCAGGCTTTTACTATTGATAATTTGATCTCAATCCAGCTTCGTTCGAGATCGGTACCTCGCTTATTCTAATTCTTATTCCTATTTTGGAAATGCCATCGCGCAGCTTTGCATCATTGTGCGGATGGCTTAATGTCAAAACAACACAAGCGCACCAGCTACACGGGCCAAGCACCACCTTGGTGCCGGTCCAGTATAATGCATAATAAACACAACTATAACCCTCGAATTGTCTGCATTTGTCTGCAATGTATACATAGCCAATTATGTCCATGTCCAACAACAACCTCAAATTTGTGTAGACATGTACAAACTAAACCAAGTTTGTATCTTTCTAAATAATGCCATGTATTCTTAACTGGTTAATATATCTTCGTTAGTACACTACTCGTATACGTAATGCATCAACTGGTTCGTAAGTTAACATCTGCAGGCGCACTGCCCCGCAGGCGAACGTTGGCAGCCGTTGAAGCACCGCCACCGGTTAGTCTGAGAGCCAGTCCAAGTTCACTCAAGGTTGAAATTTTGTACACATAAATAATTCCAAGTGATACTCGTAACAATCAAATTGTGATTGACTGCTTTTACTTGGCTTCTGTTGCATGAGAGTTCAGTCGTTCATTGGTTCAATCCAAATCAGGTATTACCCATTTTGGCCGTTATGTCATAACATACACGATCATTCGCGCATCATATGCATGCAGCCTATTCCAGTAGTAACAACATTTAAATCAGTGTTATCCCTCGTTAGGCACTGCATAGAACTTCTTTATCCCACTCTTTGTGGTCTACTACTCTTTGTATTGGACTTTTGCTCCCACTGTCGCCAAGATCATCCGACACGTGACTGATCCGATCTCGACACCATTGACTTCAAATCACAACTCTCATCTTAATCGTCTATTCCTGTCTAGCTAATTGTATCCCAAACTTGTCATTCCTTACTATGAAACGATTCGGCTCAGACTCCTCCCCCAAGAAGAAAGAGTCACCCCGGCCAGCCCCAGCTCCGGTCCCCGTCATGGAATCCCTAGAAGGACTCTCTCCCGAGTTAATTCCAATTGTAACTCTCCTTCTGTCACAACTGCACCGTCGATATCATGAAGGTATCTTTATGTTGTACTACGATTTGAACGGAGATGGTAAGCCTGGTGACCGTGAATGGCGTGAAGTCTACGGGATTTTGACCGGTAATCAACTTGCCTACTGGGATGCTGCCAATTTGGCCCAGTATAGACATAATCCAGAAGCATTGCTTGAGACCTCTTCCAAGCCCAAGTATATCAATTTCACCGACTCAGTGTATAATGCCATGAGGTCCTTACCAGCCGCAAAACAAAACTTGGATAACGTGGTTATTGTGTCCACCACCCTTAAGAATAGGTACATTCTTCAGTTCAAGTCCTACACAGATTTGACCACCTGGTACAGTGCTTTGAGGTTGGCCAACTATGAGTATTCCTCTCTCCAAGAAGCTTACACGGGAGCCTTGCTTTCTGCCAGAGGATCCCGTCTTTCTGATATCAGAACAATCTTGGCAGAAAAGAGATTCGATCACGAAGACTGGGTTAGTATACGGTATGGTAGTGGTATGGCCTGGAAACGGTGCTATGCAGTGGTGGAGCCCTCTGCCAACAAGAAAAAAAGCTTTATGCCTGGCCGGATCTTATTCTACGAGAACGAAAATAAGAAGAAAAAACAGCTTATGGCTGTGGTAGCCAATGCCAGTTCTGTCTCTGCCATCTATCCACAATCGCACTCGTTGATTGACCATAGTACCATGCTAAAACTCGAGGGTTTTATTAATTTTAAATCGCCTTCACTCTCCACCAAGGTATCCAAAAAGAGTGCTGATGATTTCCAAAACACCTCCATCTTTTTAATGCCAGAAGCTCATTCCTCGGTACCTGGTTTCGATACTTTAATCAGATTTTTGATGCCTTTATTGGATTCTTTTGGTCTCTATGGAAGACCAACCCGTTTGAAGGCCGATAGAGTAGATCCCGATTCTTTATTATTTGGTTTGCCCACATTGCCCTACGTTCATTATCTTGAAGTGGCAGATATCACCCAGATCACCTCCAGTTCACCCGAGTTTTTGAACTGGGATGTGAAAACATGGACAAGCAACATCAAAAGAGTTATGAAATCCAAGTTGGATCGTGGATACGAAGGCTGTGGTTCTCAAAGAGGTGTTGTGGGTGCAATAAGCTCTTTGAGCAGCCCTACAACTTCCTCTTCGAATAGATTAAACTCCCCCAGAAATACTGAACCTTCCACTCCCAGATCAGAAAACTTCTCCTCTTCCCAAAATAGCCAACGTCCACCACCACCATCTCAGGGACCTCAAACTCACCATAGCCCTCACAAAAGACCCCCTCCTTCACAACTTTCTCAAAACCCATACCAGAAAGCCACCTCCCACAACCCCAATCCTACTGGCACTCAAAATCCAGGGTTGGGCCAACAGAAACCCACCAAGAATGTCAATGATTTGTCCATTAATGTACCAAAGGGCCCTGCAGTGCCTCAAATTAATGTTTCCGATAATTCAAATACTGCGGTTCCAGTAGCAGCAGCAGCAGCAGCAGTAACAGGAGCAGTGGCTGGGGGCTTGTCTGCCCTGGCAATAAAAGATCACCATAAATCAGTCCAATTGGCTGACATCTACCAGAAATACTCCACCATAAAGGCTCCTTCCGATCAATTCCATACCGATAGAAACCAGCTTCTCAATGGATCTCACGAGCAGTTTGATGAAGATGACATGCCTGCCAATATTAGACAATTGAACTTGGAAAGTGTTTATCCAAAGAATGATGATGATTTGTTTAGTGACCCTGAAGACGATGAAAATTCAGATGCTTCTGAAAAAATTGATGCCAGACAAATCGGATTACTCAAGAATGATTCCTCTCATTCCAGTGTGGGTGGGACTGTATTGAAGGTTCCTTCTTATGGGGACAGGTCCAGCAGTTACTCTTCTGTTCATTCTCCCATGACTCAATACAACGAGTTTAATGAGCAATTCAATAAGACTGTGGATAAAGGAGAACACCCATTGGCACAATCACGGCCAATTAATCCTAGCAGTTTCAGTGGATTTTCAGACAGTGAAGACGAAGGAGATGCTCCCGATCCACCTTTGCACTCGTATAAACCCAAGGATAATGATGCAAGATTCATCAACGGTCCTCAGGGATCTACCACCCCAAAGAAGAGCACCCAGTCCAACCATTTATCTATTCATTCTGAAAGTGGGAACGTTACCAGTGGTAATTCTTCCCCGTACTCTCAAGAAGAACCAAAAAACGATACCGTGATAACTCCCTATCCCCAGTTACCACCAATGCAAGCTAGCCATAGACCAAAATACATAACCTCCCCAAACAGCTCGCAAAACCAGTTGCCCCGTTTCAATTCTCCAGAGAGAAGGAAAACAGACGAAGCGTACCAAAAACCAATCAAGGTGCCTTCTTTACCTCCACAACAGAGAAATGCTCCACCTCCACAGCCTAATTTTGGAGCCAGTCAATCAAATCAGCAATTTACTGGATATCAACAGGCACCAGCACCAGCACCAGCACCAGCACCAGCAAAGCCTCAGTCTGGATATCCAACTGGCTATCCACAAACCCAGCCAAAGCCTCACCAGCAAGGCTATCCTGGCCAAGGACAATCCCAACAGGGATACCCTACTCAGCCTAAACCTCAACAAGGATACCCTACACAAGCTAAAACACAACAGGGATATCCTCCACAAGCTAAACCTCAGCAAAACTATCCTCCACGTCAAGGGCAGCCTGGTCCATATTCTCGTGGACCACTACCTCCTCAAAGCCAACAAGGGCCTCAGCAGGGATATCCACCCCAGCAATATCGTGCTCAGCAACCACCCCAGGCTCCTCTTATGAAACAGCAGCCACCAGCTCCCCAGGGTCCTCCTTCACAGCAATATTTGCGCCAACAACCATCCAATTCCGTGGGAATTCCTCCTTCTATTACTGGAGCACCTCCTACGGGGTACAATCAAAGACCTGGCCAGCCAAGACAAGGAGGCATTCCTAGAAGCACCGGGCATTATCCCACTCCACAGACACAAAGTGCTGCTGCCTTGAGAGGATATGACAATTCCCAGCAGGGCCAATACCAGTATCAGTATAATCCTCAACAATCAGGAGCACCACCATCTTCCGGTTACCCACCTCAGGGTCACTCAGGAGGTGCTACAAGACATTATTAGGTCTCTCAGCAGGCACCAGCTGTTTTTGCTGGGAACTAAAGAGTTGGTATAATTCTGATTGCATCTATATGTTGTACGAAAGTATGTATTATTCTAAGTATCCGAGATACTGTTGAAGTAGTCCATTCTCTAATTTGTAGATTCGTTTTGATGTTACAACTGTAAAGGTACCTTTTTAGTGCTTTCAATATTCCTATAGTGTGCGGGATACCGAAAGGTTACACAGTACTTTCTGTATTATAATATAACCATAAACTGGATAATTGGTAAATGGGGTACTAAATATTTTACAATTTTTGTTCTGATGATTATTTTAGTTGGGTAAATAAAGTTCTAAATATTTTACAATTTTTGTATTATTCTAATGGTTATTCTAGTTGGTAAATTAAATACTAAACCTTTTAAATTTTGATTTACTCTGATAATTATTTTAATTACTACCTTTCTCCGTTGAATAACAGCGATTTTTAACAATTCTTACTATATCTAGTGAAATTAACAATCTTTCATCTATGTATTTGAAGCTGACTAAAGTTTGGTCAAGCATACCTGTGGAACCATTCCCTCTTTACTGTCAATATTTATTTTACACCATCCGTCTGAGTATTCGGCAACCAAATCCACGATATCGCCTACTTCTACAGTCAATTCATCCGGCAACCTTTGAGTATAGGAGCGCTTGACCATGCAACTTTGACGTTGATGGTTTGCAATAGAGACCAACTTAAGATTATTGGGACCCTTGCTTGGCTTTTCTGGAGATTGTTGGTCTTTTGCAGCCCGTAAATTGAATTTTTTAAGTATCATAGGAGAAATATCCGAACCATTCAGGGGAACATCCTCATCTCTAAAGTGCCTACTTAAACGGTCCTTTACATAGTACATTATGGATTGCCTCTTGATATTTTTAACCACCGGATTTTCATTAAAAGCAGATGGTTCCAATTTAGTTTTCAAACTTGAGTCTCTTTCTGAATGTAAAGTGTCTTCACTTCTATTCTTGAAATTTGCAGGATAACTAGCCAATTCTTTTTGAGCAAAACGGCTTCTTTTATATAGAAATAATCCCAAAAGAACCAGTAAAAAGAGCGTTACAATAGCGATGGGAATCCCAATAGAGAGACCAAGAGCAAGTGAATTGGATACCTTTTTGACGGGCAACGTATGGTCCAACGGAAGAGGGGTAGTGATGGATGATGGAACAGAAGAATGCATTGAAGTAGCTGATGTGACGAAGGCTGAAGATAAACTAGTTGAGCTTGAGGATCCGGATGGACTGACACTAGCGTGCCTGGTGAAGATGCTTGTAAAGGTAGTAAGCTCCACATTAGGTGGAGGGGATGTCAGACTGCTAAGGGTATATGTGGAAGTTCTTGTAAGCACGATGGTTATATCTTGATCAGACATGATGAAATCGAACCGAGGAATTAATTCCAATTTTAATTATTGACCAGAGTGGAACGCTTATGATTATCTAAGCTTGTATAAGTATATATATTGACTTTAGTGCCCTGAAATGTGAAGTGAATGGCTATTTAGGATTGTCTATTTATATGAGAATCAGCTTTTTTTTGCACCCAAGCTGCGGCAAACCTGAAACAAATCAGAAGCAAAGAGTAGCAACTGAAACAGGAAAGAGTAAATCATACCAAAGGAATGTTTAAGGGTTGTAGCAGATTATTTAGCACACATACAGACATGGGCCGGGGTGATGAAATATTCAACCTTATTGCAATTATCATTTGAGGTCTTACTCCTTGTAAATGAAGACGTGGAATACTTGTTTCAAATGAAGAAAACAAGCTCACTAGCGTGGTAACAACTCCTCCTCGTCGTCATTGACCTTACTGGAGTCTTCGTTCCACAAGGAAGTGAAATATCTTCCATACATGAGCAGAGCCACGATTACACCCAAAGAGCCACCTAAGAACACATCCATGAAATGATGTCTGTAATCCTGAGTTCGGCTCAAACCGATGTAGACAGCCAAAAGCACAGGAAGACCACATAAGATATATTTATAAACCGGTTGTGAAGATTTTGGGGCAACAAGTTGGAATTGTCCCAATAGCCAAAGGGATAAGTAAAGAAACCCACTGAAACTGATGGAAGAGTGGCCGGAGGGAGTAGATCTCATACCATCGACCAATGCAGCAGGACCCAAGGGGGCGGTACACACACTGATATCTACCAAAGTATCGATAGGAGTACCGTTTTTAGGTCCACATCTTGCAAGAAAATCAGGTCTAGGTCTACTGATCCAATTCTTGAGAATATCTGTTATTGTTCCCGCTAGAACCAAGGTAAGAAGGAGCCCCAATATGGATATTTGGAGTGAATGCAACCAGTTTTGTGGAGTTTGACGGCCCCTTTTCACCAAAGTCACCCCCAAAATGATAAAACTGGGCACGAGCGATGCAATCAAGATACAATTGACTCCGGTGACACGTTCGTGTTCTGTGAATGGATGGGAAATGGACAAATCATTAATGGTGAATTGTCGTTTGAAAGGATTCGCATGTTCAGCAATAAAAAAGAAGTATACCGTCAAAGCAGCCGCAAATGTCCAATCGGGCACAAACCTCAAGAAGGCCTTGCTTCGGAGGTATTGTACAACAGCTCGAATCATGTTGGTGTCGACAATAATCGCGTGACGAGTGAAGTATGGGGAAGGTAGCGATTAGTAAGAGATGAAGTAATGGGGTCCAGATGAGTGAGAACAGCCGGGCAAGTTTAGTGGTGGGAGCAACCGATACGTTACGACTTAGTCCAAAGTATTATCAAACGTTATATGTTCTAGTCTTGCTGGAAAGTGAACACTGTGAGATAATAGATGGTATTGTTGATTATGGTAGTATGCAAGATTGAGATCGAGCCCTTGTCACGTGTGAATTGGTGGGGCTCACGCGGAGGCCGAATCACGTGCGCCGCGTCCAGACAAATTTTACTACGTCGACAACTTTTCACTAACTTATACCACCCAAAAATGCCAGTTGACCCAGAAAAGTTAGCCAAGTTGCAAAAAGCCACCGCCAAGAAGGTCGGAGGATCCAGAGTTAAGGCCAAGAAGAACGTCAAGTCCGAACAAGATGACACCAAGTTGATTGAAGCTTTGGGCAAATTGAAGGCCACCAAAGTTGAAGGTGTTGAAGAAGCCAACTTCTTCAGAGAAGACGGTAAGGTCTTGCACTTCAACAGAGTCGGTGTCCAAGGTGCTGCTGCCCACAACACCTTTGCTTTCACCGGTTACCCACAAGAAAAGGACGTTACTCAATTGATTCCACAAATCTTGCCTCAATTGGGAGCTGAAAACTTGGAAATCTTGAGAAAGTTGGCTGAGCAAATCCAAGCTGGTAGAGCTCCAACTGAATTGAACGCTGGAGATGAAGACATTCCTGATTTGACTGACCAAAAGTTCGATGATGTCGAATAAATCATGACTTAATACATACCAAAGTGCAGCGAGCTCAATGTAGTGGCCGATGGCCAATTAGTCCATAGGTCTTAATAAAATAATTGCCCCAGTAGCTTGGATGAAGCCTTCGAAAGCATTGGCTTTGAATAGAAGTAGATGAAGTGTTCCTGAAGTTATATCACTCAATTGAACAATTCAATGGCAATATAAAAGTTCTAAAAGTTGTTATAACTGAAAAAAAAACCATCACTAAAAAGGAATTAATCTGACAAGTAGAATGGCCCATCATCCCCTCACTACTCAACGAAGGAGCTGGATATTATTCATAACAGAGGAGGCAAAATCAGTGTTTGGTCGCAATATTATGTATTTTGCTTACAAACCGAAGCTATCTGAAACAAGGGTCAAACTGGTCAATTATCCTAAATTCCCCAGAGTTAGAAATGGATTTAAACAATAATATTCAAACTTGAAGTAGGCAACAAACCAATGAACATATTAGGTCGATAATAAGAGTTCTATCAGATTGTAGCTAAAACAATCAAAAGATATGTAAAAACATAGACAAAGTTTCTCTCTGTCCAGTTAACTGAATTTTGTTCAGTGTCTGCAAAATTATTACCAAGATCAAGATATTTGCGACAATAGCTTCAAAATAGGTATAATATTTTTAAGTAGAGCCAACTGGGTCCAAAACCATTAGAGATTTGAGTACAGAGAAACTAGCCCAGCAGTGCCAAAACCATATTGAATGAGATTATGGTATGTGAACTCATTTTTAATCTATAAGTAATTTTTATAATACTTATAAATGTAAAATAACAGCTTCCTAGAGCCCAAGGTTTAATGGGTAATATTGATCAATTCAGAGAACCCTTTACCTAATTTCTCAGCAATACTGCTACTAGAGTCATGTAGTTAACTAGCTGAAAGTAATGGCGGATAAGAAATTGGCCAATGCCTGGTGATTAATTGTTGGTGCCAAACATGATCTCTACCTACTTTATACCCAAAAATTATATAATCGAAATCGTTAAATCATTTTCTTTAATTTAATAAATTGATTCTGCAAAAATAAACATGATCTATCCAATGAAACTAAAGCCCTAGCTGCGCCAACCAGCTTACACTGTGATCACTCTGTTTGTATAGGTTATGTGCGATTGAGCATCCGTCAACGCTTATATGCGTGCTGTTTGGGGCTCAACTGGAAGGGGAGCAAGCAACCAGTATAAGCGACTAGTGAATGGGTTATTCGAAATGTTGGGAGGAAGCTAAATAGAATGCTACTAATATTTGAAAATAAAGCATTTTTCACTGGTTAGTACCACTTGTTAGTGCCTCTAAAGGAGAGTACCCGTCTATCCCAGATTTCTATTGCTCATAGCGAATCAAGGAGAATGCCGGAAACCGCCTTTGACGGTAGCTTAGTATACAATTGACTTCTATAATTAAGGGTAGTAGGAACTAAAAGGGTATCAATAAGGCTTACCGAAACAAGGTTTAAAGGTGCGGTGCAATTGACATATTATTTTGACCGATATTCTTGGCACTGCTACTGAACGATCTCGGACTTCTACCATTTAGGCATCTCTATAGTATCAGGGAACCCAGCATCCGCAGCCACCGATCCGATGGGACCGTCATGGCCTCACGCCACGACTTGGCCACAAATCCGATCAATACCCGAGTTATTACCGATCCCTGCATGCCATAGCAAGCATAGTTAAGCCCCAGAGGGGTATAAAAGGGGACAATTGCTATGGCGTGGGATGAAAAATACACATCTAGGTATATAAACAGGATTCAAAGCTTTCCAACCGATATCGTGCCAAGAATTCCATACCCCAGATTGTTCTGAGCCATTATGACCCTTTCCAAACACATTGATGCTGAAACCCTTGAGGCTAAGATTCTTAAGCAGAATCAAAAAAGTACCTTGAAGGGCCGTGAAGAGTATATTTTTAAGTACAATTCCGACGCCGGTGTCCCCAAGTATGAGATCCCCCATAAGTCTTCCTCGGGGGAATTGGTTTACAAGTACTTGACCGAGGAATTGTCGTTAGACGGTGTTCCTACCCTTAATTTGGCCTCGTTTGTCAACACCGATGTTGATAGCACTTCGTTGAAATTGATCACTGACAACATTGTTAAGAATTTGGCCGATAACGACGAATACCCATCATTAATTGAATTCCAACAAAGATGTATCACAATCTTGAGTAATTTGTGGCATGCTCCCAAGTTTAGAAATGAGCACGGTATTGATGTACCAAGGGCTCTCGGTACTGCTACTACTGGGCTGTCTGAAGCCATCATGTTGGCCGGTTTGGCCTTGAAAAAAAGATGGCAGGAAAGACAAAAAGCCAAGGGCAAATCCACCGAAAACCCCAATATTATTATGGCCACCTGTGCCCAGGTTGCTTTGGAAAAGTTTGCCAGATACTTTGATGTTGAAAACCGGTTGATTCACATCAACGAGAAGTCAGGACATTTAATCGATACTTCTAAAATCGAAGAGCAAGTTGACGAAAATACCATTGGTATTTTCGTAATTCTTGGTTCCACTTTTACTGGTGCTTTTGAACCAGTTGCTGAAATTTCCGATATTTTAGATAAGATTGAAAAAGAAAGAGGAATTGACGTGAGAATCCACGTAGATGGTGCTTCCGGTGGTTTTGTTGCTCCATTTGTATTCCCAGGCTTGAGATGGGATTTCACAGTCCCAAGAGTTGATTCTATTAACACCTCTGGTCATAAATTTGGTTTGACTAGTGCTGGTTTAGGATGGGTCATTTGGAAACATGAAGATTTGTTGCCCAAGAGCTTGAAGTTTTCACTTGATTACTTGGGTGGTGTTGAAGAAACTTTTGGTTTAAACTTCTCCAGACCCGGTTTTCCAGTTATTCATCAGTACTACAACTTTTTGACTCTCGGAAGAGAAGGATACACCAAGATTTTTGATAGTTGTTTGTCCAACGCTAGATTGTTGTCGAATTTCCTTGAACAATCAGGCTACTTTGATGTTCTTTCGGTGATTCACAAGCCTATTGACAAAGCTACTCAAAAGAAGCTCTACCCAATTGATCATGGAATTAAAGAAGCACAGAATATTCGTACCCAAGATTTCCAACCAGGATTGCCTGTGGTTTCATTCAGATTCTCTAAGAAGATTAGAGAAGATTACCCTGAGATTCCCCAAAGTATTTTTGGTTTATTATTGAGAAACAAGGGATACATTATTCCAAACTACCATTTACCTCCTGATGAAGGAGACGTTCAAATTTTGAGAGTTGTTGTGCGTGACTGTGTCTCGTTGAACTTGTTGGACAAGTTAATGCAAGAAATCATTAGATCCATTGAGTTGTTGATCAGGTCATGTGGAATTGTAAGAGACGTGGTTAAAAAGGGGGCCCATCACACCGAAGAAGAGAAATCCAACTACATTTATAAATTGTTGGTTTCTATTGCCTCCAGTGGATCAGAGGACCTTAAGGAAATCCAACATGAAGCCTTGGATGTTCCAGGTACTGGCCACGGTAAGCACAAGAGATCTTATAGGGGTACTTGTTGAAGGTGCTGGCCCCGAACGTGGTGCTTGGTTTTAAAAATATATATGAACCAAATTGATATCTAAGTTGAAGAGTCAAGCTCAAAAATACACGATTGTATAAGAAAAATATAATGTAAACGTGCTAAAACAGAATGGCAGTACCTTGAGTGATAATGGGAAACAATCGATATCAGCCCCAATAAACGAACTTGTAAATACAAATTGTGATGATTCAGTTCAACTAACTAGTAATGTATTGATTGTTGCCTAACATGAGTTAAATTCGTAAATCAATATTTCAGCCTTTGAAATATAAGAAACTTTGACAATAACTATTGTGGTCTCAAACGGTCAATATTAGAGCCTTTGAAAACTACCATTATTGCCTAAGGGCCAATGCCTCAAATGGCTCACCTCGACTTTTTGCACCCATTGGTGCGAATGAGTTTAGTAACAATGTGAGCGAGCCCATGACGACCCCCCACCCACCATTTGATTCAAGTGTACAACAGACAGGGAATCTAAAAAAACCGAAAAAAATCAAATAAAAAATTACATTAACATGAGAGCAGCAAACACAATGCTGCCCCATACATCAACACTGTAGGAACCACTGTTATAGCGAAACTGATACCATCAGGACCCTTGAATCCTCCCGGCCCATGGACTTTCCAATATTAGTAGTGTTTTACCCCAATTTCTCCTTTGATCTCCACACTGGCACTGGGAGGCTCCCCTCTTCAGGGTCATTCAGCCGCAGTTCCTGCTAGCGACTTTGGCATCTATTTCCCAAATCATTCCCCCAAACTATTCCTGTTGCCAGCGGATCATCCAGATCAGCCTTCCTGAGTATTTCTATGGTTGTATTGCCATCCTACCACGACATTGCTACTGCCATTTGTTCAATTGCTCGCACCGGATCATCCAGCTAGGGGTAGTCCGTTGCTGTAACCTCTCTGTCCCTGAGTCAGTGTAATCTTACAATGTTGTAAATGTCCCTGGTTCGCTAACAGTGACATCCTCTTTGCCTTGGCGTGAATATCCCCATTTGTGGCTCATAGCAATCTTGACTTCAAAATTAAAAATCTATATAAAAGGCGCACCTCGTTTCACAGCAATTTTCTCCATATTTGCAACTATCATGTCTTCCGTACAAGGTACTGTCCAGGATATTAGCTCCCATAAGGTGACTGCCATCGTATCGCTCTTGTTATCAGCATATGGTAACCTCCGGTACTTGGTGGGCCGGTCTCCGTTTGACCACCATAGTCCTTTCAATGTTAGCAATACCCCCTTTTCAGCTAACATCGTGGTTACCTTAACCTACTGGGGGTTGCTTTACCTCTTGCAAATTGGATTTGTGGTGCAGATCTTTATTCCTAACCTTGACTCTGTCACCCGTTCCGATGCTACTAAACATGTTGGTAAGCACTTTACCTTGTTTAACATCTTTAGTTTTATCTGGTCAATTTTGTTTGCCAAAAAACACTTTTTCTGGAGTGAGCTCATTTTGATCATTAACTTGTTCAACATCTTGGCATTATACTTCAACCACAAGACCCACAGCATCAAGCCATGGTCCAATTTTGTGTTGATTCATGCTAGTACAGTGGCATTCCCCTTGTCGTGGTTGTTATACGCGGTATTTTGGAATGGTGCCGTCTTGTTCCACGTGCACAAGTTTGTGGGTAGAGTTGTTTCCAATGTGTTGATCTGGGACTTCTTGATTGTCCCGGGTTTCTTCTTGGCTATATACAACGATTGGGCCGTTGGTTTCAGTTCTAGTATCCTTACCTTTGGGTTGGGGTTGGGCCAATTGTTGGTTAAGGTTTTTGCTTTGCAATGGATTTTTGCCTTTGTTATTTCCGGAATCTTGTTAGTGTTGTCCTTGGTTGCTGCTTTCAATGGTAGTTTGGGCAGAAGAAATGTTCATCTTACTGACAATGAACAAGCTCCATTATTGAACTAATGAGCAGGGCTAATCACGAATTAATAGGCCAGGCATGTTATATACGTCACAAAAGTATGCAATAAATGGCTGAATACGCAATATGATTATATAAATTATGAACGCAATCTGTAATGAGTAATGGCTATCGAATAGGCTTGATAAGGTGTATTAAATAAGAATCTAAAGTAAGCCATGATTACTATAAAACTGTCAATTATAATCAATTTACCTGTTTAATTCAATTCCAGTAAAAGTATATATTACTATTCGCTATTTTTGCGATAATTTCATTGAAAGGATCAACTTTTTAGCAAGTGTAAGTCTTTCTATCATCTACCCTAAGTTTGGTATCAGTTTGATCAATCGATTTTCGATGACCCCAATGGAGATGGAGACAAGCCAGAAACTTGTCAAATGTATAATGCCTTGATTCTTGCCTCGATTTTCAGACAAAATTATACACTTTTCGTACCCCTTATGAAATATTTATAGTATTTTCATCTGTAAATATTGCAAATACAAATGTTTATCCAAACCGTATCACAGATTTATCTAATGGTGAAGAAAATGATTTCTTAATCTATGACGAGTTCTAAAGACATACTGTTGTGCTGGCCAAAAATTAAACTTTTAATAAAACTTTCCCTTTTCAACCAAACAAATGCTAACTCCGTTCACAGCAACTGTACAATAAGTACTTTTATATGGATCTTATACATGCCACTTAATGTAGACTAATCACAGTCACCACAATCATTATAACTATTTTTTGGCTACTTGAGTATGTGGCCCAAAAATTAAGGACTATTTTTGATGATGCCTGATTTCCATATTAAGTTTGCGATAATCCACAATGACTAAAATCTAAGACATACCCATTCAGAACATTAGATGAATAGCTCATTTTATTCTTCATTTGGCTCTTTTGTCTGTATGGGCCTCCCAGCACGTTGTACCATTTTCTTTACCATTTTTTGTCTCAAGATCTCTGGATTTTCTCCCAACGCAATCGAATTATACATCAATAACGGACTATGAACACTCAAAGAGGCATATGTATCTCTATGGATGTTGGTTAAGAATTCATCGCGTGTGGTGTCGGGGTTGCCTAGCCCAATATACTTTGCTTTCTGCTGATGATATTGGTTCTGTTCCTTTACTTTATCTGCCATGATATCTGAAGTACGCTATTATGTTCCTTGGACAATTTTGATGCCAGGTCGTGCACCCACCGCACCCACCTCTCCCTGTAATTGTTTTTTGCGTGCGCCTACCGTGGGGAACTGGTCATTCTTAGCTTACATAACCACCCAACGTTTGTCGTTTATATCCCATCCCTTCCCAAACGTGGAGAAACGTTACTATCTAAGTGTGGCTCCTGTAAGAGGTGTCCAATCAGTCTTCGGTTCTTATTGCCATTTTCACATTCTCTTCTCCTTCAGCCTCGCTACCAGTTGCCCCTTTCATATCCTGTGATTACATGCCTGGATCAACTGACTATTCCCAGATATTGAAAGATACTATGGATACCAGTGGTGCCAGCAACCAGAACGGCTCTAGTAGCCAAAATGGGGACCAAGGATCAAATACTGTGAACACTGTGAATGGGACTACAAAGATTACATACAAACCAAATGTCATGAAACCTTCTGGAAGCCCAGATTTGAGCATTTCAGATCTCATCTCAGATTCAGATAACTCTTCCATCGAGATCTATAAGATGTACCGTCATAAGAATTACCTTCCTCATAACCAAAGGATATCTAATATAGCTTGGAGGATCCAAAACAAGAAATTAATTAACAGGGACTTTGGGTCTCAGGGACATTTGGGAAGTACCAGAGCGAAAACTAAGCAAAGATCCCATTCTGTTTCAAAGCCAACGACAACTTTCAAGAAAGGTCAGTTGAATGATCCAAACTTGGATGAGTTTGATTATGTGGCACATATCCGCAGGATAAGCCAGGAGGAATTTACCCAAGCAAACCCTGGCATCTCTGGCAATTCTCAAGGACTGAATAGTAAAGTTTCTAAGGTTAAAATGGAACCTTCTTCATATTTGGATCGAACCCCATCCCTTGCTACTTCAAGCGCCCTTTCCAAATCACATTCTACAGGTACTGATCCCATCGATTCAAATAATTTCTTATCATCTTATATCACATCCTTAGAGTCTACTCTAAACAACTCTAATTACCAATCAGATTCAATTCCTGATTTCATGCATAATTCTAATTCGTCATTATCTAAAATTCCACCCACTGATTCCAGATCTCCCTCCAGTCTCACTAGTGTTAAAAAGGTACTTCAATGTATCAATTGTCATACTAAAACCACCCCACTTTGGAGAAAATCTAATAACGGGGACTTGTTATGTAACGCTTGTGGTCTTTTTTATAAATTGCATGGTATATTGAGACCACTTAATAACTCTAATAAGGCAAATTCGGATAAGATCATTCTGAATAATAACGTGAACCTATTTAATGGATTGAAATCATCTCCTTCTAAAGCAGCTCATCTGAATGGTAAGCTCAATAATAATGATATGATGAACTTGAATTCCTTTCTTGACATTTCTAATTCAAATTCAAACACTATGACAACAAATACCACCACAAATACTACCAATACAGATATAACGTCTCCATCCGCATTTTCAGTTGGGACAACTCAACTTCAGAATTCGACAGTCAATAATATAGATGAGATTGACAAATTATTGAATTTAAATTTGTTCCAATCTGACACCTTTCAAATTGGAAGCAACGGCCAACAACACTCCCAGAACCATCAAGATCAACAACCATATGCTCAACATACACCTCAACTTCCACAGAATAATCACAACCCTCAAAGCTCCAATGGGCAATTCAATCAGCTCTTTTATGATACTTCAGCACTTGCTCCTGAGATGAGTGGAGTTAATGATGAAATCTTATTTAGCGATCCAGTCAACTCATTCACTCCTACTGGTAGTAACAATGCGGATGGAAATTGGAACTGGTTGGACTTTAGTCCTGCTACAACAAATGGTTAACTAGTTCATAGCTATCTGTTGCCATGTCAGTTTTAGATATTGAATTGGTCGGACTATCAACTGTTGTTCAAGTATCTTATCATAATCAATTAATCTAGTTATTTTTCAGCTGTGTAAGTCTTACCCAAGATTGGTTCTGGAAGGTCCAGACACTTATCAATACATACATATATATATATGTATATATACGTGTCATGAAGTAGTTTATGATTTTAACTTCATCTATGTAAGTTTGTAGGTTACTGTAAGCTAAAATTTCAAAGTTAATCATTCATTATATCGTTATATATTATTAATCTTGAGAGAAATTACCATTGTGACTTTGGAAGTAAAGCAAATAAAGCAATTTCTTTTCTGTAGATTAAACTTCAGTTTGATTATTGGTCAGAATTTCATTAGTTAGCTTTCAATTCGTTGGAGATCCCTCTTGTTTTGGTTCAACTGTTCCCACAGGGGTTTCAATATTTGCTGAGTTAGTTGTGCTGTTTTCGCTCGTTGCACCAGGAGTCTCAGGAGTACCCTTCTTTTTTTGGCCCCCATTATTCAGGAAGTACAACGGACATGTCTTGTTAGTTCTAATGTGGCCAAAAGCACCACATAATGTACATCTCCGGTTCCTACTGTTACCTTTACCAATACCCTTACCACCAACAGCATAAGTACCATCAGGCAAAATGACAGTGTTGGAATCGACAATTCTACCACCGGCAGCAGCAGCAGCATGAATCGAATCTCTAATGGGCTTTTTAGCTTTGCTTTGCTTGGATCTCTTGATGAAATTTGCCAATTTTTCTTCTAATGCTTTCTTTCTGATCTTATTCAATTCTTTATCGTTTGTAGGTAAGATATCACCCACATCTGCAGTCTTCAAAAGTTCGTCTTCAATGGTCTTTCTTCTTCGAATGTACGCCTTTATGAGTCTTGGGTCACTTAAAGTTTCAACCTTTCTTTGCACAATACCATTTTCATCTCTAAATCTTCTGGTGATCCTCAATACATTATTTTCGTTATTTTGCTTTAAATCTTCTTTAACTTTAGATTTAACATACTTTTTATGATCAATTGGCTTGTATTCGTAGATGGATTGTAGGTTGAAACCAGGGCCATGGTCCACTAAAGAGCTTCTTTGAGAATACCAAATACGCTTGATTTCAGCTTCATATAATTTTTGCTGGTAAGCTGCAGTGGTATTCTTTGGAACGCTGTCTTTAGAAGGTGCAAAAAGTGGCTTGAAACCATTTTTTTGTGTGGCACGTAAGAATGAAAACCCTAAACCAATACCACTAGGATCACCCTCGCCATTAAGTTGAAGCATAGTCTTCGTCAGATTTGCATTTACAAAATTTCTAGTCAAATTCCAGGGAGTTAACTCTTCATCAATATCAATTTCTGCATCTGGATCCCTTGGCTTTCTAGTTCTTTCCTTTTCTTTCTTAACCTCTTGATTCCCATCTTCATTCTTATCGTTCTCTTTATCCTCATTAATATCTTCTTTCTCTTTTTTCTCCTCCTTCTCTTTCTCCTTCTTTTCTTCTTTTTTGGCTTCATCGCCAAATAAAGTATTGTTGTCTTCCAAAGCTTGTTGACCATGTTGCATAGCATCTAAAAGGGAACAATCTTCTGGAGAAATCATAGCTCTTACTTCCTCTTCAGCGGGGACGATATCAAGATTCTTGATTTTCCAAAAACCTTGATCATCACCTTGTCTTTGATACTCCATGAATTCCTTTAATCTTTGACGATTTTGCATATCGTTTTGATCTGGGAAATGTCTTGAAACATCTTTGACCGATACCCGTGCCACTCCGTTGTTATTCATTACTCTGAAAACAACCATTTTAAGCCTATTCTTAGAAGTGTTGGTCACTTTTCTGGAGTGTGGAGCTGGCACTTCCATCGCTGGGAACGTATTACCAACGGCAAACATAAAATTAATATTCCTTAAGTAATACTTTTGATGACTTCCTGCTCCTTGAGATCTAATAAGTAAGAAATCGGTATTTCTACTTTCATGCTTGAAAACAGGAGCTCTCAACATATTATTGTAAAGGGTAGGCACAAAATCGCCGGGTCCAACTTCACCGAAATTCCAAAATGGTGAACGATCCTCCACCCCCAAAACTTGAGTTTCTCCTATCTGAGTTTTCGGTCTTGATGAATCGTCCTCCCTCTCCTTTCTATAATAATTAATAATTTTTGAGCACATACCAAAATTGGAAAAGACCAACGGATATTCCTCTGAGTATTCCATCGCCACTAAATTTGCTGAATCTGTCGCAGTCAAATCAGTTGACTTGCTGAACACCTCCTGTAAAGACTTTCCTCTATCCTTCTTCTTCTTCCTTTGCTTAAGCTTCGAAAAACTGATCAAAGCACCTGGTCGAACCATAAACTTGGGTCTATGGAATGATCTGCATTCCTCTTTTGTCAATTTAACTTTATAGTATGGTGCTTGGAGCTTTAAAGCTGGTAATGAGTGTTCTATATTCAAGTTACTCAATTGACTTCTAACTTTAGTATTATAGTTCTTTTTCAATGCTTCATATTCATTATCGTTGGAGAAATTGAATCTTTGCTCCAAAAGCCTATCATTAGTAGGAGCCAATGCTCTTGACTTATCAACCTTCTTTTCCGGGACGAACAATAAGTTTGGATCGTTCATATCTAATTTTAAGACATCATTGTGGATTTGGCCATTGAATATATTTTCATCATCATAATCATCTATGTCAATGATGTCATTATGCTCCACATTCACCTTTTTAGCTGGGTATTTTGCATCACCAGTATTTATTATAGCATCATCATCCCAGTCTGTGGTTGAAAGAATAAGATCCTTGGAGAACTCGGAGAATTTATCATGAACAGACCAATCTTTATGAAGGAAGGAAATTTGCTTCAAGAAAGCATCCTTGGAAGTTCCTTTTTCTTCCAATTCACGTATAAAGTCCAAATCTTGTTGGGTTATCGATACAATCCTATCAGTTTCTTGAGATGCCTGTGCTACGGTGGTTTGCTTCCTTGACTTAAATAACTTTCTTTGGTCCACATCCACTTGAAGGGTCAATTTTGTAGGTATCATAGGCTTAACATTTTCCTTGGTGGCGATAGGAGGACGAGCATGTCTGTAGTATTTTGGAGCAGGAAGAAAGAATAAATGGAAATTAAATGGCTTATCTCTAGAATAGCCAGGGTAGTGATATTTAAAATTTCTCGCTAGTCTTCTCTCCTCTAGTTGTTTCACAATACGTTGAAGTTTCTGCTTCTTCGCTGCTCTTTGCTCCACCAGAATGATTTTTCTCTTTTTAGGCTGAACAGAATGTGCATGACTGCTAGCTTCATTATCATCTTCAAATATCCCTCCCATATTCAACTCATTCAACCCATCATCATCCATGTACTGATGATTGTCATCCATACTGTTAAAAAGATCATTATTGTTTCCGTTGTTATTGTCATAAACTTCACCAAACATATCATCGAATTTCTGGTCAGCATCAGCCTCCATCTGGGCCTCGTCGCCCAAGAACCCTTCTAAGTCATCTCTATCACCAATATTAGCACTTGTCCCGGTAGCCTCCTCTTCTTCGGGGAGGTCTTCGTCTGCCAATTCATCGATATCTTCGTAATCCACAGCATCATCAGCATGCTGAGTCTTTCTCTCCAGAAAGATGGAGTCAATGACCTGCTCATCAGGAACGTCTGCCTGGAGAAACTGATTGAACTGCTTTTCCTCCATGGCTACAGAGTGATATGGCGGTGGGAATTGTTTTATGAGTGCGGTCGTGCGCTGCACAAACAACCATATATACTACTTTGGTCAAGCTAGATATAATTACCTAGTTGTTGTGGGGTTTTGTGAGTTAAGCTGGGATTTTCAGGGTCAATGCTTTTTTTTTTTATCTCGGAAGTGACATTTGAAATTTTAGAGGTATTCAACAATTATATGAGAGTGACATTTAAAGTTTTTAGAGGTATTCAATATCAAGAATATTGATTAAATCCAAACAAGCTACAAACCTCTGAATTTGTTTAATTTGTATAGTTTCGGAGAGTTCGAGGAATAAGGATAAAATTATTATAATAATTGCTTGTGATTTAGACTTTTCCACAGCTAGATATTATGATATTTCCTTATGGCATTATTAGTATTCTTTTTTACTAGACTATAATGAGCTCAATTCATCTACTATGCTTATGCAAATGTGATAGTAGTATTTGCATTATATACAACTAAATTCCAACTCGAGATTGATATTGTATAGATCAAAAATTCACACGTACAAACTACGAATCAAATCCATAAAGAAATGGAAGTTTCAGCAATATTATCAACCGACTTCAGAATTTAGAACTTAGGAAAAAACCCAATCGACCATCGTCTTCTTCATATTGTCTTTAACTTTATATCTTTTGTCAGGTTCATTATTAGCTGTGTTTTTTGTGAACTTCAAGCACGCTAGAATTAGCTTATATATAATATCATATCAATTTCTGGCATATCTATGGTTTGGACGAAATCAAATGAACTAGAATATAATCACCTTCTTACCCTGACCATCGGCTTGCTTTAGGATAAATTCCTTAATTTCACCTTCAAACTTGACCTCTTGAACATTTGGAACTTGAAATACCCCCTTCTTATATAAGTTTATCACCTGCTTAACGGTATCAACTCTAGATTGAGGGTCACGTTTGGAATTAGCAGTTAACCAGTAAGGAACCACGGTAATATTTCTAAGTAGCTGATCGAAACCATCTATGGAAATAATTCTGTCGCCGGAAGAAGCACCGTAATTGACAAGATACCCATCCTGTCCAAGACTTTTGAATAATGGAGTAACTGCAGGACCACCAACACTATTAAGTGCTAATTTGACATGTCCATCCCCCACAATGTCCTTTAATACAGACAAGTAATCATCAGAAAGTAACGTAGACTCATCAATGACCTTTGTGGCCCCAAGTGCATAAAGTTGATCTAATTCATGTTTGGATTTTCCGTCTCTAACCACAGATATGGTATTAACACCTTTACTTTTAGCCAATTGCGTGATATATTGACTTACTTGTGAGGTACCAGCATTTTGAATAATCCAATCGCCTTTCTGTAAATCAACGTAGTTATGGTATATTTGATACGCAGTTGATGGATTTACCGTTAAAGTAGCGGCCTCCGCAATTTTCAATTCTTTTGGAATATGAATGAAAGGTTCAACTTTACCACCAGCAGTTTTCGAGGGGTCATCTAAAGATACCAAGCCATAGGTTCTCCAAGTCCCAAAACCAATCACCGAAGGAATAATTCTATCGCCAACCTTGACCGATTCAACCCCGGCCCCAACGTGGGTAACCTCCAACAACCCTTCATTTCCTCCAACAAATACCTGCTTAATGTTCTCATCTAAATCATGGTAATAAGGGGGAGTGGCGTATCCACCTTTAGCTTGTAGAAGATCAGATGGATTGATTGGTGCAGCAATTGTTTTCACAACGATCTCATTAGCCTTAAGATCGGCAGTATTAATCTTGAACTTGGCCAGATTGACGGCGCTAAAATCGGAGCTTTGTTTGGTATAAGCAAATGCTTGAGCTGAAATGGACATGGGAGAAGAATACTAAAGAAGGCTAATAGTTGTAGAAGAAGAGAAAGGGATTATGTTTTAAATGGTGGGGCTTCTATTGTGGTTTGTGCTCCACAGTGTTATATTAATAAGCCGGGCAGTTGCGACAAATTTTGCAACTGCCGAGAGCAGGCACGGTGAGAACACAGAACACCCTCTTTGACACCGCTAAGGGAATCTCGTAATGGCTGGATAATCCCGTATTTTGCATCTGTCCCAGTTTTGGATTATTGAGGTATGAACATTTCTGATTTAACATTTTCTGGGGTTGATATAGTTCAATTATAATTGAGAGGGGTGGTTGTATAACTATTATTAATCAATGGAACATTGTGGATAATGTGATTAAATAACCCTGGCAATGTGATTTGGACCATCGATTAAAATTGGGGTTTTTATGAAAAACCATACAATAGGATACTAATCGATCCTCTGTTTACTCAGTTCAAGAAAATTAAACCAATACCATACGATAAAAGATAATTAATTCGATTCAGGCTTATAACAAAACTGCCAGTTCATCACTGTGATGAAATAGGTTGCTAAAAAATAAATAGTTATCTGGCAAGGTAGATGAGGTGGGAAAATGTGTTGGTTCACAAAGATAGAATATCATATGGGAGAGTAGCTTGCATTATCATACAAGTTATTTTTAGTAAAAACCACTGAATTTAGCGGAGTATGGAGTATGCATTGTAAGCAAAATCAACCTATAACATGCTTTTGAAACCATTGAAGTTCTGGTATTAATTATCCGTAAATGGCTGTGCAAGGTGACTTCATTAAACTACGTAATTACACCATATTGACATTCTACATTCCCTATAAATTGTTCTCAAACTTCCATACTTTTGCAATCTTTCTAACTCTCAAAGTGTACTCTATCACCAGTAGCTAGTGTAATTTTGTAGACTATTTAAACATAATGCTTAAATATTATAATTATCTTTTAATTCTATATACATAAAGCCATTCACCTTTTATAATTATGGGTACTTTATTAATAATGGTGGAATTGTAAAAAATTGCTATAAAAAATTGGAAATTTTGTCGAAGAATATCGTAGTTCCACACCAATGAAGCCAACCAATGGTTGAACCAGACGTTTTCTAGTGCCTTTAGGAGTGTACACTAGTGGATGGTCTCTGGCTTTGTGCCCGGTAGCGCAAAGGGATGGTTGTGGCCCGACCTCGCTTGGCACGCACGGGAGGTCGTTTCAGACTAAAAATACGCATCCCAATGTGGTTCTCCGCAGACGCTTGTAATTTACTAAACTAGATGCCTCAGGAACCGGTAAGAACCCTGGCAACTGATAAAAATCATCAAACCATACATATCCCCATACACAAAGGGATGGAATGACAACTGTATTTATTCTGGCCCACTCCACCTCCACACTTGTCTACTGATCAAGCACTCAATTTTCTTGGTGGCATTCCTAGTTTTATTCGTTCGTAGTTTACGACAACTCGCAGCAACCGGAGGTTAATCCACCATCCCTTTCTGCATGTGGTTTGCACCCAAAAAGTGGATTGTGGGCGTTTGGAAAGCAACCGTGGGGTGAAACGAGGGGCAGGAACGATTTCGAGGCTATGCTAGACCCATACTGAACCCATACCTCAATGCTGTAGTAGTTGGCCATGTCGTGCCCAATTAGGTGGTGAAAATTTGACGAGCATCGCATGCGTCCCCTGCAAGGTGCGCCATCACTGCAGTGTCGTTTTCATGCACGTACATTGAATGCGAAATGGGTAATAGTAAATGGGTTATTTGGAATAGACACGTTGTATTTGACCCAGCAATGTAAAATAGTTACTGTGATTATGGATCTGACCAGATGTGGGATCTGGCAACAATGCTGGATTGTGCTACCTGCGCCTCTTCCACTCCTGCAAGGAAATGTCGCTAATCGACGACATTATATTATGGATGTGTGTTTGTGTATTGCCTAAATCAGATGTATACGCCCTGGATCTTTTTATAGAAAATCACCAAGGAGTATGTTAAGTAGCCTAAGTTGGCAAAGTGTGCAATCGAAGTTAATCTGGTACCGATAGTGAGGTTAGACAAGTTTAATCTCCAGTAAGACCACCAATTGTAGCTATGGTTCTCGGCCAAGCATGGCCCCGAAACCGACTAATTTCATCGCAACGATTCATCTGCATTGTAATACATGCTTGTCACAATGTCGTTGTTGTGTGTGTGCCGGTATCGATGTCTCACGCCCATGACCATCCCTAAATGTCTCCTTTCATATTTGAAATCTCTGCATTACTTCCACCATTGACCTCGTCGTCTGGGACTGTTACACCGGTAGATCCCATCCATAGGCTGTTGCCCTCCACAATCGCTAGCATCCACTTACATAATTCACCCATCGTCTTTCTTCAGGGGTTATCGTACGGGTTCAAACACACCGTGCAACAGTCAACCAGTGACTGTCTCATAACTCCCATAGTTCATCACTTGAGGCAAGTTACTAATTGCAAGCTTAACTTGTTCAAGGCTAATCCGAGTCATCCGAGTTCCTTTTTCATTACAACTCCTCCATAGTCCTTGCTGTGACCCTTTTAAGGTTGGTGCTACATTCGCTTTGTTAGATTCGTTGTTGAGTGTTCCATTTGTCATTTGCTAAGTGTTGTTTATCATATTAGGTACTTTTAGTGTGTCAATTAGCCCATTTTAGTTTTTACGCCAGTGCCTCCTCTATAGCATGGGTCTTTTAACAAGATTACGGGCTGATCGCTCCAGCATACTGTCGTTTAGCCTGTCCAAATCCGGCTCCTCAGGTTCTGGTTCTGGTGCTGCCAGACCCAAAAACAGATCATTGGCCAACCTTGAAAAACCAGAACCGGTCCACGCCAAGTCCCACGTGTCCAACCTTTCTGTGGCTTCTAGTGACTTCCTGACTACGGGATCGGATTCCTCCTACACTTCAGGGGAATCTCACACCTTTAATGGCCGTAACAGTGACAGAAAAGAACCCTCGGAAATATCGCCAAAAATTAAGTCCGGAAAAAAGAGCTATAATTTTCCTAACCAGGAGGTTAAACTGCCCCTTAAGGAGTTTGACCAAAAATTGCCACATCCATTCAACCAGAGGTTTTCGGAAGAATCGTTGCCTTTGGCTCCAGTTGCCACGGCAGGAAATGCCAATGCTGCTTCCACTAATTCTACTGGTGCTTCTACCATTACTGAAGTGACTGGTGCAACCATTTCCGAGGTACCGGTAAACACCATCTCTGAGGTTAGTGATGACTTTGCAGCTACCACGCTTAATTCCGTCAATGCAGCAGCTGCTAGTAGTCATGCACTTGATAATGGGCCTGGTAATACTCCAGGAAGCAGTCTTGACCCTGGTTCTTCTGTCAAACATATTGCAGACGTTTCACCCCCGGAATCTGCCATCTCTACTGACCAATCCGACCTTAACTTTCAACCCACATTTTTTGCATCTGGACAATATCCATACTACAACTACGGCCAAGACGCCAAACCAGTAGCTCCAACTGCTCCTGCGGTTACTACTTCAAAATCAACTAACCCAGGACTGTACGATTCCAGTGATTACGAATCTTCATCCTCTGAAACTTCATCTTCCGATGAGGACGATGATGAAAAGAATTCGGCTGCTAAGCCTCTGACTAAGGAATACTTTGATCAATGGAGACAGTACTATTCGACACTTGCTGTACAAAGACAACAACAGATGCAACAACAATACATGGCTGCAATGTCCAGACAATCTATGTATGGTGGGTTCCCCATGATGCAATATGGTATGCCAGCTATGCCTATGCAGGGAATGCCCATGAACTATATGCAGATGCAACAGATGCAAATGCAACAAATAAATCCATATGGGTTCCAGCAACCATTCATGCAACCAGGACAACAGTCTCAACAAACTATGCATCCATATATGCAAGGCTCCCAAACCAATTTAGTTTCACAATCTCAACCAGATCTTCTGATGGTTAACCAACAGTCGGAACAAGAAATGTTGGCCTATGGTAAGACACGTGGAAATAGTGATTCGGATGAAGGCTCTAACGAGCTCATGTCTGCATCCAGAAAATCCACTCTCAAGTCGAGTCGTTATCCTTCAGTTCCTCTGTTGGCTCTCACAAAAAAGGCTTCAAGTTCTCAACTAAGAAAGGCTAGTGTTCATGCAAGAATTTCATCTTTAGACCTTAACTTTAAGCCTAAGGAGTTCAATTATGATGAAGAAGATGAAGCGAAGGATAAATCAGGATTACAAGATTTTGTGTCCGACGCAACCATTGGTGCAAGATATATTTCTGATTACAATAAATTCTTGTTTGACGATGAAGGAGACAAGGTTGAGTCACCTGAAACTGGCAAGAAGGATATCAAGGCTAATCAACTTCCTACTCCAAACTCCACCACTGAAAGCCTCGATAGACGTGGTTCTACCGATTCCAATGCTTCCTATAATTCTATTGCAAGTGATGCTTCCAGTAAATTTGTGGTGGGTTCAGGAAAGGAAAGAACTGAAAGACTTAAGGCTCTCAAGGAAAACGAAGCTGATGGCAGGGCCAGAGGACAGGAACCAGTTGGTAAATCTGAGAAGTCAAAGAAAAAGAAAAAGGAAAGATCTAGTTCGCCTCAAAAGGAAAGATCTAGCTCTCCACAGAAGAATAAATCATCCTCGCCAAAGCAAAGATCACAATCTCCCGTTTCAAGAAGAGAATTGAAAAAGAAATCGTCAACTACATCTTTCCAGGATCCAAGGTTATCTATTGTTCCTCCAATGACACCAAGTCTTGCTCCAATGGATTCGATGATGAATTCTCCTTATGGAAATCCGATGATGAATTTTAGTTCGGATTACTCTCCAAGACTGAACAATGATAGACACTCGATGGTAAACCCTAGGTTCTCAATGATTTCGCCAGGAGTTTCTGGAGGCAGTTCTCCAAAGTCACAAGATCCAATCATCAATGCTAAAATTGCCGAATTTACCAAACTTCGTAAAGTCATTGCATCTGGTAATAAGTCTATTGAATTCAGATTGAAATGGGTTAAAATGCTCATGACGGCTACAAATTACAAACTTTATGCTTATATCAACATTAAAGGAGAACCAATTCCTCCAGAACAAGCTGCATTCAATAAAACTCTTTTTGTTAAGTCGTCTGTTACTCACCTTCTCAAGCTTCTTCGTGAATTTGAAGGCAAGGATAGACATTTGGATGTTAAGCACGAAGTATATTTCATTTATGCATGCCTCTTGAAGAGGGACTATCAGACATCATACAACCAGGATTTTGGAATCCCCAAAAATATTCCCGGTGCCGTGGAATACTTTGAAAAATGTTTGGAATTGCATAACACTGATTTCAAAACCATGTACAAGTTGGGAGACATTTACGAATATGAATTGGATCAATTTGACCGTGCTTTGGAATATTACAAGCAATCGGCTAAAGGATACAATAGGGCCATCTACAAGATCTCTTTATTGTACTTGAATGTTCCTGAAATTCGTAACATTAAGTTTTTGAGATACCTTGAAGATTTGAGTAATATTGATCCTCTTGATATTAGATTAGATCCTGAAGATAAGGAGGATTTAGAAGAAGTTATTGGATTAGCATGTTATCAATTGGGAAGAGTTTACGAAGGTATTTATCCTGGTGACTTAACCAGTGACGATGAATTTGTTAAACGTGCATTGGAATTGGCACCTGTAAATTATGCCAAGAGTTTAACTTACTATAATAAATCTGCTAAATTGAATTGCTTGCTTGCGCAGGTCAAATTAGGACTGATTTACGAATTTGGAGAATTGAATCGTCCTATGAACGCAAATAAATCGATTCAATGGTACTTACGTGCAGCTTCTTCGCCACTTCCATTCAAGCGTCATCCTGATGCCATGTTGGGATTGAGTCGTTGGAATGTTGTGGGATCTCAAGGTGTCTCGAAGCACGTTCCTATGCCTAATCCGGACAAGGCAGTAATGTGGTGTGAACGAGCATTTAAAGAATTTGCATCTCCCGATGCCGCTTTTTATATGGGAGAGTTAACCGAAATGGGAGTCTGTCCAGGAGACCCCAACCCATGGTATACCCGGGCCTATCAAATGGGACACCCGGAAGCGTCTGCAAAGTTGGGCTTTGCTTGATCCTTAATATTTAATGCAATTTATTATGAAACATGTAGCAAACTGCAATGGAAATAGTTTGAGTAGTGATTGTCGCCAGATGAGTGGAAGTGTGAAATACGACACAGACGGTAGGAGACTAAATACGATGAGTTGAGATTATACAACAAAAATTATTATTAATACTATTATTACTATTATTACTATTAATACTATTAATACTATTAATACTATTAATGCTATTATTACTATTATTATTATCATTACTACTATTATCACTATTATCATTCACAATAATTAATTAACCCATTTGGGGTCTAACACTAATTATACTAACCCAGTAGCACTCTTCTACCTACTCTAAGATAATCCCTTTACACCCAACTAAATATTTCCAATACCCACAATATCATTTACACTTGTAGCTCCAACTAAGCCCCATCCCACATTTGCGTGTCAGGCTTAGAATTACCTTAATTGACATGATCTGGCCGAGGACCGAATATCAGGGTGCAACGGTAATTGTTAGCCCCACAAGGGATCTTGTAGGAAATAATTTACAATCCTGGCAATATTGGGAATCCCCGATAACTCCACCCAATTAGTAGCCCTTAATAGTTGGTCCCAAGATCCCCTGTTTGCATTTGTACCAGCTTATATCCGATATACCCTATCAACCCGTCTGCTCACGTGAACACCTATCTGCCAAAGATAACAACAACATCCCTTGTTGCTCCAACACCCATTGCTAAACCGTCTTCATTCCAAGGGTATCACGTATTCTTTCGTGGAAACTACCAGCACACTTACACTCCACCTACAGTCACTTGATCACAGTCACTTGACTATAATCACTTGACACTTCACCTTACTTCCACCTCACCTATACCACTCCTTCCCCAAGGTTACCGTGCCGGCTCAACTGATCCAACCACTTCTAGATTGGCTGTTTGTTATATTCTGATTAGTTTAACTGCTTTCTACCCCGATCCCTACTCCTTTCGTCATTATAGAGAGACCCTTGCCCAACTTCTCCACATCTGCTAGTTTCCAGTTTATCCATGTCACTGCCAGAGCCCATAGCTCATAGGCGTCAGAGCATTGCCAAACTCACACGTTCCCCCATGTCCTCGTCCCCCGTTGCCTCGTCACCGTCTCGGCTTGCTTCTTTTTCAAACACCCACTTCATCAAACGTTATGAAGAAGAGGCTGTTTCAGACTCATCTCTGCCTGCACCAGATGAAGAAATAACCAAAGAAAACTTCTCAAGAGGCATTGATGACCCCAAGCTTTCAAATCAAGTCTCAAAACATTTGGCAGACTTGAACTACAGTCACGAAGGAGCAGATATTACTTGGGATATCCACAAGTATAATCAAGAAGGTCAAAGGAAACCTCGAAGGTCTAAGAGTTGGTCCAAGGATTTGGATTCAAACCGTAGAGGCTCCACTGCTTCCTCTTTAAATGTTCCCGGTGGATTCAGAAGAGCGTTTTTGGTAAATAATTCTATAAGAACAGTGAAACCAAACCTCTTGACTAAAAACTTCATAGAATTCTTAAGCATATATGGCCATTTTGCGGGTGAAGACCTCGAAGATGAGGACAACATTGCATGTCATTATGAAAATCCAACTAAATATGACGAGGAATCATTTCCAACAGAGGAATCTAGACTTTTGGGTTCAGATTATGATCAGGTAAATCCAAAGGGAACTGCTAATGATAGGAAGACTTATTTTCTTCTTATTAAAGCATTCATTGGAACTGGGGTTCTCTTTCTTCCCAAATCATTTTCTAATGGAGGTTTATTGTTTTCCGTGTTAACCTTGGTGTTTTTTGGATTTCTCAGTTACTGGTGCTATTTGACATTGATCTATTCAAAAATTGCTGTAAAGGTGTCCAGTTTCAGTGAAATCGGAGCTAAATTGTATGGCAAATGGTTCCAACAACTCATTCTTTTCTCAATCGTTATCTCCCAGATTGGATTTGTATCAGCATATATTGTTTTCACCGCAGAAAATATGAAGGCATTTATAGCTACCGTATTTGGCTGGAAGATGTCCATTGGTTGGTTGATTACTGGCCAGTTCTTCATTTTATTCCCCTTGTCCCTAATAAGAGATATTACGAAATTATCTTTATCTTCTGTGATGGCCAACTTATTTATTCTTATCGGATTAATTACAATCGTTTATTACTTGTTTTATGAATGGTTAATCATCAATGGAGGAAACTTTGGCCCTCTGATTGAATACGTGTTTAATTCCTCGGAATTTTCATTATTTATTGGTGTGGCTATTTTCGCATTCGAAGGTATAGGTCTCATTATTCCAATTCAAGAGTCAATGATTCATCCAAACCATTTTCCAAAGGTTTTGGGTCAAGTTATGTTAACAATCTCTACTGTTTTTATTTTCATGGGAACATTAGGATACCTAACTTTTGGTAAAGATATTCAGACTGTCATTTTGTTGAATTTGCCCCAGGGAGATATAATGATTATTCTTATTCAATTGTTATATTCGTTTGCAATCCTTTTATCGACTCCATTACAGTTGTTCCCTGCCATCCGGTTGGTTGAATCCAAATTAATTAAAAAAACTGGGAAAGACTCACAATTAATAAAATGGTTGAAGAATTTATTTAGATTTTCATTTGTGCTATTGACGTCTTATATCGCACTTATTGGAGGCCAGAATTTGGATCGGTTTATTTCATTTGTTGGTTGTTTTGCATGTATTCCCTTGGTATATATGTATCCACCAATTTTGCATATTAAAAGTTGTTGCAATACGCACGAAGGTTTGAACGAAAAGCAAATAAAACAAAGGTATTGGCTTAAAATGTTGGATTACGTTTTGATAGCCATTGGAGGTATTGCTATGGTTTACACCACCTATGATATCTTAAAATAGCCTTACATAAAATACACTAGATATTTCCAGTTCATATACTAGTGGGATAGAAATTATTTAGAAAAATAAATTATAATCTTCATCTAGCTTAATTGAGTTACGTACATGAAAGAGAATTTCTTGCTGTGACAATAATAATATATTTTAGTTATAAATGATTTCACAAGATTATGCAAAGTAAGCAAGGTATCGTATTTCACAACTGATACAACTGATGATTCAATCCCCATCATCTGCTTTGACAATTGAGAGATCATGTCTTAAACAATAAATTCAACCTCTAGGTAACCAACTCAATGGGAGGTTCAACCTCTTTTCATTAAAGTTTCAACACCGTTCAATTTCGAGCTCAGAATTTCAACCCTTCACCTCCTACTGGCTCCATTCATTCTTTACTTGGTTACATCCTCTAACCATAATCTTCCTCTTCTCAACTGTCTCTGCAACTCACTCTTTGCATCCTGAACTCCCTTCTTTACTTCTTCATTCAATTCATGGTATTTTCCCACGGCCTCATGCCTCTTTTCAGTCAATTCAGGAACCTTTTCTTTCTCAATTCTAGCGTACTTGTCTGTTAAAGTCTCCCACGTCTGAGGCATGAAGTATGAAGTAGAGGCCGACGCAAACACCAATGGAGTCACAAATCTCAACGGTAAAGATCTACGGTTCACCAAAATTGAACCTGTCAATGTAGCCGTCAATATATAGATTAGGCCAGGCAATACCGGTTCTTTGATACTAGCCTTTACCTCGGTTTTGAGGCTGTCAAATTCATTGAAAAGTGCAGATTTCTGAGTACCAAGTTCGGCCTCAAAGATTGAAGCCTTGGAATGAACCCAAATACGGGTACGGTTGACCCAAGATTCCAAGTATGGAGTGGATCTTATTCCCATTCCGTGGATAAACGAGATGGGCCCATGAGACGATTCTTGTTCCTTGAGGTCGGCCGAAATCTCAACGTTGTATCCTGGCTTGTTGACGATAAGCTCATCGTCTTCGTAGAAAGAACGGGGCATTGTAATAGTGTAGATCATGAACTGTCGAAGCCTACTTTTGATAATGGTGGCGTGCGCGTACCGCTTTTATCAGTATAGTAAGCTAAGTGTTAGCTATACTTCTGGTATTGACGAATGAGACTGAAAGGATATCATTTGATGGGAAATGGACGTTGCTGAAATTATTACAGATTTCAAGCGAAATTATTTAATCAAAAATTTCGGAATTTGGAGAAATAATTTGACCATTATTACGCAAGTCATTCATACGAGCCAAGCATTGGCCCTTCTGTACTTATTCCAGGTTGAATTTACCAGGATTGGCTGATTTTATAGTGATAGTAGAGCAGTCTAAATTTATAGGAACTTCCATTTCGCTCGAAAGTAATATTTGGTTAATTTCCAGGATGGACTTCATCCACTCTCTCTACAATTATCAACCAAATTCTTTCTACTATCCTCTTAGCATTAACTGTTTATGATAAATATATATGTACACATGTACTGCTATACATCCAGCATCCACTACGATTTTTTTCTCCCGAAAAAGCCTCTCTTTTTCTTTTCCGGAGTCAAGGCCGACTGTGGTCCAATGGATCCTAATGGTTTGGCATTGGGTTCAACCACCGGTACAGGGATAGAAATCGAGGTATCGTTGGGTTCTCCACTGTTGCTGGTTTTCGGGGTATCATTACTATTAGTGGATGAGTTGCTGGAAGCATTAGAATCATTCATAGCAGGAGGTTGAAGAAAATTCTGGCTGGAAGTTTCGTTCAATGGTGGAATAACAAGGTTGTTTGCGTTACTGGCAGATTTTCGTTGCATAATCGGTGGCACGTTGCTCATGGATTTATGTTTCTGTTGATTAATACCTGACATCGGCATTCCTCCACGACCACCCATATCCAAACCGTCCAAGTTACCACTCATTTGTGGGAATGCCGAACGACGGTTGTTTCTCTTGGGATTGTTCTTGAATCTTTGTTCAACAGAAGGATCAATAGGAGCAGCGTTATTAAAACTCACGGGATTATATCCTCCATTTCCATCATAGTAAGACGAATGTACTGAGCCAGGAATCGAGCTCACTCTTGGACGAGGTCCAGGAGGTCCACCAGGTCCACCAGGAATCATACCATTTTGATATTGCTGGTATCTATTTGCATTCGATACAATAGATCCATTGCCACGCAAATTTGGCGGGAATTGGCCAGATGGTAAGCCATTTGCAGGTAATCCGTGTGGAGGGAGCTGCTCGATTGGAGACTGTTGATATCCGTTGGCTACAAATTGATGACCATTAGAATATTGGGATTGATGGTAAGGTCTTTGGGACATTTGAGGGTTCACGTAGTTTTGAGGAGCTGAAGGGTATCCGCCTTGGTCGTCAAAGTACAGAGAGCCTTGATAAGATCCTCCAGGTCCCTTTTGGTAAACATTTGGGTTTGATCCGGGAACTTGTCCTTGAGAAGGATATGGACCGGCGTATTGACCATCTTCACCATTTGGAGGACCATAGTACCCATTATTCTGAGAGAATGGAGGTCCCGGAGGAACTCCTTGCTGTCCTTGTGTGCCTTGAGGATATTGTGGGAATTGTTGGTATTGTGGGTTTGATCCGTTTGGTGGGTTTGGAAGTCCCTGCTGTCCTTGAGGTCCTTGAGGTCCTTGTGGAGTTTGAGGAGCTTGAGTTTGTGGGGGGAATGGACTTCCCTTAGCTCTTGGGGTACCCTTTGATGATGGGGTTTTTGGTCCATAAGGACTTTCATTGTTCAAAGTAGCACCATACATGGCAATATCAGCCAAATCTTCTAGAGTATCGTTAGGTTGAACCGATTCTCGATTCTTCTGTACACCATTGCGGAGTTTGGGAGGACTCGTGCTAACAGCCTTAGATACTTCTTGCTGGTTGGCATCTATAGGATTTGGAGTAGAAGGCTTATTTTTATCAAGATCTTCCATGTCCTTGAGCTTCGAAGCATGGGCAAGTTGAACATTGTTCAAACTCTTTTCAGCTTCCTTGACCTGATTATTTAATTCTTGAAGTCGGATTTCATTTTTAACAATATTGTTCTCAAGTTGAATCTTCAACACTTGCTGTTGTTTGAGATTAGACTCATATGACCTAATTTCTTGAGTTTTGCTCTCGATGTCCCCCTCAACAAGTCTCAACTGTTTAAGTTTATCGGACAAAGTTTGGCTAACTCTTTGCGACTCCTCTGCATCCTTTGAAGCTTTTTGTTTATCCTGAATTTTTTCGAAAAAGACTGATTTTCCATCATTAACCTTAACATATTGGCATAACATTGAATACAAGTTTTCCAAATAAGGAGTTCTGACACCATTATCATCACCTAAAAGAATGGGTTGTAACAATAACAAGTCAATTTGTAAATCAAAGCCCTTGCCAAAATTATAAAACAAGGGATTTGAATTTATGAAATTTGGATTTGATTGAGCCACTGGGAAATTATCCAGTTGACTACGTAAAATGTTAGCTTCACTTTCGCTTCCCTTTACTAACTTGCAATCCATTTTCTTGATGATTTTAAAGCATTCATTGATGATTCCAGATATTAATGGTTTACACAAGATTTGGTCGGCCAAATGTTCAGGGAACTCCGATTCAAAAATAATTGAGAGGGACCAGAAAGTGATTCTTGGTAATGCTAATTTCCACTGGTAAGTCATGAATTCCTTGGTATTTAATGACTTTAACAAACTTATAGCACCTTGAGAGGCTTCCTGGACCGATTGCAACATTTTGAACATCTTTTGAAAGCTTATACTTTTTGCTAGGTCACGAGATGAGGTCATAGAAGTACCGAAATATATTCTTGAGTCACCGGAAGATCTTAATACGTGATGATATTGATTTTCTCCAGTAATTCTAGCATCACTTTCATTCATGATCGAGGCAATATAAATATTTTTCAACTTGGGAGGAAAACTCATTTGCACAAACGGTTCCAAATTAATGTAACCAGTACTCTCCACGACGATAAGAGAATTTTCTGTTACGTAGGGTACTAGTTCAGTGCAAGTAGTTTGGAAATCCTGAAGTGAGGAAGAGGAAATAAGCACGATATCGTAGGAAGACGGCGGAAGGCTCTTAACTGAAGAATAGATTTGCGGCTGGAACGATTCTGGTTTGGGAGAGAGGACGGAGGAGGTGAACGTTATGGGAGCAGAAGAATTGAGAGCTGGATTGACCACGATGGGAGTGGTGAAGGCAGAGAATCTCCAAGCATAAAACGCAAGGTTGGGGGAGTTTCCAACAAGAAGCATTGTGTGATTTGTTGTATAATGCGTTTGGTATGGTTTGTCAATTAGGAACTAATATAGTCAATATGCCTTAGATGTGTGAAAAATATACGTGATATTCTGGAATGACAATTTGTTCAATGATATTAGCACTTATTGATCCTTTAATCAATTATCGAAGGTCGATACTTTCTTGCTATCTGTTGTTATATCTAATTAGTTGGAGGTGAGGTGATCTATATCGAATCACTAGTAAACTTGTGATAACTGATGTGATCTGCAGAATATTTATCGATGATATGCTCTGCTATGCTCTGTAATGTTGCTGCTATAGTTCTGTAATGTTCCTGTAATGCACCTGTAATGTTCTATGATGTATTATATGAAAGCACCAATACTGGGATATCTTAAGGGATGGTTTGTAACTCAGTGATAGTCTAAGTTTATAAACCACTATAAAATGGTTGTCGTATTGTCGATCTCTTGTTATCTATTCGATACTAAGATAAATACGATTGAACACCTGGTATGATAGAAGCCTGATTTGTGCGATCAACCACACGATTGGCGATCTTGGTTGCGATGGGGGAACTGAAAATGAGGCGGCTGCCAGATTTAGCGAAGGTAGTAACTCACGTGGCTAGCACTGTGTGTCAGGCTAGATATGATAAGTTAAACGGAAGTAAACAGAAATAGTTGTGTCTTGCAAACACCCAGACAAAAACTCTGGTGGTGATTTGCAATAGCGAGGCAGTGTAGTTACGTAAGCCAGTCAGGGATACCAACGATGACAAAACCACTGAGATGTTGCGGTAGGACCAAGCCGAGCCGCTAGTCCCGTGTGTCACGTGCGGGTGGCTGTTTCACACCAATGGCCTGGTAACCGGCGTTGCCGGACAATAATGCAGGGCTACCCTGACAGAGAACAAAATACGGGGATTTACCTACAATTAGGGTAAGTTTGACTGGATTTGTTTCCGGAACACTGTCGTAAAATTAGGAACAATCCGAGCCAGTTTTCGAGAATTCTCGAAACTTCGGGAGCAATAGACCCATTTTGGAGAGTTTAAGCCCCAGGGAATTCTGGTATAATTGCTATTTATATCGTGGTCCATCTTGCACAATTGTTCGAAATCCATTCTGGGTCACTTCCGTCTCGTTTGAGAAATCGTAAATGAATTATTGGCTATAATCCATAGTTCAAGTATTGTAATAATCATTTTTATTTATTTCCCGTGTTTATACCATTTTGCTATCACCAAAAAACACTTTCCAAATAAGGGTGGGCCGGAACTTTTAAGTGGTGCTGTAAGCTATATGAAGAAATTTTAAAAATTTTTTTTTTTTTTATATTTAGGATATAAGCTCCTTCAAAGGGAATAACCACTCTTTCTGTCTTCAAACCCTTACATGGACTATGAGTTCCTAATTGGTCCTTATAAACTTCTAGTGAATTTGTGTCTACATCATTTGAAGTGGCTAAACTAGATAAAACAGGATATACTTCATTGATCCATGGATATTCCATAGCTGAAAAAGGCTTGTGCTTTTTTTTGTAAACAACAGACTCTTAATTGCCAATAACTGCGTCATACTATTCATTTACTCATGAACACAACAGTCAAGTAGTAAATGGGGTGAAGATTGATCCAAAATTCCAGTCGTGTTCCTACCGTAGTGACACGTGATCGTCCCTTCACTATATAACGATGGATCCAGAAATTTTTCACTCATCACTCCATTCCAAGTCGTCGCCTTTCAACGTTGATTGGCTTGATGGCTTGGTCCTCATCAGTCAGGCCGTGTCTTAGGCACGGGCGCTGTTAAGGGTTTGATGGAGTGCAGATTAATTCTAGGGTGTATCTCCGTTTGATGAGAAGACGAGGACTCTTTCGGTCATAATCCCTTGCACATCTGTAGATCTAGCTTGTGAACTGTGGACAGTTGGCGATGCCAGCTAGTGGTTGACTGCGCGGCCTCAGTAAGTTTCCCATTTTGATTTCAAAGAAAGAACAGTGTAGAATTTCTTATCAATTAGTTGATTATGAAATAGAAAGACATGGTCAAATTAACTGAAAGTTTTGGAACCGAATTGTCTGTTGAGTATGATTGGTAGGAATATACTATTAATTATGCTTTTCAATCGAAGCCATTACTTATGAGAAACCTCATCTTAAAATGACTCTTCTCCTGTTTACAAGTACTGTTTGCTCCGAATAATAAATATGTATACTACAACAACGAAAATTGAACCATTGATCTCTGTGCTGATAAAACCACAACCTGTAAATCAACCAATGGTCATATCCAAGTAGCATCTGGAATTTCTTATCTTTATTAATGTATTTTATTACCGAGTACTTATTTGTAATAAACCTAGATATATCAGTCTTACTTGAATCAACTTAGAAGAAATTGGATCGAAATTTTGACTCCCATATCCTGTGGAACTAGTGAATTCTAATCTAGCATAGTAAAACTAATAGTGTTAGCCTAAATCAAGTCATTCACATTAAGAGTTAAATGACCATAAATAAGCCTGACAAGATGCCAAAGTCTCCAACCACTTTCTTATATTTATATAGCTATTTCTTTAATACTTAAACTGCTCACTCCATAGGTTATCACTTTTTTTTCATTTCACTAGTTATGTTACACGTCTCGCACGCGTACCATAACTTGATTGATAATTGTTCCACCAAACTTGACTACACAGTCTTATTCCATTCGATTTGATATGCGTGGCCAGCTCATTCTTATAGAGGGCCTTGACCGCTCGGGAAAGTCGACCCAAGCAGCCCTTCTCACTGAACATCTTGCAAAATCACATCCATCTCTTCTCCACAAATTCCCTGATAGATCAACCCCAATTGGTAAGCTTATCAATCAGTATCTTACAGACTCCACATTCCATCTTGATGATCATGCTGCACATCTTCTCTTCTCGGCGAACCGTTGGGAGCTTGAACAGGAAATTCTCCAAGCCCTTAATCTGGGGAAGTTCGTGGTGTTAGACAGATACATTTATTCGGGCATTGCTTATTCACTTGCAAAGACAGTTGGAAAAGAGACACACAATGAGTTGGGTGATCCCAATTGGCTTTATTCGCCAGATAAAGGACTTCCTAAACCAGATATTACTCTTTTTTTGAGTCTTTCAATTGAAGAACTCGGTAAAAGAAAAGGTTGGGGAGAAGAACGTTACGAATTGGAGGAGTTTCAGAAGGCTGTTAAAACCTGCTTTTTGAAAGTTTTGGATCCATCAAAGGATCCTACGGTTCATTTAATAGACGTAGAAGGGAAAACCATAGAAGAGGTGGAAAGTGACATTTGGGAAGTGTTGGTCAAAGAAAGAGGTACTACGTTGACAGAGAGAGGAGTTGTGAAACTTAATTAGAAACAAAAGTGGATTGAATCAACTTTGAATTTTAAGCGAACAGAAATCGAGCAGAACCATATCGAGTGGTTCATTTGTTAGTCATATTCGTAGATATAATTTAGTGTTTAAATACATTATAAGAGTAAACTTGGATACTTCCGTATCAACAAGTTTTCATATTTTTCCTGCTTATCCACTTAATTTGGTATTCTGGCCAGTTGGTAGTTCTCTCAGGTTGTCACAAATGATTCTGATTGTATGTTTATGTATATTGTTCTTATCTTGACTAGATGAGTTCCAGAATGAGAGCAATGTCGGTGTTAGTTATATTCGTATTAATTTAATAGTGATTTTCAACTGGCTTGATAATTAAATAATTAATTGAAAGTAACTCCACCAAGATTGCATCACAACTCACAACAGTTTTTTGATACCTTGCCGTCTAGGCCGAATACAAGCTATTAGCAAGATCCTCATAACATGTGTGAATATGGCATCTGGGCTTGCTTTTTTATTATCTCCATTCAAATACTCCTTTCCCATAGTAACCATTAACTTTCATTTATTATATGCTCACAATTCCTATTTATACCAAAAATAGTAAATAAGATTGATTGATGTTGATTGACTATCTGATCCCATTTCCCCTCCATAGAACTTTACAGTTTCTTTTTTCAATTAAATCATGGAATAATGATAAGTAAGCCAATAAGCCCTACTTAATATGCTGAGGTGGCCGGTAAATACCAATATGTTTTTGGTCCGGCTCAATCATTCGAAGTTCAAACTAGTCGAGTTTATCTAAATATGACAACCTATCCAATACCTTCTCCTTCAGAATTTCCTGGAGTTCACCCCCCAAGTATACCTCGTCCAATATGGCATACAATTTATAGAAATTAAATACCAAGTCCAACTCACACACATTATTAAAATAGGTATCCAATATTTCCACAAAGAAATGAAGACTCTCAAGATAGCTTAACTCGCTGTCACACGAATCAATAGCCAGGATGAAATAGAGCCCAGCGTATCGACGATATACCAATTTGAGCTGTTGATATTCTACAAAATTCGATTGGTGTTTGGAGTCTCGTGATGCTATGAGTCTGTGGATCTCTTGAATGTATCGTTGCTGTTCCTGCTTGGAGTAGTTGGTATTGAACCACTTAATAAGCCGTGTCTTTCCTTGACGGTTGAGAACTAGAAGAAAGTGGATAGACATTTTATTAATGGATAAAATGGATGCTGTGATTTCACTAGTTTGTATCAATTGATTGTGCAAAGTGTCGTGGGAACGGTGTTAGGTGGTGTGGTATGTTGTATCTGGTGTTTGACTTTGAATATTCCTACTGAAGTGAATGTTAGTGGTTCGTAGTGGATATGGCCCGAATCAACCCCGATTACGTAATTTGTACCGTCACGTGTGCACACCGTTAAACATTTGCGGCAACCTCCTAGTTGATTCGTTAGCTACTACTGACTTGTTCACTATTCTTAGGCTACTTACTGAGTTTATAGTGTAGGCAGATTGATTAAGTACTTTATTCACTGATACATAACGACACTTATCTTTCGGGTGTTTCCTACCACTAATTGCATTCGATTGTACTTCACAAAATGAGTGTCTACGAAATACGAGAAGGAATTATCTTCCTAATTGAACTCACCCCCACAATCCTTACCCTGCTGTCGGAACTCAATGGAAAATCGATACTATTTGAAATTCTTTCCTCCATTAATGATCTCATGTCCGAGCTTGTCATTACCATGAAGAGCACCGGTGTGGGGATCTACTTCTATAACTGTGATGGGTCAGCAGTATCTCCTTTATCACTGATGAAGGTAGCGGGGTTTCAAAAACTATTCAGATTGAACCAATTGAATCTCACTAATATGAAAATTCTTAATGATTTGATAACTGATAATGTTGAAGGTATTAAATCGCTTCAGGACTTGTTCAAGGCCTCGGAACCCTCCCAAACACCAACCACACTTTCAAGTGTTCTCACCAAAACTCTAGATGAGTTTATGAACAAATCTTACTTTAATCGCAGAAAACTAATATGGCTCACTTCAAATGACAAACCATACTCCAAAACTTCATCCAAAGAAAGTCTCTGGAGAATAATCAATGATTATTATAATTATGGTTATTTTATATTACCCATGTTTTTGGGTGAGAATTTTGATGTGAAGGCATATCGTGATCTATTTATTAATACCAATTTTTTAACTGGAAATGTCCACAATGATCAAAAATTGATAGAAAAGGAAGAAGATCAAAAGATTGCAGGAATCGCTGCTACAGGAAGAGGATTTCATTCCCAATCTAAAGTGTTTAACAGTACGTTGATTAGTCAGATCCGTACTAACATTTATCGTGTGAAAGAAATAAGAAGAATGCAATTTGCCTGCGACTTGATCTTGAGTGATGGTTCTGCTGCTGGTGCTGGTCTCGGGTGCACGATTAAGGGATATACGTTATATTCAGCAGAAAAAATCAAAAAGGATCTTATGTTGTATACTGGAGAAGAAACTCTAAAAAGAGTGTTTACAGAAACAAGAGTCGATGGCCAATCACAAATTGAAGAAAAAAATATTAGGAGAGGTTACGTAGTTGGAGGTGATCAAGTAGTTTATTTGGACCAGGATCAACAGGAATTTGTGAAAGGCTATGTTTTTGATCATGAACCGAAAACGGATTATTCATCGGTAAAAGAGGAATCAGATGGTGACCTGGATGAAGACGAAGCTATAGAGAATGAACCTGCATCGAGTATATCCAAACCTCCATATTTAAAACTTCTTGGTTTCCGTGCAACTTCCGCCATTCAACCCGCATATAATTCGTCTCCTCCGGTATTCATCACACCTGATCTAACCGATGGAATCAAATCAGCAAATATGGGCGGATATAAGAATTCTTTTGAAACGTTTTCTTCACTTTATCAGTCGTGTGTTAAACTCTCTAGAATGGCTATATTATTTGGATGCACAAAAAAGAATTCCAAGCCCTCTTTGTACTCCCTCTATCCCACCAGAATGCCAAATTCGTCCAGAAATATTCCAGGGCAAATGGACTTGCCTGAAGGGTTTTTGCTCGTGAGACTACCATGGCTAGAGGATTTGAGATCTTTACCAAACTATTATATCACAAGGAATGAGAGTACTGAGAATACAACTCTAGAAGCTCCCGCCCCTCTAATCAATACTTATAAGGAGCTCCTAAGTCAATTCTTTTACAAGCATTACGATCCACGTGAATTCAATAATCCATCACTAAACTATTTCTACAAAGTGATAAAGTATGATCTCCTTCAAATTCCACTTCCAGATAGCGAAAAGAAAATTTCTGAAAATGATATTACCAGTTTGAAATTAAGTCAATTGAAAACCTTTCTAAAGGAAGGTGCGAAAGACGAATCGATTCAAAGAATCAATGAAATTCTCAAGCATTTAGAGGAAAAGTTACCTAATAAGGAAGTGAATGAGCCTAGTGCAAAGAAGCATAAAACAGAAGCACCTGAATTGAACGACAATGCTGTACTTACGGCTTGGAAAACCGATCAATGGAGTCATTTTACAGTGGCACAATTGAGGGGATTCCAACGGAAATATAAGGATGACATAAAGGCAGTCACAAAGAAGGCGGATCTTATTGAAAACATTAAACAGTTTTTGGAATCGAGATCCATAAGAAAATAGGGTAAACTGGAAAATATAAATCAACTTAAAATCGTATGCACTCAGTAATCTTTTGAGCCTAACTGGTTTTATTATGGCTCAAGAATGATACCAAAGTAATAGTTTAAGATCTATATTATTCATTCATTCTTTATCACATCAATATCGAATTCGGTTTGCATATAGAAACCTCCCGGTGGCCAAGCTGGCTAAGGCGCGAGACTATAATGATAACTCAAAGTAATCTTGAGATCGGGTGTTCGACTCACCCCCGGGAGATTTTTTTTCTTTGGAAAGAACCCATTACCGGGCCGGTATAGCAACAATTTCGTGTTTGAGCAATGGTGACTTGTCTAATTACTGGTGCATGATTATTCGATCTTCTCTCATATATAAATTTTTGGACACTACATATTTCTGGTAGAATTTTCACTTTGGTCTAAGTCTAAGAAGTACCAGCAATCTCAGTCTGCAAATTCGGTGATTAATATTACTCTGGCCCATAGTTTGAATCCCGGGCTTTTGATTTTTCAATTTTGAAATATTTTCCGTCACATTAATCTATTATCTGGGGCCGGATTCAAACTAATTCAGTCAAAATACTTCGAGTAGAAGGGATTAACTTATGTTAAGATTTAATCCGAATCTAATGGTATAAAATAAAGTTAAATACAAATAAATAGAAGAAGAATTTATAAAATTTTAAAACTATTACCTCTAATAACTGATCTGGCAGTACTAAAGAAATTGCATTACTGAATCGATCCAAGCATACTTGATTTTAGGTAAGTTTTTGGCGATAAACAAACTCACTGAATTTGACAAAAACTGAAAAAGGTAAAAAACGATAAAGCATGCTATTTTTGGCTTACACAACTCCTGGTACTGGGGCTTTGCGACATTTAATTAATTGTTAGGTCCAAATTGTCGCACAACCACTGTGGATGAAGTTAATATCCTCACAGCTTCTCCTGAAATAGGATTCTTTTCGGATGGAAGGTAGCACTAGGGTCCAAGCATTCGGTTTGTCTGACTTATTATTATTCACCGTAACGTGGTGGCCCTCCCACTTATTCCAACGGATTAACATGGACCTGAATCAATATGATTTCGTTCGATAAAAATAAAACCGAAAAGAAGCCCTGAGCTAAGGAATATGCAGTGAATTTATTGGTGCCTGCTTGTGCTTGATGTAATTTTCACTAATATTGACAGCATAAGCCGCGTGGTAGTTCGCATAGCGCCACAGCATGCTGCGCGGAATTTGACTGCAAAACGCTATAAAAGGTAATAGATCTCGTAGGCGTTTCATGCTTGGATGTAGGAGAAGCATGTCTGATAAAGAAGAAAACGTTACGGTGACTAGTGTTCATTCGGCTACCGTTGTGTCCAATCACAAGGCCGTGAACATCAAATATGCAGATGTTGCCATCGAATTCATGCAAGAACACGATGGTGAAGTTCCTGAAATCACTAAAGAGCAAAACCGTGCTCTCAACAGAAAGCTTTTGTGGAGAGTTTTGGGTCTTACATTTCTTATTGACTTAATTATGTACATGGACAAGGCTACGCTTTCCTACTCGGTGATTTCTGGATTTTGGGAATCTACCGGATTGGATCAAGATAAATATAATAATGTTAATACCATTTTCTACGTTGGTTTTATCATTGGACAAATTCCAGGTACTTACTTGATTCAAAAATTACCTCTCGGTAAATTGATTACCGGCATTTGCTTTTTTTGGTCACTTGTTATTTTCTTGCACAATGCTGCTTATAACTATGCTGGTGTAATTGTGTTACGATTTTTCTTGGGTTTCTTAGAAGCAGCTGCAATTCCTATTCTTACAACTACAAATGGTATGTTTTTGAGTTTACACGTGAGAGAATCTACCCAACCAATTTTCTTTGCTTCTGCTATAGCAGCACCAATTCCAATTGGTTTCATCAGTTATGGTGTATTGTACTCCAATGCCTCTTTCGGTGACTGGCGTATTTTGAATATAATTATAGGAGGATTGACCTTAATCTTGACCGTGATTGTCTATTTTTATTACCCAAATAACCCAATTGATGCAAATTTTTTGACTACAGAAGAAAAGGTGTGGACTATAAGGAAAGTTCATGGTACAACCCACGCATCCATTGAACAGAAACATTTCAAGAAAGAACATGCTCTCGAATGTTTAAAGGACCCAATTTCATATCTAATCAGTGGATTTTTTCTTTTTCAGCAATTAGCAAACAACTTGTCTTACCAACAAAATTTGTTGTATGAGGAAATGGGTGGGCTTAACAATTTGAACTCTACTTTGGTATCCGTAGCGGGAGCTGGGTTTGGTACCTTATGGGCAGTACTTGCTTGCTTATTCATGGCATACTTCCCAAACAAATCTTGCTTCACGGTTATTTGGAGTACTGTTCCTTCACTAGTGGGATCGATTGTAGCAATTTCTCTACCCTTCAGCAACTCCATTGGTGAGCTTGCAGCAATTACTTTGGCTGCCCTGTGTTTTGGAGTTGGTTGGATATGTGCATTTGGTTTAGGTCAAACAACAGCAGGCTCTTCTTATACCAAGAGGCTTGTTAGAAATGCCATGGTGTTAGTGGGATATTCAATTTCAAATATTATTTCTCCACAAATTTGGCAATCGAAAGATGCCCCAAGATATGTGCCTGCTTGGATTGTTCAAATTGTTTTAAGTTTTACGGTTGCTCCTTCCTTGATTGGTATTGTCTGGTATATTTTGGCTAAAAGAAACAGGGAAAGATTCAGTAAACTAAATGAAAAAGAAAAAGTCGGCTTAATCAAGGATGATGAGGGCCGTGAAACCGAAGTAGATATTGCTGCGCTAGACCTCACTGATTTAGAAGATAAGACGTTTATATATCCATTATAGAAAGATTAGAGAAATCAAAATAAAATTTAATGTGAGATATAGGCAAAAAAAATTCAACTAGATCCAACCGCTCTTTCATTCAGGGTTGATGGGGCCTAATTGACATTAGGGTTCTCAAATAAGCACTAACCATTACTTATTATCTGCTCAAGCCAACCGTGAGAGAACAAACATTTCTATCTTTAGAAAAGGAATTATTGGGACCTGAAGCTTTTGGAATACATTCCATAAAAGCTCTCAATAATAATAAGTTGAAATAAAACAAGGTGATTTGATTGACATCAGTAGCTCATTTCTAGAAAATTTCCAAAACTTCATTCTACTCAATCAGAAACATTCTACTCGAGAACAGTGTGTACTCTTAACTTAATTTAGCATTCCGGAAACATGCCCTTAACTCTTCAATATACCCAGAAAAGCAATGAAACTTAATGTCTTGGTACGCTTAGACAAGAAATAATTTTCATGAAATATAAGAAAATAGTCTTTGCAATTGCAACATCCTTAACCATCTCTTGGTTTCTTGGACCTTGGCCATCCTGGTAGCGTACTAACACAACCATAGGCAAATTAGTTTTACACACCGTAACATCAATCCATATGACACACTATGGATAATTCTTGTAGTAGTATAGACTATGAAATGCTATTTAATTCGTTTGAGTGATTTTCGCTAATTGATTTTCCATACTCCTGCCGAGCTCGAATAATTACATCAATTTTACGAGACACCGCATGGCCGATATGTCCGCGAACAACATCGCCGAGTAACTACATTCAGGCCATTGGTCTCTGTAGCGGATTTCCTAGGCTGCTAGGTAGCCCTGATAGCAAGCCTCATGGTATAAGCCTCGTTTGGTCGGACCGATGATATAAAATAGAAACTAGCGATTAAATGATAAAACGATGAAACAATACGCCCCGTCAAAGATCAATTATGCCCTATTTCAGGATGTCCCGCTAACCGGAGCACGTTAGAGGTAATTGAGCCTATTTTTATCCTGGGCTGCCTCTAATTACAGGCATCGCTTTGAAATCACTAATCTCCAATTGGCTGCAACCGTGCAGGAAGGATGCGTATATACGGGCGAGCTGCAAGATGAAGGACATAACAGCAATCCCGATCCGATGATCTATCTACTGGCCAAGCAGTTTGTTACTAGGACCCCATCTATGCTGGTGCTGAATGGCTGTAGCCAGTCCCATCACTCTATAATACACCTATATGGATTACAAATCTAATCTCGTAAAAGCCTTGTACGTCATAGTCGGGCCGACTTCCCCAGAAAATGCACGCGGCAGGTGTCACGCGATGGATCGGTCATCCCAATAAGCAGGACAACCCTAGAGTATATAGGTAAAGCATCCGCACAGAATAATAAAGAAACAGATCCAAACGTGATTTACAGCATCAAATTGGAATGTCTTCTGAGCTTCCAGCTTACCTGCCCACAGAGGGGCTTCCAGCATATGTTCCACCCACAGAACTGCTTCCTGCTTACAAACTGTCCCTCGAATTCTATGGACTTGCCCTTATTAAAACCGAATTCACCACTCCTTACCACTACAACACAAGTGATCGCAAGTGGAAACCGGTACTTCTTGAGATTAACTCCACACAACTTAACATTTATCTGTTGAAAGATAAAAAGATCCTGGATGTCATTGCATGTCTCTACGACCATCTCAACTCTCTCAAAGACCTTACTAAAGAGGTCAATCAAGATCACAGAGATGATTCTTCAAGCATATCCCTCGATATTGGTGGCGATGCTTATGGGAACGAGTCCAGTTTGCGAGAGCCCCGCATTTCAGGACTCGGCAAACTTCGCATGAAGCACAAAAAATATCGCACCTCCAAAACTCTCCAAGACATATCCAAATATCACCACCTCCTTAAACATAACCAGTTCCTTTTTGAGCCTACCAATTCCCCTCAGTTATTCTACAATTTTAAGAAAAAAAACGCGGGGGAAAAAATCCATTCATTTACCCTTTGCAACCTTCAGCTTGGCGAAGCCCCTTCCCTTAGTCAATTAATCTCGGCCATGTATCGAGATGAAAAAGAATGTGCTAATGCTACCACGTTGGTAAAATACAAAAACACCATGCGGTTAAGAATTGAATACAAACAATTGTTGTTACAATTCTGGTCGTTCCATGCCATGGCTCATTGGTTCCGGATGTTGACCGTGGGCCGTGATTTAAGTTACCCATTGGAGGCTAGGCTGGTACTGCGGTTAAAGAGTATTCCATCTAGAGCCAGTAGCAGAAATAATGCCTTGCTTGTGGCTACTGCAGCCGAGGCAAGTTACCGTAATGATTCCGATACTTATCTTCCTGAGGAGGAATTATTGGTGCAAAATGACCATGTTAAGCCGCAGGCGGCATCCAGTGTGTCTATAGCTTCTTCCGATTCCGATTCATTATTTGAATCCACCTCTACCTCCAGTTCGCTCAGTGATGCCGTTCCTTCAATTCCCACCACCACTATCAACGGATTTAAATTTCTTTCCTACGATAGTTATTATACCCCGGTAGAAAAGCAGTACATTTCCAATTGCATTCCCGATTTAAATTCCTATGATAAATGGAATGGCAAAAGTATGACTTTGAGTCACTACGAGCAGTTTGTGGAACGTCCCAAGGGGAAATCGTCATTTTTTCCAAAACACTCCGATGATATATTCATCGGATACCCTTCTTTGTTGGGGAGTGTAAATGCATTTGAAAAACATCGTGGACAAAATGGAGGAGTTTGTCGTACTTTTTTGATTCACTCCGGAGGCTTGGTGAGTGTTGGAATAGAATAAGCTACTTTAAGTGGTGGTTTTCTCAGAATGAGACATTTACTTGTCCCGGTAGGATAACGTTGAAATACCCAGCATTCTTGGTTACCATTAATCACAGCATGAATTGCTTACTATTGGCTATACAGCATCTGGTAATGGAAAATAGAGTAACGAAGTCATTAATATAAGCATTAATTCAACCGATTGTAAACCAATGGTCAACTTGACCCGAATTCGTATCCATAAGTTAATGTACCAGATATTCCTAATAATTTATTGAATAATAATTTATTGACTAAAATTAGATCTTTGCTGATTTTAAGAGTTCTTATTTCTAACTTTGTACTTTGGAAATTTTCGATAGAACATATAACAGAAACTAAACTAAACTAAAATACAATTTCGTCTTGGCCTAATTCGATAAGTAAAACTTGATTTAACTCGCAAATAATTCATTTATTTATTAATACTAATGAATTATCAATCGATACATACACCAACAATCCCATATTGAATACGTTCGCTTTGACCATATCCCCATACCTCAAAATTATACATTATTATAAATTCACGAATTCACTACCAGCCTATTTACCATACACTACCTCCTACTAGTCTATGCCACACCACGTTCTGTATATAACCCACCACCAGCTGCCTCGTAAGTCTCTTGATCTGTCCTGCATCCTCTCCCAACAAATAACTTTTCACCACCAACTCTTTATCCTTGTTGATCCCTGCCCCGCTGCTTTATAGCATTGCCATTGCCACTATGCCTACTCCTGCTGAAATCATTGCTGCCCGTGTAAACGGAACCTACGACGACTCCTTCGCTGTGTCCGATACTGACTCCGGCTCGTTTGACGACGAAAACTCCACCTTGGTTTCTTCTGTTTCCTCCGTAGTTCCTTCCATTTCAGACGAATCTGCCTTCCCCACCTTGAAGAAGGCCGGTACTGCCTCCACCTCCACTGGTGCTGTTTCCTGGGGCCCTTCCATGAAAAGTCCTGCTGGCGGTTCCACTCCTGTTCTTGGTGCTGGTTCCAACACCAGTGCTAAATCTGGTTCCTCTACTCCTAAGTTCAAGTTCTCCACTATCCAGGAAGCGTTCTCTCTTGATGCTAACGATCAGGTCAACGTTTCCAAGCCTGAGCTCATCAAGATCCTTACTTCCATTAAAGCTGAAACTAAAACCAATATTGAGTGCACCACTTCCCAACATATCAAAAAGAGAACGTTTTTGATCACTGGTAAAGCTGAAGATGTCAAGCAAGCTAAGAGATTGGTTATTATGAAATTGAGTAAACCTCTTAGTGTTGTGTTCAAGGTTCCTTCTAAGCTTAGAAGTAGAATTATTGGTCCTCAAGGTAAGACCTTGAAACCTATTATTCTGGCTAATGATGTGAAAATTGATATTGGAAACGAAGAATTTGTTGATGCCGACGCTTCTGATGATGAGGATGAAGACGACTCGTTCTCGAAATACGTCAATGTCACTGTCACTGGTTATGCTGAAGGTTGTGCTGCTGCTGAATCCCAAATTCTTGCCATTGTCAAAGAAGAAACTAAAAACCTTGCCACCAAGATCCAAGTTCCTGCTTTAATCAAACCTCTTGCCCCTGTTGCTTTAAACGATGTTGTTGCCAAATACTCTTCTTTGGATATTTCGGTTCCAGATCATAAGTCCGTTGGTTCTAACGTCCTTATTGTTGGTGATCGCGAAGCTGCTAAATCTGCCAAGATCGAAATTAAACAAATTTTGAATACTTTAGAAGCCAAGACTGTAATTGAAGAAGTACCAATTCCAAAGTTGAAACATCAATTCTTGCCAATTGATACCATTTTGAATGAAGAAAATGTATTGATCAAGCTCCCTGAAGAAGGTGAAACAACTGTCAAATTTATCGGTGAAAAGAAGCGTATCGCTATTGCTCAACAAAAGGCCAAACAAATTACTTCTCAATACAAGGTCGAAGTCTTGGACATGTCCAAGGCTCATAAGGGTAACTTGCAACATGTCAGAGCCGTTGCTTCGTTCTTGAACTCCAACGGTGTCTTGAAAGAAATTGCCACTGCTAACGATGTGGTCATCAACATCCCAGATAACAAAACTCTCGCCAAGAAGGAACTTACATCTATTCCAATTGAAATTGTTGTTAAGGGTGATGAAGCTGAAAAAGTCAAAAACACCAAGAAGTCTATTGTCAGTGTTGTCAACAAAATCACTCCTGACCAAACCTTGGCCATAAATGATATCGATGCTTTCTTGATTGGAAAGGTCCCTGAAACCATCAGAGAAATTGCCAATGAAAACAAGATTTCCTGGGTCATTTTGGGTGATGTCATTACCTTGTTTAACCAGGGTTCGGAAAATGAAGAAAGTGAGGATTTTGATGACTTTACTGAATCAGACAATTCTGGTTTCACCAAGATTAACGAAGCTTTGAACAGGTTAAGAGAACTTGCAACTAATTTGAAGACTGTTGTATTGAGTGTTCCATCCAATGAACAATCACACATTTCTGGGTACAAGGGTACTACTCTCAAGAGTATTATTGCAAATGCTGAACCAAATTCTATTATCGTCAAGTTGCACTTCAATGGTACTGAAACCTCTGAAAATGAAGTTTACTTACATGGTGTCAAGTCAGAAGTTGACAATGCTAAAAAGGAAATTGAATCTGTCATAGTAGACGCCAAAGAATATGCCGATGGTTACACTAGTACTGTCGCCATACCATCCATTTCCTTATCCAGATTAATTGGTAAGAATGGAGCCAACTTGAATTCATTGAAAGACGAATTTGGTGTCAAACTTGATGTTGCTGAAGAAGGTGAAGACAAGGAAAAGAAAACCAACATTATAATTGCCGGTTCTAAGAAAAACGTCGATTTGGCTAAAATTAAGATCCAACAATTAACCAAGAAATGGGCTGATGAAACTCTTGTTAGATTAAGAGTCGAAAGCCAATATCACAGAAGAATGATTGGTCCAAACAGAGTTTACATCAACAGATTGCAAGACAAATACAATGTTAAGATTAGATTCCCAAGTATCGACTTCGATGGCACTTCTACCTTTAGTGATGCACCAAAGAGTAAAGATGAAGTTACTATCAAGGGTCCATCTAAAGGTGTTGCTAAGGCTGAAGAAGAATTAAAGGAATTGCTTCAGTACGAAAAGGAAAATGGTTTCAAGGAAACTATCCAAATTCCAACTAAAGCTATCGCTAGAGTCATTGGTAAAGCAGGTGAAACAATCAATGATATTGCCGATGGTAACGGTATTGAATACAACTTTAAGAGGGATAATGAAAGTGAAGAAAAATTGGGATATGCTGAAGTTGAATTAACTGGATCCAAATCCGGTTTAAAGGAGGCTATCAAGAAAATCAAGGAAATTATTGATGAAATTGAAAACTTTGCTAGTGTCACTATCAAAGTTGATCCTAAGTATCACCGTGAGTTAATTGGTAGCGGAGGATCTGCCATGAAAGAAATCATTTCCAAGGCTGGTGGTGATGACTTACCAAGAAACAAGTACTTCAGGTTATTGAGTATACCTAATGAAGGAACTGGTTCCGATGAAGTTGTTTCTGAAGGACCAAAGAATATTGTAGATAAAGTCATCAAACAGATCAAGGATATCGTTAGCCTTAAGGAAGCTTCTATTGTTGAAGAATATGAATTGGCTAAGGAGAAGCATAGATTTATCGTTGGTCCAAGTGGATCTATTCGTCATGCCTTACAAACAGAATTCAATGCTACTCTTGATATTCCAAGACCAAGTGATGAATCCACCATCATTAAGATCCAAGGTTTACCAGAAAAGGTTCAAGCTTTGAAGGCCAAAATTGATGAGTTAGTCAAGGACGATTGGAACGTGGCTCTTGATGTCCCTCAGGAATTCCATGCTTTGGTCAGTGAAAGAGGTGCTATTTTCAACAAATTGAAAAGAGATTTCAATGTTGAGGTTCAACACGGTAACTTAACCAGACAAGCTGCCAAGTTATCCAGTGCATCCATTCCAACTCCTCCAGAATCTGCATTCCCTGAAGAAGATGAAAAGACAAAGTTCACTATTGTTGATAAAGAACAAGATGAAGCATCTTCCCAAGTTATTCCATGGAGATTAAAGGGTGATGCTAAGGATACTGAAAAGGCTGCCAAATTCATTGAAGAAAGATTGGCTAATGCCACTAATGCTACCAGTGTTGGATGGTTATACTCCAAGAACCCATCTTCTTTCTCCAAGATTATTGGTCCTCAAGGTTCCAAGGTTAACCAAATTAGAAAGAAGTCCCACACTTTCATTACTGTCCCAAGAGCTAATGACAAGAACGGTAACTTCGTTTACTTAGTTGGTACTCCAGAAAACTTAGAAATTGCACACGCTGAAATTGAAAAGTTATTGAATTAAAGTAATTGCATACCCTATAGATAGGAAAAGTCATAATAAACATGGTTTCGTTATTGTAAATTACTGGTAGAATTGAATATTAATTATAAAGAACTAAATAATGGTTTGAGTACTTAAGCGTGGGACATTTGAGATCTTATATTAGACCACTTGTTAGCCCTATCAAATTTACATTATCTACGAATTTGATTCAACTGTGATAATTCTAATTATTGAACTTATGCGATCGAAACCAGTTCTGGAATTTGAAGGAGATCTTATAATCTTATTCAGTTCTATCTGATTTTAATTCTTATTCTTGTTTTAATTATTCTTCAATCTGATACATATGTTTGCTTTTTACTTGATAAAAGCGATTATGAACTTTTATCCAAATCATTTGTGTTCTCTATACCGCTCGATTGCCCGCTCTCTTGAAAACTTGTAATCCACCATTGGTTTGGGATAACCTTTTTCTTTGGCCACTTTTTTGGAATCGTCCGAATCATATGGATTGTGAATGGCCTTTCCTTGTACATCTATTAATTCTGGAACCCATTTTCTAATAAATTTGCCATCTTTATCAAACTTTTCGCTTTGAAGGTATGGATTGAACACACGGAAGTACGGTTGAGGGTCGACCCCTACGCTAGCGCAAAAGCCCCAACCACCGTTATTGGATGCAAAATCCCCATCGATTAAATGCTGCTTAAAAAACGCTTCACCCAACCTCCAATCCAAAAGAAGATTTTTACATAAAAAGCTACCCACAATCATTCGACATCGGTTATTCATGTAGCCTGTTTGTACCAATTGCCTCATCAGAGCATCCACAATGGGAAATCCTGTTTTTCCAGTGCTCCATTTGGTGAAAGCATCTTGGTCAGAGTACTCCCAAGGCATGTCTGCGTAGTCCAATTGGAAAGGACGACTCATACAAACGTGGGGCCAATTGCAAAGAATATGACGGTAGAAATCGCGCCAGGCGAGTTCACGGACGTACGAAACCGCATGTTTGTTACCGGAATCAATTTCCTTGATTGCTCCCTTACTTTTGAGCTCGTTGATCAAAGCTCTAGTAGAAATGGCCCCAACTGCCAAATAATGGCTCATGGATGAGGTTTGCTTATTGACATCATTCTTGACATTATCATAATCCAAAACACGAGCGATGGCCGAACGGAACGCTTGCAAAGGCTGGTCCAAATGTTTCACCTGATAGTTGCCATCATAATAGTCCTGGTAGGGAAAGTCCCAGGGAAAAGCAGGCAATTTATAGTCGGGCTTTTCAAATTGAGAAAAGTTTGCCAGAGGTATTTTTTCAAACCCCGGCTCTGGATACGTCTCTAATACATGGGGATGGTCCTTGATATACGCATTCCACGACTTGTACCAAGGGGTGAACACGGAATACTGATTGCCCTTTTTGGTGGCCAAAGTTGCCGGCTCTACCACGCACTGATGGTGGAACGTAAAGAGCAGGAAATTGTCATTGTCAGCAAGTTCCATAAGTACACGAAGCTCATCCACTTCGTATTCAATGTTGGCAAAGACGTAGTGGATGTTGTGAGAGGAGAAAAAGGTGGACAAGGTGGCTGCAAACAGACGTTTTTCAGGAACCTTGACCACCACCAACGGGACGCCTTTTTGGGCAAAGTACTTGGTTAAGAGCTGCAAAAGATTAAATTGCAACTTCAATTGCCATGCACTGACACCGTGAGCATGTAAGGACTCGGAACAGTAGGGCCAAATCACGAGTAGAGGAAGCAGGAGATGCGATGCAAGATCAGCTGCATGGAAGAGAGCCGGATTATCGAGAACACGGAAATCACGACAAAGAACAAACGCCACCGAGGAGCCTTTAGATGGTGCATGGTTTAACCTTTGGCGTTGGTTGGCTCGTAATTGCTGCAATTGGAAGTATGGTTTATTGTCATCGTTCAAATACTTCGTAAAATGTTTAATGGGGAGACTATTATTGAATGGGTACCACTTATTGGTATACACAAGAGGATTGAGGCGTAATTTTTTAGAAGGCGTAGTCATGATGCACAGGCGAGAACCTCTTGGCGAACCACAGTAATTAATTAAGGATGGTGGTAAGGAAAACAACAGTAAAATGAATGTAATGAGTGCAATGAGTGGAATGAGGAGTATAATAAACAATAATTAATATCTGTGAATCGATAGCAATAGACAATCCTTGTCTCGGCAACAAGTCATCTCGCGACAAATATTCTCTTGCTGACACGAATGCCGACGGTGAGAATTGCTGCGTGGCGATCGCCGTTGGAAATTACCCAATTTTTTGTAATAATCTGCAGACATCTGCGATCATTGTGGCGGTTGCAAGCAAGATTCTAGACATTCCATCCTTTTTCACGGCATCAATGGATAGGACAAGTTAAATGCCGTGCCTAGATTAATTTTCCAAGTACAGTTTCTTTAACGGTGGACCCACTGATGCTAAGCCGCCGTCAATCATTTTTGATTAATCCGCTAGACCCTGCACATCTGCAACCTTTCATGTGCCCGCATAAACGGGTCACGTGAAATTACCTATGATCAAATATTTCTAAATGGAAGGTGCAGCTAATATTGTACAACAAAGGCTTTGAGCAGCCCTGGCCGCCGTTAAATATTTAACGGCCACACTATATGTCCGCCCTCAGTAACCTAATCAGGTCAATGTCATAAAATTATTCAAGTTAATTCTTTTCTATTGGTCATAATAGTTTTAGTGTCTTATCCCCCCCACTGATCGTTAAAGGCACGACCTGCATGTCAGGGACGCCTTCCTGTACAAACTGTGGTGTCAAGTAAAAGAAATTCTCCGCAAAATGCGAACGGCGATGCTTCTGGGATGAGTACAAACACTATATATAGGCTGCAATTTCTTGGAGTAATAGTTTAATCAGATATCCATCATGGGCTTCACTAATTTTTATAAGCACAACTCGTCGGAAAAAGAGCCTGAGGAGACCATAGATAATGTGTCAGCCATTTCTTCCGATAAGGAAGCTGCGCTTGTGCAATTGGATCAGAATAAAAAGGAGATTGGTATTGTATCGGCCACCTTTCTTATGCTTAACCGTATGTTGGGTGCCGGTGTGTTTTCCACTGGTTCCACCATTTTCACTCTTTCTGGTTCCGTTGGGACCTCCTTGATGATGTGGTTTGCTGGTACTATCATTGCCTTTTCTGGTTTGTTGACCTATATGGAATTGGGTTCTGCATTACCAAGAAATGGTGGAGAAAAGAACTACTTGGAATACATTTATAAGAAACCAAGATTCTTAGTTACCGCTATGTACGCTGCATACGTTTTCTTTTTGGGTTGGGCCGCTGGTAATTCGATTGTCACTGGTGAATATATTTTGAATGCGGCCGGTAAGGAAGTCACCCAATGGAATTCCAGAGGTATCGGTATTGCTGTGATCTCATTTGGTTTCCTTATCAATGGTCTTAACGTCAGGGCTGGTTTATTCGTGGCCAATCTTTTGGGTACCTTTAAGGTTGTTATTGTATTATTAATTACTGTCACCGGTTGGGTTGCCTTAGGTGGTGGTATTAAAACCAACAATTTCCACAAAACTGACAATTTCGTTGATGCGTTCAAAGGTGAATCACCTTCTGGTTTCGGTATCGTTAACGCTCTTTATAACGTTATTTGGTCTTATGTTGGTTACTCAAACGCCAATTATGCTTTAGGTGAAATTAAAAACCCTTCTAAAGTCTTAAGAATTGCAGCTCCAACAGCTTTCATTTTCCTTGCCATCATTTACATGTTTGTTAACATTGCTTACTTTGCAGTTGTTCCAAAGGAAGAAATTGCTGACTCTGGTAGAATTTTGGCTGCCAGTTTCTTCAAGTATGCTTTTGGTGATAAGGCTGAAAAGGCTGCTTCTGTATTTGTAGCCTTGTCTGCTTGGGGTAATGTGTTATCTGTTATCTTCTCTCAAGGAAGAATTATTCAATCTTTGGGTAGAGAAGGTTCTTTACCGTTCTCCAGATTTTTTGCAACTTCAAAGCCTTTCAACTCTCCATTCGTTGGTTTATTCCAACATTGGGTTGTTTGTGTGGTTACCATTGTTGCTCCACCTCCAGGTGATGCTTACAACTTTATCTTGAATTTAATTTCTTATCCATTGAACGTGGTTAACACCGTGGTTGCAGCTGGTTTATTATGGGTTTACTGGCAAAAGTATAAGGGTTTGAGAGAATGGAACCCTCCTATTAAAGCTTCTGTCCCAGTTATTATTTTCTTCTTCTTATCATCTTTGTACTTGATCGTTGCTCCTTACATTCCTCCAGTTCATGGACAAAAGGTCTACAACAGTTTACCTTACTGGATTCACCCAGTTGTCACTTGGGGTATCTTCGGTATTGGTGTTGTTTACTGGATTGTTTGGGTTAAGGTGTTACCTAAGATTGGTGGTTACACATTGGTGGTTAAGGAAGTTCTTGGTGATGATGGTTTCTGGAGAAATAAGATCTACAGAGTTGCTAATGATGATGCTAATCCTGAAATTTCTCATCAAGACATAGTTACGGAAGAAGACTTAAAAACTGTAACCAACTAAATGCATAAAAAAAAGATCAGGATAAGTCACTTTGATTCTCTCTTGGTTTTTCTGGCTTTTTTTCCTAATTAAAAAGTCCTTTTATATTTATTTCCAGACATTTTGATAGACCCTGGTAAAGAGGTTGATATTATTCAACAGGTATTGATTTCTCTACCATAGCTAATTTCTGATTGTGTTCAACAGATTTTCAATTCTCAATAAATAATTCATGATAAACAGATGTAGGCAAAAGAATTATGGATCAACATAATTAATTTGGTTCCTTCTATGTGTACGGCATTTTCCTTGAAAATCTTAAAAAAAAAATCCGTTTGGTCATCCGCACAAACCTTGATTGGATTTCACATTTTTTTTAATTTATTGAAAGTTTTCAAGAATTTTAATTATTAGGTATAACCTGTACCTAATTTTAATTGAGACGCCATAGACCTCTAGTTCTTTTTGAATATAAAATTACTAATGACAATTTATAAGTAGCTACAACAATCAGAAACAGTAGATCAGTCTAATTTCTAAACAAGACAAGCGGAGTTACTTTGTTGAAATCTAGACTATTCAAGTTGCCAATAAGTAAATATTATGAAAGTCGTATTCACTCATCACTTACCAAATTTTAATCTGCTCGAATTTTGTTACACTTCTCTCTCATTACTTATATTCGTGGTGGATAATGCCTATCTATTTACAATATTATACACCTCATCTTTTGTCTATAAGATGTTGGCTTAGATCTTGTGTCTGTGTGACTTTGGAGTATGCAATGGAGACCAGATACCTCTGACCGAATCGTTTATGGATAACACCTTATGGTTGAATTTGAATAAGTCGTTACCACTTCTTTGACTGTACTCCTCTATCTTTGCAAGAATTTCGCCTGCATTCAAGTTAGCAACTTCAATAGTTTTAACGGAATCGTTATTGTAGTGGAAGGACAAGTTAGGGTGCCCATTCTTATTAGTAATATCAAAGAACACTCCTTTCTTTTGAGAAGCTAATTGGTTCAATTTTCCTGACTTCAATAATTCACGGAGTCCCACGGAAGAGCCCCCCCAGTTACAATATTGCAATGAGATTCTGTGACATGGTGCAACGTAGGCACCTATACCGTTACGTGCTATGGAGGTTTTAGCTATGGCTTTAACTGGCATGTTGGTTGAATTCGAGTTGGTGATGTATGAAAAATTTCTTTGAAGTAGCGAGGTCGTGCACAAGAGAATAACGTTCGCTAACAACTACTGAAGGGTAAGTCGAAGGAAAGGAGGGAGGCCAAAGAGCGAGAGAATAAATAGGTTGATGCAAAGGTCGATAAGAGAGGGGTAAGGAAGGATCTGGAAAAATAATAAGATTATCGTCATTGTCTAGTGTTTATCGATAACTGAAATCAGAGAGCAATTAATCAAATTAAAACTGCTATTTAAGGTAATACGATGGTGAATAATCTTTATAGAATTCATTAAACTCACAGAATCCGTTGAACCCTTTGATTTTCAAAATCTATTGAAGTTCATCAAGATTTGATTGAATATAGCTTAGACTACTTGTAGTAACACATTACAACCTCCAAGAAACAGGTCCCTTGGCCCAGTTGGTTAAGGCGTGGTGCTAATAACGCCAAGATCAGCAGTTCGATCCTGCTAGGGACCATTTACAGAATTCTCGGTCCCTTGGCCCAGTTGGTTAAGGCGTGGTGCTAATAACGCCAAGATCAGCAGTTCGATCCTGCTAGGGACCATTT